>CAIGQV010000806.1:1574029-1623930 GCA_903798115.1 Danio jaintianensis | reverse complement strand
CGGGACAAATGATCCCTGTTGCAGCACAAATAGGTGCCAGCCTGGACGAGACTGTCCAGGTCTGCGCCTGGTTTGAGTGGCCATCTGGCCTGTGGTCCAACTCTGGGTATTAGCAAGCGTCTTCTGGGACGGCTCTGTCCTCTGAGCTGCATAAAGAGGTCAGCTGATGGCTGCCCGGGAGTCGGGCTTGACTTCTGTGAGTAATGACATATGACTGGAAAATGATCATGTGTTATCTTGTAAAATGTGCACTCACATGGCTCTGTTAACTCACATAGAGGAATTATAAAGCGAAAATGTACGTAAAAAATAAAAGTGCACTTCACGTCAAGGCAGTTTCGTTAGAATGCGACTCCCTGATAAGCGGAGATTACAGCACTACAGTAACATTACAATCCTTACAGTAAGAAATAATCACATCGCGGAATGACGTCCTGAATGAAGCAGTTTTTGTTTTGTGGTAGAGGTACACTGTAAATGGCTGTTGTCATGACAATCACGGGAGACGCCAACAGCGCACGTGAATATAGCGCGAGTTAGATCAGGCCAGCTAAACTGTAGCCACAGCTAAAATGAACTCCTCACGAAAATAAATGCCATGATCGTGTTACTGATGTAATAATGTTTAATGTACAACCTAATGGCTTCTCTAAAGGTCAGCGAGAGGCTACACCGTTTTAGTTAAGCATAAGCAAACACTCAGGTAACTAAAAAAGATTGAGTTTACTGTGAAGTTTGGGATGATTCCCCAGCCTGATGTCGCTTTAGATTGGTTGTTTTTATCAGCTTTTTCCTCCCCATACGGTTTATGGACTTTTTGTCTTGACATCAAATGTAAATCTTCTTTTTCTAATGAGATGGCTGTTGCCATCTCATTATACATAATTTAATCAGACAGACAGATGCCCCTATTGATGATGACGTAAATCGCATCGCGCGTCTACTGTGGATCAGTTACTTTCCAAATGTGTTGGTGTGTGTATGTGTGTGCGTCATGCATCACACCAAGACTAATTCTGATTGTATATTTTCCAAAAACATCCCTCAATCACATTCTCGTCTTGTTTTTATTAGTCAACGAAAATGTCAGTATATTTTTATTATAGTTGTCGTCATCATCACTTAATTTTTATTTAGTTTTCATCTAGTTTTCCTCAGTAGAAACTTGTTTGTCACGAAAATTATGACGAAAATTTTTCGGCAACGTAATTAACACTGTGCTGAAGGATGACGTGCTTTGTCGTACAGTATATGTGGTGCCAGGTAAACCTCAGGCTTATCAGGTAGTCATTCCTGATGCTCTAGTTAAAGACATTTATTACTTACATGGTGACCCATGTGCAGGGCACTATAGTGCTAAACGAACATTTAAACGAGCTCAGGGTTTATGTTTTAGGCCGGGCATGAGAAGCACAATTGAGCAGTATTGTGAGTCGTCTGAAGCTTGTGAGTTACGGAAAAAGCCTGTATCACAGCATAGGGCACCTCTTCGGTCAATTAGTGTTGTAAGACCTTTTCAGTTTGTATGTACTGATATAACAGAATTGCCAATCACGTCAAAGGGAAACAGATATGTGTTGGTAGTGCAAGATCATTTTACCAAGTATGTTAATGCATATCCAATGATAGACCAAACAGCCACTACAATAGCTCAGCTGTTTTATGAACAATACATACCTGAACATGGAATACCAGAGGAATTATTTTCCGATCAGGGACGTCAGTATGAATCTGAGATGTTGCAAGACATCTGTAAATGACTTAACATAAAGAAAAAGAGAACTGCGTCATATCACCCGCGTGGTAATGGTATGGTAGAAAGATTCCACCAAACTTTAAAAGATCAGTTAGCCAAGATTCTTTTGCAACAATGGAGGTGAATGGGACCAGTATTTACCAGCAGTGGTGTTGTCATTTAATGCTACGCCTCATTCTAGCACTGGTCACTCGCCATTTTTCTTGGCTCATGGTCAGGAACCTTGTTTACCTGCACACATACAACTTGATTTGCCGTTAGATGCAACAGAGGACACTCCTCAGAATTATGGTGCAATTATGGCTAGTCGTATAGAAACCGCATTTCATGAAGTACGAAACATTGGTGTGAATGAAGGACTGAAACGTGAGTGCTATTTCAGTAGGTATGAGAAATTTAACCCTTTCAATGTTGGTGACTTGGTATGGATGAATGATCCAACCACACTAAGAAAAAAACTTGATCCACAATGGACAGGACCATATAAGGTGGTGAAGGTGGACATGATAGTATCCTTTATACAGTTGTAAACCTGAGACATGTGAATGCGGGTTCGAAAGTTGTACATTACGAACGCTTAAAGCCATACAGGTCTGATTGGATGGAACCAGCATTCACCTCTACAAAAGTGAGTAAGAAAACAGACACAAGAGTTGGGGGGATTAAATCACCATACATTGATTTGTCAGGGTCTCTTCCTTTAATCTCAGGAGGGCCAAGGGTGAATGAGAATAATACTCCTACACTGTCATCAATTCCTCATGTTCGTTATTAAAAGGCCTTTGAAGTTTTTGTGGTGAGGAATATCATACAGATTCTGAAGTATTATTATGTGTTTACACAGAAAGTCTTCTAAAGTTTATTACTATAATATTCTGATATGAGGTAAAGTTTTGTTCTGTTATTACAGAGTTTGTGATTGTTCAATTGAATTTTTATTTAATTCTTTTTCTGGAATTTTATATATATATATATATTAGTATTTGTTAACCATTTGAAATGTGGTAATTTCTTTATAAGAGAGATTATTTTATGTAAAGATTATGGTGGTGGTTGGTTTAACTGATGCAAGAGCGTAATGACGGGGAGAAATGAAATGCACGGGATGTACATGCACAGTTCTGGGTCTAAGTGGGGAGCGGAAGAGAGGGCCGGCAGATGTCTGTAGCTGCTGTGTATTATCAATCTGTGGTGAAACACAAATAAAAGAAGTTCGTCCTAATGTTCTACGTCTGTGTATGCCTGCATTAGTCTTATGGACCGATTTACCCGCAACTGGAGATACAGAGCAGCAGAAACCCCTCTTACACTGGGAAAGGATATTTGAATCGAAAAGGTGAACAAAAACCAGAGAAAAATCCACCGAAAGGTGAGTGGAAGAACCGTATATGTGATGTGATCTCTCTCTCTCTGAACACGCTGAGGAGTGCTAAACAGCACAAAAACAGTTAACCTATCAAATTAAACCACATACCATATATAATAAAGCTGAATCAATGCATATTTCCCGCCAGTCCTGTGAAAACTATGGCAAGCAGAGTTTATTGGTTTATATATTTATTTATATTGTAAGATGGCAGATCGCAAGAACAGTTTGAAGTAGCATATACACAGGTGCACTGCGCCAGCGCACCTGTGTATATTTCTAAATAAACAACATTTAGCTATGATGTATGTTTGCATTTTATGTATTTATTATTGTATTTATTTACTGTTAATAATTGATTGTTATTGCCTGTACTGTCAGAAGGTCTATGTATTATACATTGTTCATACTGTATTTTATGTTTTAAATAATAATAATAAAAAACTTGAAAGAATTGCTTAATATTAACCTGAAGTTTCTGTTACTGTATTAAAACTAAGATAAAGGAATCAGATCTTTAGTGGTTTAAAGTTATATGATGAATTGGAGTTATACTGTTATTCCACATACACTAACTGGACATATACCGTTCACCTTCCACATCTGAGAAATATAAAAATCACAATAACTTTTTATTTTTAATACTGACACTGAAAAATGTTATCTCCTTAGAATTGATAAGCTTTTGTTGTCTATCTTCAAGTAAAATAAAAATATATCATATAAATGTTCCCAATCCAAATGAAAAAAATCGTATTACTTAAAATTTGAAAATATTGACTTATATTGTTCTTCGTCTCAAGGCCTCATTTGTCTATTAGTTCAAAGATCAAGTAATCTTGTATTTTTGAGTTCGAGTAACTTGTTCTGTGCGTAAAAACAAGCGATCCACGTGGGCTCAAACATTTAATAATGGAAACAAAAAGTTATAGACAACACATATATTTACAACATCCATGTAAGAGAGAGAGAGAGTGTGAGACAAAGAGGACAGGGCCGAGAAGGCCCCATAAAGCCAGAAAGGCAAGAGAAGAGTGAGAGAATTACAATTCAACATCAATAACCTAAAACCAATCATCAGAGAAAACTGAATCACCTTGTTTTTAAGAAAGGACACAATAAACTAGCATATCTGATAACAAAAATCAAACTCACATAGTTCTTTTGTCTGTGGCTTACGCAGTGTGTGCTGGCCTGGAAGATTTTTGATGAGTCATTGCTGGTTCTTCCCCATTCTGATCGGTTGATCAACATTCTAGCGGAGGTTTGAGTTAAAATTGTCCAGAATAGAGACTTGGCTTGATGCTGAAAGTCTCTGAAGAGTGAGAAGGCCGAAGCCTGGCCTCAGCTTGAGTGAGGCCTAAGGCCCTAGGTCACATTTTGGATGGTGACCCAGTGAAGAGAGGTGTGTTGAAGGAGAGGGTTCAAGAGAAGTAAGGGTAAGCAGAGAGTAAGGGAGGGTGTGAACTGGTCGTGCCTTCCTTAAATAGGATTGCTGATGTCATAAACTCAGGGGCTGAGTTAGCCAATGAGAAGTTGCCTTCTGGTAACTCTAAGTTGGGTGCAAGTGTGTTGGGTGTGGGTTTCCGAGAGTGGCTTAAAACATTTATGTGACAATGAAATGTGTTTGATCTTCTTTCATCCGTTACAGAGATGTACATGGAGGGGAGGTTCCAATGAAACAGGTAGGGGTCAAACAGGTGCAAAAACAAATGTCAGGGATAATTCAAAAGAGAAAATCCAAGATACAGGTGGCAGGTCAGGGCAGGCAGCAAACAACCATCAAACAAACAAACAAACAAACAAACAAACAAACAAACAGAAAAAGTCCATGATCAAAACCAAACAATATAAGGGATATAGAAAAACACTCAAAAATGCACTTAATACTAACAAGGTGTGCAGGGCATAAGATTCTGGTATGTGTAGTCTGGGTAGCTAATGGGGTGTATGGGTGAATAGAGTGCCATCTGGTGGATCTAGTCACTCCAACAGATAATCCTGAAGAAAATAAAAAATAAATGGATAGATATACATCCAGTTATATTTTGACGCTTCCACGTATATAAAAACACTAGCAGGAGTTATTATCAATCTCTGCTTAAACATATGAGTATTATAATCTATTGGTGTCTTTTCAGAAATAAGAGTAAAAGCTGATTGATATGACACAATGCATAAATGCACATTAAACACAAATTTTCGTGGTTTACATGTGTCTGTTGCCTCATTGCAAACAAAAGTGGCAAATTTCATGACATTTAAACAGATGTTAAATGCCGGCTCAAGCACGCAACAAAGGAAAAAGAGAATTGAACCAAAATAGAATGATAATGTCAAAAAGATATTTAAATGTTGCAAAATAATTAAAAAAAACAAAAAAAATGACTAAAGGGACACAAGTGTAATTGCTTAGTAAATTAAATGCCTAACATAACCTATAAGTGTCATAGTCAGACCAGGTTCTCCCCTTTCACAATCACCACGATCACCCTTACCTGAATATTGATTAATCTCTCACTTGCACTGGTTTCCGTGTCTGGTTCTCTCTGTTCCTGGTTCCATGTCAACATCCTAGAGCATTCCACAATTCAAGTCATTCCCGGATATTCTTTTACCGAACTGTTTCATGATATTCTGTTTATCTGCCATCTTCCTATAAATGATTTATATCATTGATATAAATCAACAATTTATAGGATCATCAAGAACTTCAAGGAAAGAGGTTCAATTCTTGTTAAGAAGGCTTCAGGGCGTCCAAGAAAGTCCAGCAAGCGCCAGGATCGTCTCCTAAAGAGGTTTCAGCTGCGGGATCGGAGTGCCACCAGTGTAGAGCTTGCTCAGGAATGGCAGCAGGCAGGTGTGAGCGCATCTGCACGCACAGTGAGGTGAAGACTTTTAGAAGATGGCCTGGTGTCAAGAAGGGCAGCAAAGAAGCCACTTCTCTTCAAAAAAAAACATCAGGGACATATTGATCTTCTGCAAAAAGTATGGCGAATGGACTCCTGAGGACTGGGGCAAAGTCATATTCTCAGATGAAGCCCCTTTCCGATTGTTTGGGGCATCTGGAAAGAGGCTTGTCCGGAGAAGAAAAGGTGAGCGCTACCATCAGTCCTGTGTCATGCCAACAGTAAAGCATCCTGAGACCATTTATGTGTGGGGTTAATTCTCATCCAAGGGAGTGGGCTCACTCACAATTTTGCCCAAAAACACAGCCATGAATAAAGAATGGTACCAAAACACCCTCCAACAGCAACTTTTTCCAACAATCCAATAACAGTTTGGTGAAGAACAATGCATTTTCCAGCACGATGGAGCACCGTGTCATAAGGCAAAAGGGATATCTAAGTGGCTCGGGGACGTTGTGTTGTATTTGAACGTTGAAATTTTGGGTCCATGGCTTGGAAACTCCCCAGATCCTAATCCCATTGAGAACTTGTGGTCAATCCTCAAGAGGCGGTGGACAAACAAAAACCCACTAATTCTGACAAACTCCAAGAATCGATTATGAAAGAATGGGTTGCTATCAGTCAGGATTTGGCCCAGAAGTTGATTGAGAGCATGCCCAGTCGAATTGCAGAGGTCCTGAAAAAGAAGGGCCAACACTGCAAATACTGACTCTTTGCATAAATGTCATGTAATTGTCGATAAAAGCCTTTGAAACGAATGAAGTGCTTGCAATTATATTTCAGTACATCACAGAAACAACTGAAACAAAGATCTAAAAGCAGTTTAGCAGCAACCTTTGTGAAAACTAATATTTGGGTCATTCTCAAAACTTTTGGCCATGACTGTACACTACACAACCTGGTTGCCGTTCCTTCCGTGACAATAAGGTCCAAATAACATGTAACATAATATAAAAAAATAAACAAAAAATAATCAGTGGGTAAACAAAACAGTACATCTCAAACAATCTTCCAAAGTAGCCTGCTGGATCACATTCTGAAGCTCCTTAAGTAGGATATCAAATTAGGTGCACATGCTAATTCTTATGACCTATTAACAAAAGAAAACAAAGCCCAGGAACCAGAAATTTTGCTTTAGTGCTAGTTCTACTAGGAACACCTTATGTCACATCACTCATTACTACCAGTTCCAACCAATAGCCGCACAGCACAAGGAATAACTAATGTCAAATCAATCATTACAATCAGTTCCAACCAATACCCACAGGACAAAGAATATATCAGCAGTCCATTCATTCATTTTGCAGATATGTATGCAGGCATTCATCCACCATCCTCCCAACAACCAGGTTCTGTCCAGGGGGTTTGGCTTCACTCCTACATTCATGCAGGAGGGTCACCGTTGTTATAATCACACTAGGAAACATTGTGGCCAATAAAACGCTGACTGGGGAATGAATATTGATGATCTTGTGTGGATTGTCAGAGTTTGTTTTGTTCAGATTTGAACAAAAACCTTCACATTTTAGCATATTCATTTTTTTTCCTGGAAACCACAGCATCTCTTGACGTGTTGTCAATATTATGTGACTGTAGTTCTACATTTGCAGAGTAGGTAAAGTAAAAAAATTAAAATAAAATGACTAGCCCTACAGTGTCCTTCTTCTTCACCATGGTACAGTTTTCTCAAACATATTTATGTGAATTTCACATTTAAATCAACATTACACTTCAGTACATTGTAAATGCATGCCAATGTATATATTTTGTTGCAAGAAAGAGTTAACAAATGATGATGTTTGGTTGACCAATAAGTCTTTTTGCACTTTTCATTGTCATAACAAAAATGTTCTGGATTTACATGGACCAATTTAAATGTTATAACAAGATGAATTATTAGAAATTTCTTCAGGTAATGTGTGGAATATACTTAATTGCCATGCAAATTCTTTCGGAATACTTAATATCATAATGGACCTAAAAGAGATCTTTCCATTTTCTAAAATATAATTTCTTTCCATTTCATCTTTAGTGAAATGTGACCTGTTATTTAGAGAGATTTTCTTGCATATAACTGTAATGGTTAGTTTCACTTATAGCTGCATGATGGGCATATCTGTCTATTAGGATCAGAGTTATCTGTGTACAATATGCTGCTGTTTTCTGTAGCAGGTCCCCACAAGATTACACACACACACCACTCATTCTGAAACCCTACATAGTGACGATTCATAAGGTTACCTGCACAGCAGCTTCACATTAAAAGCCCTTCTTGTGTTTGCTTAAACAAGGTGAGTTTTTGTGAACCCCTTTCTCTTATTCCAGCTCTCGCTTTTTGAGATGAATTGGAGGGACTGGAAGACACAAGCTGGTGAACAGCATGTCAGTAGCACCCTTGGGCTGTTGGTTGGCTCATCAAAACAATGTGTGCAGGAAGGAAATAATAAAAAATCCTCACTAGAAAATAAAGAGTAGAGGACAGCTGAGTGGGTGTGAAGTGGGAACGTTTCTCCACAGGCTGAATCATATTGGTCATTGCAAGCACTCACTTCCATTTTGCACAGTCTCTTGATGGACTGGCACACAGCTTTAGCTGCCACAAAACTGCAGCTGCACTTTCTTAGAGATGTGCTAAGGTGGCTGTATAACATGTTATGTGACAGCCGGTTACAGTGTCTTACATACATTTAAATATTTAAGAAAACCAGCACAGGCTGAAATTCAAACTGAGATGTTGCATAATCTGTAACACTGAATGCTACATGTCTTTAATGGTTTTTTGATCTATTTTCAAAATAATGTCATATAAAAAAAAATATTAAAATATAAATGAATATTCATGTATAATAATAATAAAATAAAAAAGTGTCAGTGACTAAAGGACTGTTTAAACACACATAAAAAGTTCAAATAAAGTTTAAATTTGAGTGAAAGGGCACAAGGGCAAATAATTTCAAGATGGCTGAGGGGTATGAAAATGTCTTTATATTTTAATATATACCATATATATATTTTTTTCTCATGTCAGAATGTTACACAAATTTTTGATTAACATTACAGGAACAATAAGTTTTATACATTTAGATAATTGTTTTTTTATGAAAATGTAAAGACTTTTAAAGTCTAAATATATGCACTGAGTAAACATTTGCTAATACGTGGTACTTTCTCTATTATTAGCAAAACATACTGAGGTACCTCATCCTCCGCAACTCCATTCTCATATACCACAACCGTTGTGGTAGAGAGAAATTCAGTTATTCTGATAATTTAATCATATTGGATACTACTTGTAAATAACTCTTATACTAACTTTTTATATTTTGCTTTATGATTTGTTTAATTGTAGACAGTTAGCCACAAAGCCATGGTTGACAAAGTTCAGTGAAAAATTCCCACTCTTAAAGGTGCCATATAATAAAAATCTGGGTAAACTTAGGCATAGCTTAATAATAAGAGTTCAATACATGCAAATGATCACACCATAAGGCTTAAACACCATTGTTTCCTTGTTCTTATGTAAATCCCATGAGTATAAATTACCAATGAAAATCAGGCCAATCTGTACAATGTGTGTTACATTACACACAGAATCATTCATATGCACACCCCAGGCTGTGTCTAACTGGCTACAATGTTTCCTAATTACATTAAAACAATGATATTTTTTTCACCCCTTATTTTTAAGTTTAAGCTATTATTACAATCATATTATAGGACTATAATTTTGAAAATGGGAGAGGCAGGATGACAAATACTATTATAAAAAAGTCAAATACTATTGGATAAAGGGACCTTGCTTAAGCCCACTGTGCTGTGCCATGTCTTTACATTGTTTTCTTTATGTTGGTGCCCGCTTAGATAACAGTATCTTTATTAAATGTTTACAGAACAAGCGGGAACCCAGCGTGCCTGTAGCGTTCTCTAGTCAGATATGTGTTTTATTATGTGATAGAAAGTCTAAGGCCTCTTCAAGTCATATAGCAAATCATTCAAATCTGGTGCCTATTAAATGTAGATCTGAGACTACTGTAGGGAAAATAGCTAAAGCTGTTAAGTTAGCACTTTTAAACAGCTGATCATTTAACAATAAATCACTTCTTGTCAACGATTTTATCAACACAAATTGCTTGAATTTTATGCTTTAAATGAAACTTGGCTAGATTATAGTTGTAGTGCAGCAGTCCTAAATGAAGCAGCTCCTTCAAACTTTGATTTTATGAGTGTTTGCAGAGCTAATAGGAGAGGTGGAGGCATTGCTGCTCTGTTAAAAGATGTCTACAAGTGTAAGAAAATGTAATTTGGTGACTATTTGTCCATTGAATATCTGAGTATAGCACTAAAGGGTGCTGCACGCATTTTACTGATCATTATCTACAGACCTCCAAAATATTTTCCAACTTTTATAAATGATTTTACAGAGCTTTTATCAATAGTAACCTCTAAATTTAACTATTTTATTAGTGCTTGGGATTTGAATATTCACATTGATAATCCAGAAATCAATAATGTAAAAGAACTTATCACTGATAATTTATTTAGTGATAAGATCAATAATATCAGAAAGGCAATCAGCTCATCGAATCAGCCAAGTTGTGCTGACGTCAAACAGGCTCAACCACAACTTAAGAAATCAGACATTATGTCCAATTTAAAGGCAATTGATGGTAAATCTTTAGAAGAGATTGTACAGATTATGAAAACATCAACCTTCAGTCTCGACCAAGCGGCAACATCCCGCTCTGCCTCGTGAAACCAATACGGAAGTGACTGAAACTGCAATTCATCAACTCGCTTATGGAGGCTGGCTCCAGGAACTACAGATGTTCACTAACTGCATTGCTAAATTGGCCAATTTTACAGTTGATAAAAACATGTTTACATTCATTCATTTTCTGTTCGGCTTAGTCCCTTTATTAATCTGGGATCGCCACAGCGGAATGAACCGCCAACTTATCCAGCATATGTTTTATGCAGCGGATGCCCTTCCAGCTGCAACCCATCACTGGGAAACACCCATACACTCCCATTTACACACATAAACTACGGACAATTTAGCTTACCCAATTCACTTATAGCGCATGTCTTTGTACTTGTGGGGGAAACCAGAGCACCCGGAGGAAACCCACGCGAACACGGGAGAACATGCAAACTCCACACAGAAATGCCAACTGACCCAGCCGAGGCTTGAACCAGTGACCTTCTTACTGTGAGGCGACAGCGCTACCCACTGTGCCGCAATTTGTTTTCAGCCTGGTACAAAAGATGGTTTTGGTGCATATAGCTAATATTACCCTTCATGACAACTGTCAGGGGGGTGAATTTTTTAATAACTCATCTGTTTTGTTTATCTTAAGTTATATTAAGTCTGCATAATTAAGGGCGTGGTCACTTGACTGACAGCTAGGTCTCGATGGTCGCCGTCTTGTCACCTCAGCTGATTCTGGCTGATTAGCCGCTGAGCTCGGCATATACATTGTATTTTTGTTTTGTTTTATGTAGCTTTACACAGTGAATTGCCTTTTGGAATTATTTCACACAATTATCAGATAATATGGCATGCTGTGCACTTAATTGTGCTCACAAACCATTCAAGTTTCCTTCATTTCCCAGGTTAGTGCAATTCTTATATAGGCCTACTTATATACCATATCTATAAACGTATTTGTTTTATTCAATATAATTTATCATTTATAATTTTCTTTAGAACTGTAATGCACTCCAGAATCTGACATATTGATTAGCAGTAGGCTATAGAACAGTCATCTGAAACGTTGTCATACAGTGTTATGCCTGGATTTCATAAATAGCCTTGCATTTACTAACACAGACTATATTTGAAGTATTTGGAAGTAATTTGCATTTTCCTTCAGAAAATGTCATAAGAACAATGCTTAGTGGCTCAATGTATTACAACAGTGTTTTTGAAAGACTAAAAACTTTATTGATATAGTATACAACCAAGCACATGTGGTGAGAACACAAACAAGTCGCAGGTAAAGAGAAGCCCGTCTAAGCAAAATGCTAGCAGGCATCTGTAGCTCCACTGACGCTGGTGCCTCTTTGCCCTTTTTTGGTAACCCCCGGTCGGCGAACAAAATGGCGACGTTTGGCCATGCCTACTTGTAGCTTCATCTGCGCTCTTTATAAACCTATGGGTGACATCACGGATACTACGTCCATATCTTTTTTTTACAGTCTATGGTCTTGACACACTCCCCACATGGGTTCAGAAACCCATCACAATCTGGCCAGAAAATGCTACTGAAACACTACAAGACTGCTTTCAGTGCACAGACTGAAACATGTTCAAAGAGGCAGCCCCCTACAACAACCACACAGACCTGGATGAATACATTGAAACTGTCAATGCCTATATCAAAAAGTGCATTGATGATGTTACAATCACTAAAACTATTACCACACGTGCAAACCAGAAGCCGTGGATGACAGCAGAGGTTTGTGGGTTGCTTCGGATCAGAGATGAAGCCTTCAGATCAGGAGGCAAAGCAGCCCTAAAAACAGCTAAAGCCAGTCTGTCTCGAGGCATCAGGTAGGCAAAGCGGTCATTACCGCAAAAAATCAAGCCCCCACCACAGACCTGTAATGATGACGCATCCCTCCCAGATGCACTCAACCACTTTTATTCACGGTTTGAAATGCAGAATGACACACCTGCACAAAAACTACCCTCAACACCCAACAACCAGGTACTCTGTCTGTCTCCAGCCGATGTGAGGAAGAGCCCATCTAGGATAAAGCCACGCAAGGGTGCGGGTCCTGACAACATACCTGGCCGTGTTCTGAACAACTGTGCTGCACAGCTGACAGATGTCTTAACAGATATCTTCAACACCTCACTGAGACAGGCAGTCGTCCCCACATGTCTGGAGTCTACTACAATCATACCAGTGCCAAAAAAATCATCTGTGTCCTGTTAAAATGACTACCATCCCATAGCTCCAATCATGATGAAGTGCTTTGAGAGGTGTCGGCCACTACACCTTGAGCACTACCACAGTGAGCACAGGTGCACCACAAGGCAGTATTGTGAAAGACTCTACTTAGAAGCATCTACTTGTTTAGTTACACACAGTATCTGCCTTGATTGTTTACTACCGGCGTTTTCACGTGTTAAATCCGCGCTACTCACGCTTGCTATAGTGTTAGTTTCGTTGTGTTATTATACTGCGAATAGAAGGCGTGTCCTGCTGAATTCAGACACGTGAATCAGGAAGTATTTAAGTGTGAATACCACCGCGGCAGCGGTCGCGGCAGCCTAATCGCGTGCAGCCCTCATCGCGTGAAGACCAAAGCGTGTAAAGACCTGCGACTCTACCTGCGCGACTCCACCGAGCAGGGACACAGACAGGGCACTTGAGTATTGCACTTTGATTTGTATTTAGTTCTATCTAGCTCTTATCTATGTATCTAGCCTAATTTCTCTTATTTACTTTCTCTCGCGTTATTCTTAGCATTAACCATGTGTTTTCAAATTCCTACTGTCAATAACATTCATAAATCCTTTGGATCACGTCGTAGACGATGCAACACAGCTAATTTGATTACTATTCATACATCTGCATCCAGTGCACTTTTTATTCCCATAGGCTTATGGAACTGCCAATCTGCTGTCAACAAGGCAGACTTTATTCCGGCCATGGCTAAACACTCTGGTCTCTCTGTTTTAGCACTTACTGAAACCTGGATCAAACCAGAGGACAATGCCACCCCGGCTGCCCGCTCCAATAACTACACTTTCTCCCACAGCTCCCGTACATCCGGCAGAGGTGGGGGAACCGGTCTTCTCATCCCAAACGAATGGAGGTTCAAACAACTTGCACCCTCATGTGACAACACCTCCTTTGAATCGCATGTGGTAAATATTATTCATCCTGTTAGAATTACTTTTGTAGTCATCTACCGCCCCCCAGGTCAGCTTGGACAATTCTTGGAGGAGTTCGATGTCCTCATGTCCTCTTTTCCTGAAGATGGCACCCCTCTTGTGGTACTTGGAGACTTCAACATCCACCTTGAAAAATCATCAGCTGCTAACTTCAACAACCTGACCGCATCGTTTGACCTTAAGTGACTTGCCACGCCTGCAACCCACAAATCTGGTAACCAACTTGATCTCATCTACACACGCTACTGCTCCACTCATCACACTCGGGTAACCCCGCTGCATACATCTGATCACTTCCTTGTCACTCTTGATCTTGACCTCACCGCACCTGACACGACACCTCCTTCATCGCTTGTAACCTTCCGACGCAACCTACGCACGCTCTCTCCTCACACCCTATCCTCTGCTGTCTCCTCTATGCTCCCCCCACCTGACCAGCTCGCTCTACTAAACACTGACAGTGCCACTGACTCTCTATGCTCCACACTAACATCCTGTCTAGATGGTTTGTGTCCACTCGTCTCTCGAGCGGCTCGTGCTACCCCCTCTGCTCCGTGGCTATCTGATGTTCTCCGTGAACACAGATCCAGGCTCAGGTCTGCGGAGAGAAAGTGGCACAAATCTAACAATCCTGCTGACCTCTCTCTCTATCAGTCGCTCCTCTCTTCTTTTTCTACTGACGTCTCAGCGGCCAAGACTCAGTTCTACCATACTCGAATCAACAATTCTCCTGACTCTCGGACTCTCTTCAAAACCTTCTCTGCTCTTCTTTGTCCTTCTACCCCTCCTCCCTCCTCGGACTTGACGGCTGATAATTTTGTTTCCTTCTTTGTACAGAAGACCACCACCATCAGCAGTCAGTTCACTGCTCCGCCTCAGATGGACCACTCTCCAACTCCTGAGACCTCGCTCCCCTCGTTCTCTGCACTAACAGAGGACGACATTGCGAAGATCATTGCCTCCAACCACCCGACTACCTGCCCGCTGGATCCTATCCCCACCCATCTACTTCAGGCTATCTCTCCATCGGTCGTCCCTGCACTCACACACATCATCAACTCATCTCTAAACTCTGGTACATTTCCTACAGCCTTTAAGGAGGCTCGCATCACCCCGCTCCTAAAGAAACCCTCTCTTAATCCTGCACTTCTAGAAAACTACAGACCGGTATCTCTCTTGCCCTTCATTGGAAAGACTCTGGAGCATGTCGTCTTTGACCAACTCTCATCCTTCCTTACTCAGAACAACCTCCTGGACAGCAAGCAGTCAGGCTTTAAGAGGAACCACTCCACGGAGACCGCACTGCTCTCGGTTGTTGAAGACCTAAGACTGGCTAGGGCAGCCTCTAAGTCATCGGTCCTCATCCTGCTGGATCTTTCAGCTGCTTTTGACACGGTTAACCATTGTATACTCCTTTCGACCCTCAAGACCTTGGGAATCTCTGATACAGCTTTCCAGTGGTTCCAGTCTTACCTCTCAGGTAGGTCCTTCAGGGTATCGTGGAAAGGTGAAGTCTCGGAATCGCAGTGCTCAGTGCTCGGTGCTCGGACCGCTGCTCTTCTCGATCTACATGACATCATTGGGATCCGTCATTCGAAAGCATGGCTTTTCCTATCACTGCTATGCGGACGACACGCAACTTCACCTTGCGTTCCATCCTGATGATCAATCGGTTTCAGCACGCGTCTCGGCATGCCTGAGTGACATCTCGCTCTGGATGAGGAACCATCACCTACAGCTGAACCTTACGAAAACTGTACTTCTCGTCATCTCCGCCAACCCTAAGATCCGTCACAACCTCTCTGTTCAACTGGGATCATCGACCATTGCCCCCTCCAGAACAGCCAAAAACTTGGGAGTAATAATCGATGACCAGCTAACCTTTACAGATCATATTGCCAACACTGCCAGGTCCTGCAGATTCCTTCTCTACAACATTAGGAAGATCAGACCTTTTCTCTCAGAGCATGCTGCACAAATCCTGGTACAAGCTCTGGTCCTGTCCAGGCTGGATTACTGCAATGCTTTACTCGCTGGACTCCCGGCCTGCACTATCAAACCTCTACAGATGATACAGAATGCAGCGGCAAGAGTGGTCTTCAAGGAACCGAAAAGAGCGCATGTAACACCCCTCTTTGTCAAGTTACATTGGCTCCCTATAGCCGCCCGCATCGAATTCAAAGCTCTGCTCATATCCTACAAGACCACCACAGGTTTAGCACCCACCTACCTTCACTCACTAATACAGACATATTTACCCTCCAGATCACTGCGCTCTGCAAACGAGCGTCGTCTCTTGGTGCCGTCCCAAAAGGGTAAGAAATCACTCTCCCGCACTTTCTCTGAATCGGTCCCATGATGGTGGAACGATCTGCCTCCTACAACGCGTATGGCAGACTCTGTGTCCATCTTTAAAAATCGCCTAAAAACTCATCTCTTCCATCTACACCTGACCCACTAATAAAAATAAAATAAAATAAAAAAATAAATTAAAAAAACCCTGGACTGCACTTAGCTCGTATATTGTGTTTTACCTACTCAAGACTAGTCCGATTTCACTTATGTATGCTTTGTTTCCTCTTGTACTGATTGCTTCTTTTGTGAACCTCAATTGTAAGTCGCTTTGGATAAAAGCGTCAGCTAAATGACTAAATGTAAATGTACCCCTTCTACAGTCTCTTTCAGCTGCTGCCATCAGGAAGAAGGTTTCGCAGTATTAGAGCCTGCTCGGCTAGACTACTCAACAGCTTCTTCCCACAGGCTGTAAGAACCCTCAACTCCAGTCAACTTACCCCTCCTCTGAAACCTCTCCATGCATTCCTGAGTATGCCCCATACAGGCGAGTGGGCTTAACAAACCACCTGTGGAAGGACACTTTCTCATCTCTCTGACTCTTGCACCAGGTTGCACATTTGCACTATAGGCACTTTCTTAATCACTCCATGTCTCTTGGAAAAACACTGTGCATTTCAAATTGTGCTTCATTCAGGTGAGTGGGCTTGACAAACCACCTGTAGAAACACTCTTTTCTCTTATGCACCTGACACTTTATCTAAACTCCATCTTACAAGGACTCAATTAAGGAAAGCGATGTTTACTTTAAATGTACCACAATCATGTTGCACTGCTTGCTTCAACCTTAAATACCTCTTGCACAATATTAAACCTTAAATAACTCTTTTGCACAATATTCACCTTTAATACCTCTCTTGCACAAAATCCTGCACATTATTCAGTCTCATGTAAAAGTACTTGTATAGCCTGTCTTATGTGTATAGTTTAAGTATTTTATTCTATTCTATTTTGTTTTATTGTATTTTATATTATATGTTAGTTATAGCTATAATAGCTCTTATTGTCCAGAGTTGAGTTTGTATTTATGATTAATCTATGTAGCATCATTGTCCTGTGAGACATGACATTTCGTTCCTCTGTATGTCCACACATGTAGCGGAACGACAATAAAGCTTGACTTGAATTGACTTGACTTGATACTGTCATTTCAAAAACATTGCAAGAATTAGATGCTTCGTTTCCAGTGTTCATGCTTTTATCACCAGCAGGGTGGATTACTTTAATGGACTCCTCACTGGCCTTTCCAAAAAAGACATTCAGACTGCTGCAGCTCATCCAGAATGCTGCAGCCAGGATTCTGACCACAACCAGAAAATCAGAGCATATCACACCTGTCCTCAGGTCTTTACACTGGCTCCCAGTTACATTCAGAATAGATTTTAAAGTATTATTAATTGTCTATAAATCACTAAATGGCCTAGGATCTCAATACATTACAGATATGCTCACTGAATACAAACCTAACAGATCACTCAGATCATTTGGATCAAGTAAATTAGAAATTCCAAGAGTTCAGTCAAAGCAGGGTGAATCCACTTTCAGCTACTATGCCCCCTGCTGCTGGAATCAGAGAAATTATCTAGAAATGATCAGTGTGCTCCAACATTAGGTACATTCAAATCAAGACTTAAAACACATCTGTTTAGCTGTGCCTTTACTGATTGAGCACTGTGCTGCATCCGACAGATCGCACTATTATGTCTTTCTTTTCTTTTTCATTCCTTTAAAACCTATTTTAACACTTTTTAATCTGTTTTTAATAATTGTATATTTTTATTCTGTGTTGTTTTTATTCCTGTTTATGTAAAGCACTTTGAATTACCATTGTGTATGAAAATGTGCTATATAAATAAACTTGCCTTGCCTATGTTGCTCAACGACACAGAAGAATGCTGAATTGTGGCACTGGTGTGTGTATGTAAAATTAAATTTAATTCATGTAATAAAGTCACATTAACTGTCACTGCTGTGGAAGCAGCACTGGCAGTTACACACACACACACATTCTCACGCACACACATATTTACAGACGCGCAGATGCGCATACATACGCACAGGCCCACTTACCTCATTTATTCATCATACTGTTCCTTCCACTACCCTTGCCACTATCCACAAATCCATATTCATCCACAGGCATTTCATACACCTCCACTTCACCTGTTGTTTCGTCTTTTTCGTTTGCTGTTTGTCTGTGTGGGCGTAGTCAGACTTCCGGTCGCAATTGGTCAAACCGAGCACATTGGAAGCGCCGGTATATGAATACATGGCATTGCATGCGCAATGCGATCGGAAGCTGACGAAACCATTATGTTCCTGAATAGGTGTTTTGTGTTTATGAAGTGTGTATTATGTGTTTATTTATATTAAGGAAGTTTATGTTTTGTTGTTAATTATATATTGAAGATTTTTTTTCTTTGTGTTTAATGTGAAGTGTGGATTAAATGTTAAGTTTTTGCAATGTTTGTGTATTTGTTAAATGTTATACTTACCTGTGAATGGTATAGCCCACAAATGGGTGGGAGTTTAAGCTATGTAAGTCAGAGCCCAACTACAGAACAATGCTTGTTTACCAAGTCGATGCAAGAGTGCTACTGCGGTGTCTCGAGCAAACTCGTATATTGTGGATACCTGTTGTTATTATTTTTGTAGATATAACTGGAGTATATTTTTTGCTGATTTATTTAGCTGTTTCTTTGGTACTTTTTGGATTTTTCTTTGTTTTGCACTTGTATAAACCTTCACTGTGGATGGACTTTTTGGCACTGTAAATAAACATCACCTTGCAAGACTGCTTTACGAGTAAGCCATCATTTTTGATCCCTCACAAACTCACATTTCTCCCCCTGATAACGAGCTGGTGGGCTCGTTTTCATCACATTTGGTGGCAGCGGTGGGATGGCTACTCACAAGACAGCGCCGAAAGGCCGAAAAACGAGGATGGGTTTACAGTCTCAAGTGAAGGCAGCGTCAGAGGAAGGGGCTAATTGAAATTTGGTGGAGACAACGGAGGATGAGGAGGGAGCCACGAGTCGTCCCAGAGTCTCCTCAAGGTCCAGCCTAACCCCACCCAAGCCAGTTACTTCTGACGCTTCAGCTGGTGAGGGAATGCTTTCCCTGATGCGTAGATTTCTGGACTCTCAAGAGCAGAGAGTGGACCGATATCTGCAGGAGCTCCGAGGTCTTCGTGATTCCATTCTGCAATCAATACATCTTGCTGAGACTTCCATTGATGCAGAGAATGCACGAATAGATCTACTGACGCCAGCATCAAAGGTATCCACAAGACACAGACCAGCCTATGTCCATGACTCTCCAAACGTCACAGTGCCCAGAGAGTCGATGCAGTGGACTGAACCAAAGATGCCAAGCTTCCAGCAGGGGGAAGATATTGAGAATTATCTTCGGTGGTTCGAGCGTCTGGCCAGCACTGGAGGCATACCTGGCAATGGACGAGGAACAGGCTGAGGTCTATGCTGATCTGAAAGAAGCACTGCTGGAGAAGTTCAACATCTCTCCAGAGACATACTGCCAGCGCTTCAGATCGTCTACAGTTCCAGTCAGAGAATCACCGACAGAGACCTACCACCGGCTAAAGAAGCTGTACAAGCAATGGGTCCAACCGGAAGAGCACTTCAAAGAGGAGATTGGCGAGGTCATCATCCTGGAGCAGCTGCTTCGGGTGCTACCCTACGATGCACGCACCTGGGTAAAAGAGCATGAGCCAAAGTCAGGGAAGGCAGCAGCATGGTTGGCTCAGCAGTACCTGAACGCACATCGTGGCGGGCTTTATACTCAACCACATAAAGGTACTGTACGTCATACATTGCATAACACTGGTTCTGAGAGGGGTCGTACTGAACTGTCGAACAATGCACAAAGCCAAAAACCTGCAACCAAAGACTTGATTTGCTTTTATTTCCAGCAGCCGGGTCATAAAGCTTCTGTGTGTCCAGCTCGCAAAGCTAAACTTACAGGTTTTTGTTACGTTCCAAGAGAAGGAGACTGTGATTTTGGACTGTGATTTCTCAACCTCTCCCTGAGCAGTGCTGGACATCGTTACATCCTGGTGATCAGTGACTACGCCACAAGGTATCCTGAGGCCTACCCACTCCGTTCCATTACAACACCCAAGATCATCCATGCATTGATTCAGTTGTTCTCCAGAGTTGGAATACCTGAGGAGATACTTACCGACCAGGGAACAAACTGCACATCACGGCTGATGGGGCAGCTACATAAGCAGATGCGCATCAACGCCATTAGAACAACTCCATATCACCCAGAGACAGACAGATGGTCGAGAGGTTTAATCAAACCCTCAAAAACATGCTGCGGAAGTTCATTGCAGACACGGGCCGAGACTGGGATAAGTGGTTACCGTTTGTTCTCTTTGTTTACAGAAAAGTACCCCAGGCATCGACGGGCTTTTCACAATTCGAGCTCCTTTATGAATGGCAGGTACAAGGACCCCTAGACTTGCTGAAGAAGGACTGGGAAGGAGAACCTGCATCGAAGAAGAAGAGAGGCATTGTGCACTATTTTGCTAGAGATGCGAGACCGTTTGGAGCAGTACAGAGAACAAGCCAAAGACAGCCTACTAGAGAAAAAGCAAATACAGAAGAGATGGTACGATCACCATGCCAGACTTAGACAATTCCATGAGGGGCAAAAAGTGCTGCTACTCTTACCAACGTCAACTAACAAGTTACTGGCTAAATGGCAGGGGCCATACACCGTGATCCGCAAGATGGGGCCAGTAACATATGAAATTCATCATCCAGACAAGGGGATAACCAGGCAGACTTACCATGTCAACCTATTAAAGGAGTGGAAGGAACCACCCGGTAAGGGACCAGAAACAGCCCTTCTGGTGAGGAAGGTGGAGGTAGAAGAGGATGTGGAAGAAGAGAAAATGGAGGATGTAAAGAGACAGCCGTCTGTGGTGAGTCTCACTGCCTCACTGCAGAACCTCCTAAATCTGTTTCCTGCTTTGTTCTGTCAGAGGCCTGGATGGACTGAGCTAACCCAACACACCACCCACCTTTCTGATGCAACACCAACACGTCAACGTCTGTACCGTGTGCCTGAGAGGCTGGTGAAACCCTTGAAAGAGGAGATAAAGTTGATGAAGGAGCTAGGAGTAATCGAGCCATCAACGAGTGAGTGGAGCAGCCCAATGGTGATCGTTCCCAAGAAAGATGGATCCCTGCGTGTCTGCATCGACTTCCGCAAGCTTAATGCCAAGATACATCACCACGTTAGATTTTTTGTAAGGGATACTGGCAGGTACCCCTCAACCTGGATTCTAGACCATACACTGCTTTCCGAACACCTTTTGGACTATTTCACTTTACAGCCCTTCATTTTGGACTTCATGGGGCACCAGCCACCTTCCAAAGGCTGAAGCATACTTGGATGATGTGGTAATTCACAGTAATTCTTGGACAGAGCATCTACAACATCTTCAACAGACACTAAAGAAGATAGCGAAAACAGGACTGACATTAAATGTGTCTAAATACGAGTGGGCAAGGCAGGAGGCCAATTATCTTGGATACCACCTGGGCAATGGACAGCTTAAACCACAGATTGACAAGGTAGAGGAAATTCACAGGAGCCCATAGCCGAAGACCAAGAAGGAAGTGAGATCGTTCCTGGGACTTGTAGGCTGGTACAGGAGATTTGTTCCAAACTTCGCCTTCATCACTGCTCCTCTAACTAACTTGCTGTCTAAATCAGTGACAAATCCTGTTCCATGGACCAATGACTACGAAACAGCTTTCCAAACCCTGAAAGACAACATGTGTTCCAGTCCAGTCTTGCAGAGTCCTGACTTCTCAAAAAGATTCCTGGTGCAAGTCGATGCTTCTGCAACAGAGATAGGAGCTGTCCTTGCCCAAGGAAATGCAGGAGAACAAAAAACTATTGTTTACCTCAGCCACAAGCTACTACCGAGGGAGGGAAGATATTCTGCAATTGAAAAGGAAGGCCTCGCAATCAAGTGGTCTCTGGACAGTTTACGTTAATACCTCCTAGGCCGAGAGTTTGATCTGCAAACTGACCACGGGGCCCTTACCTGGATCCAGTCCATGAGAGACCACAATGCCAGAGTCACCTGATGGTACCTCACCCTGCAGCCATACCATTTTAAAATAAGCCATCGACCGGGCAGAATCAATGTGGTAGCCGACTACCTGTCCAGGTTCCCGGCCAGTACGAGGCTGGGAGAGGGGGAAGGTGATGTGATAAAGTCACATTAACTGTCACAGCTGGGGAAGCAGTACTGGCAGTTACACACACACACACACACACACACACACACACACACACACACACACATTGTCATACACACACATAATTACAGACGCGCATACATACTCACGGGCCTACTTACCTCATTTATTCATCATATTGTTCCTCCCTGCTGTTGCCGCTATTAGAGGAGCGGGGGGACACGAAATCTCAATAGCACATGGACAATTCAAGTCAATTCATCTTTATTTCTATAGGGCTTTTACAGTGTAGGTTGTGTCAAAGCAGCTTAACATAGAAGATTATAGTAAATTGAAACAGTGTCAGTCCAGTTTTCAGAATTTAAGTTCAGTTTGGTGTGGTTTAATTTTCACTGATGAAAGTCCAAACACTGAAGAGCAAATCCATCGATGCGCAGCTCCACAGGTCCCGAACCATGCAATCCAGTGGCGACAGCGGCGAGGAACGAACTCCACCAATTGGCGAAAGTGAAGGAAAAAAAAACCTTGAGAGAAACCATGCTCAGTTGGGCATGACCATTTCTCCTATGGCCAAACGTCTTGTGCAGAGCTGCAGTCTAGGTTCCGGAGGTTGGAGAACGCTGGACGTCCATCGTGGAGAAGCTGCAGGTGGGAGAGGTCACCGGCTGGTGTACAGGCTGGCCCTCCAGGATAATGCGAAGACTCGTCTGTCACTGGGGTCTTACAGGAAATCAGTCTCATGCTCTCCACTCCTCCATGACCACCACAGCAGCTGCTCAGAATACAGCCTGGTCCAGGATTATGGAATCCTCGGGAATAAAAAAAAGACTAACATAAGCGCAGATGCCGTTCAAATTATAATGTCTTTTGGGAAGTGTTCCCGGCTCCGGTTGCCCTAAATAATGCAGACTAACAATCCTTTAAAGGATTTGTATTTCAAAAGCATTTGTGTTTTATGTGTATGCTAATGGGAAGAGATGTGTCTTTAATCTAGTTTTAAACTAACAAAGTGTGTCTGCTTCCCGAACTGTGCTGGGAAGGCTGTTCCAGAGTTTAGGTGCCAGATATGAGAAAGATCTACCACCTATAGTTGATTTTGATATTCTGGGAATAATCAATTGTCCAGAATTAATTGAGCGTAGTGGACGTGAGGGCCTATAATACACCAGGAGCTCCCTTAAATACTGGGGAGCTAAGCCGTTCAGGGCTTTGTAGGTAGTCAATAAAATTATTACATTTATACGATATTTAATAGGGAGCCAATGCAATGATGAAAGAACTGGAGTAATATGATCATATTTCTTTGTTCTAGAAAGCACTCTAGCAGCTGCATTTTGAACCAGCTGAAGTTTGTTAATTAGACCAATAGGGCAACCACCTAGTAACGCATTACAATAGTCTAACCGAGAGGTCATAAAAACATGAATAAGCTTTTCCGCATCAGACATTGATAGCATATGTCGAAGTTTGGCAACATTTTTAAGATGAAAAAATGCAGTTTTACAGATGCTTGAAATCTGGCCTTCAAACGACAAGCTGTTATCAAAAATCACCCCCAAATTTTTGACTGAAGATGAGGACTGAACTAAGAATCCATCAAGGGTTACACAGTGTTCTAGGTTTTTTCGTGTGAGGTTTTTGGGTCCAATAAGCAAGACCTCAGTTTTATCTGAACTTAATAATAAAAAGTTATTAGTCATACAATTTTTTATATCAGCTATACAATCTGTTAATTTTGTAAATTCATACATATTATCAGGTTGAGAGGAGATATAAAGTTGTGTATCATCAGCATAACAGTGGAAGGTAACTCCATACTTTTTAATTATATCGCCTAGCGGTAGCATATATAGTGTGAAAAGTAAGGGACCAAGAACTGAGCCTTGTGGTACCCCACAGTGTACTTTTGATCTGTATGATGCTTCTTCATTAACTGATACAAATTGATAACGTTCAGATAGATAAGACCTGAACCAGGCCAATGCAGTTCCTGTAATACCAACATAATTTTCAAGCCTATGAAGGAGAATATTATGATCGATTGTATCAAATGCAGCACTGAGGTCCAATAACACTAAGAGAGAAATGCAACCACAATGCGATGACAGAAGGAGGTCATTTGTAACTTTTAGGAGTGCTGTTTCTGTGCTATGAAATGCTCTAAATCCAGATTGAAATTTTTCATAAATATTGTTTCTTTGCAGGAAGGAACATAGTTGAGCAGATACAACTTTTTCTAGTATCTTTGATAGAAAAGGTAGGTTTGAAATGGGTCTATAATTTACTAGTTCTTTGGGATCAAGCTGTGGTTTTTTAATAAGAGGCTTAATGACAGCTAGTTTAAACATTTAAGGAACATATCCTAAAAGTAGGGATGAATTCAAAACGTTAAGAACAGGTTCAGAAACCTCTGAAAACAATTGTTTTAATAATTTGGTCGGTATAGGATCTAGCATAGACGTTGTTAATTTGGATGAATTTATCAGTTTAGACAGTTCTTTCTCATCTATTGCTGAAAAAGTTTGAAGTTTATCTATTAACAGTCTACAATGCTCTAATTGGGACGAAGCTGTAGGAGGCAGATTGATGGTGCTTATTTGATCTCTGATATCATCAATCTTGCATGTGAAGAAATTCATAAAGTCATTACTGCTGTGTTGAGAAATGCATGTTGATGCTTTATTTTTAGTTAGATTGGCTACTGTGTTAAACAGGACCCCAGTTGTGTTTTTTTTTCTTCTATTAAAGCAGATCTGGCAGACTTTAAAGCTTTTCTAAAGTTAAGTATACTTTTTTTCCAGGCCAGATGAAAAACCTCTGGTTTTGATTTCTTCCATCTACGTTCCATTTTCCGGGCTGCTTTCTTTAAGGCACGTGTGTGCTCATTGTGCCATGGCGTCAGATTTTTTTTCCCTAATCTTTTTTAAGTGTAATGGAGCAACTATGTCTAACGTGCTAGAAAGGACAGAATCAATAGTTTCAGTTGCAGTGTCAAGCTCTTCTAGGCTGCCTGGAATGCTATGGAAAATAGAAAGATCAGGTAGATTACTGACAAAGTGATCTTTAGTGCTAGCGGTGATCGTTCTACCATATTTATAAATAGAAGCTGGTTTTGTAGACCTATCAATGCACAATAAACAAGAGATTAAATAGTGATCTGAAATGTCATCACTCTGCTGCACAACTTCAACATTATCAATATCAATACCATGTGATAATATTAGGTCTAAGGTATGATTATGCCGATGAGTAGGCCCTGAGACATGCTGTTTCACTCCAACAGAGGCTAGTGTGTCTAAGAAGGCCAGACTTAAAACATCTTTTTCATTATCTATATGAATATTAAAATCATCAACAATTAAAATTTTATCTGTGGCCAGAACTATTTCGGATAAGAAATCAGCAAATTATTTTGTTAAGTCGGTATGGTGCCCTGGAGGCCTATATACAGTTGCCAATATAAATTTAGATTGTAATTTATTGTTTAAATTGCACTTTGAAATATACAACACTATTACTTCAAATGAATTATATTCATATAGGACCTATTTCCATTAATCCACTCTCAACTGCTCTGTCATCTTTTTTGTTTGGTGTTTGTCTGTGTGGGCGTAGTCAGACTTCCGGTCGCGATTGGTCAAACTGAGCACATTGGAAGCGCCGGTATATGAATACATGGCATTACGTGTGCATGAGTAGTGCGATCGGAAGCTGACGAAACCATTATGTTCGTGAATAGTTGTTTTGTGTTTATGAAGTGTGTATTATGTGTTTATTTATATTAAGGAAGTTTATGTTTTGTTGTTAATTATATATTGAAGATTTTTTTCTTTATGTGTTTAATGTGAAGTGTGGGTTAGATGTTAAGTTTTTGCAATGTTTGTGTATTTGTTAAATGTTATACTTACCTGTGAATGGTATAGCCCACAAACAGGCGGGAGTTTGGACTATATAAGCAAGAGCCCAACTACAGAACAATGCTTGTTTACCAAGTCGATGCAAGAGTGCTACTGCGGTGCCTCGAGCAAACTTATATATATTGTGGATACCTGTTGTTATTATTTTTGTAGATATAATTGGAGTATATTTTTGCTGATTTGCTTTGGTACTTTTTGGATTTTTCTTTGTTTTGCACTTGTATAAACCTTCACTGTGGATGGACTTTTTGGCACTGTAAATAAACATCACCTTGCATGACAGTGCTTTGCGAGTAAGCCATCATTTTTGATCCCTCACGAACTCACGTTTCTACCCCTGAAGACGAGCTGGTGGGCTCGCTTTTCATCTTTATTTCTATAGCGCTTTTTACAATGTATATTTGATGACATTTTAGTAAATTGAAACTGCTTTCTAAATTATGCTTCCTAAATTAAGCTCCATCCTACCTCACAACTTAACACCCCAGTGGACACACACACAGACACAGAAAGATAATAATCATTAAGTCTATATTTTGGGATAAAGCAAAACAATGTTGGTCCAACAAGCATACATTAGATCTAATTTTATCTCATGGAATTGAGGTCATTGATGTAGACATTATACCACAAAGTGGTATAACAGATCCCTACCTCTTACTATTTAAGCTGTGTATACCATAAATTAGCAGATCTGCACAGATATATTGCCCTGGTAGAACTATTGTTCCCTCCACTAAAGACGAATTTACGAATAACTTACCTGATCTTTCTCTATTTCTAAATGCACCCGCAAATGCAAATGACCTTGATGTAGTTACTAGCAATATGGATGCTATCTTCAATAACACACTAAATACTGTGGCACCCATCACATTAAAAAAGGCTAGAGATAATAAAACTACACCATGATATAACAGTCCTACTCTGAGGTCAAATCAGAGGTCTTTAGAATTGCATACAAAGATAGTATGTCCAGCTATAGGAAGGCTCTAAAATCCACCAGGTCTCCGCAAACTGATAGTAAACCATTACAATCCTTGATTCTTATTGAACACCATTGCTAAATAAGTAGTGATGACTTCATGAATTTTTTCAGTGATAAAATAAAAGGCTTCAGACAAAAAATAGAAGATGTTAAACTTTCTGCACCGCCTTATACTTCATATTCATTAAACATTCCACTAAATCAAAATAATCTACTGTGCTTCAAAATCATAGGACAGGAAGAGCTAGATAAACTTATAAAATATGTCTAAACCAGCTACATGTATGTTAGACCCAATTCCAACAAAATTACTGAAGGAGTTACTACCTGTAGTAGGAGAACCTCTTCTTAATGTTATCAACTTTTCTTTATCTTTAGGCCATGTTCCAAACCCTTTCAAGCTACTGTTATTAAGCCTATTATTAAAGAGCCCCTATTATGCATTATACAATGTAATATTTTGGTTTTGAGGGTCTCCAACAACAGGCTGATATGCATGCAAGGTCAAAAAACACTTTCATTGTCTTATATATGCATATATTTCTCTATTCCTAACCACAACCCCAAGTAATAACAACGGCACACATTCAGTATTAATCCACAAAGTAGCAAAAGTTGAACTACTTTGAAAATTGACCATGCCACACGTGTGCGGAACAGCTGATGGTGGCCATAGCAACAGGAGATCGTGAGCACAAAACGCATTTAAATCGGTAAAGGATGCGTCACGTTTTCAACGTGATTTTGGACACGATATGTGAAATAGTCCATACAGATTTAACCTGAGAGATACATTACATTTACATTTACATTTAGTCATTTAGCTGACGCTTTTATCCAAAGCGACTTACAATTGAGGTTCACAAAAGAAGCAATCAGTACAAGAGGAAACAAAGCATACATAAGTGAAATCGGACTAGTCTTGAGTAGGTAAAACACAATATACGAGCTAAGTGCAGTCAAGTTTTTTTTTTTTTTTTTTTTTTTGTGGGTCAGGTGTAGATGGAAGAGATGAGTTTTAAGGCGATTTTTAAAGATGGACACAGAGTCTGCCAAACGCGTTGTAGGAGGCAGATCGTTCCACCATCGTGGGACCAATTCAGAGAAAGTGCGGGAGAGTGATTTCTTACCCTTTTGGGACGGCACCATGAGACGACGCTCGTTAGCAGAGCGCAGTGATCTGGAGGGTAAATATGTCTGTATTAGTGAGTGAAGGTAAGCGGGTGCTAAACCTGTGGTGGTCTTGTAGGATATGAGCAGAGCTTTGAATTCGATGCGGGCGGCGATAGGGAGCCAATGTAACTTGACAAAGAGGGGTGTTACATGCGCTCTTTTCGGTTCTTTGAAGACCACTCTTGCCGCTGCATTCTGTATCATCTGTAGAGGTTTGATAGTGCAGGCTGGGAGTCCAGCAAGTAAAGCATTGCAGTAATCCATCCTGGACAGGACCAGAGCTTGTACCAGGATTTGTGCAGCATGCTCTGAGAGAAAAGGTCTGATCTTCCTAATGTTGTAGAGAAGGAATCTGCAGGACCTGGCAGTGTTGGCAATATGATCTGTAAAGGTTAGCTGGTCATCGATTATTACTCCCAAGTTTTTGGCTGTTCTGGAGGGGGCAATGGTCAATGATCCCAGTTGAACAGAGAGGTTGTGACGGATCTTAGGGTTGGCGGAGATGACGAGAAGTTCAGTTTTCGTAAGGTTCAGCTGTAGGTGATGGTTCCTCATCCAGAGCGAGATGTCACTCAGGCATGCCGAGACGCGTGCTGAAACCGATTGATCATCAGGATGGAACGCAAGGTGAAGCTGCGTATCGTCCGCATAGCAGTGATAGGAAAAGCCATGCTTTCGAATGACGGATCCCAATGATGTCATGTAGATTGAGAAGAGCAGCGGTCCGAGCACTGAGCCCTGAGGGACGCCGGTCTTGAGATGTTGCGATTCCGAGACTTTGTTGCGATTCCGAGACTTTACAAGCACTGCTCTAGAGATACATGACTACAAGCCGTGCGGAGCGATTACCAGTTACAACACACAACTTAAAACATATTTTGCAAACTACAGAAAATGAGGCAACCGTGTAGGAAGGAGAAACACTTACAGGATCTGGAGGAAGAAGAAACAAACTGTGTAACAGTTACTGACAAAGTCCCATACATTAGTAGTCTTTGCTGATCCTTCCTTTAATAGCAAAGGGCCGGCAAATCTCGCGCTGCAGGGTAGGTTATTGTATCAATCATCAGAAAAATGACAGGAATACACGGTTGGCTATACTGTGTATTTGTTGTGAAAATGAACTTTAACCCTTTATTTCCCACAGCCGCATGTGTGTCCATCACTAAGTGATAGTAATCTTTGCGTCATGATCAATCCCATGATCCCTTGCACTCTGCTAGTGTCTGAAGGGAAAGGCGCGTTAGTGAAAATAACCAACGATTTACTCTTAGCTGCTGACAGAGGCTGCATCATGTTTCACGTTTTACCGGATCCGGTAGTTCATATTTGGTATTGTTTCGTGTCGACGTCGATACAAACAGGCAAAAGATTCGGATGAAAAACGGATTATTTTAATGACTCTGAGTCAAATCTTTTATTAAAAAAATCTTTTTCTTTAAACAAGGTGCATTATCAGATTTAACCCTCAGCTGGATGTTTTCATTCACTTAGAGCTGTGTTGCACACTGCATGGAAGGCAGTTTTCAAAAACCCATAATAGGTGCTCTTTAAGAAACCACAACTTGATCCCACCAAATTAGGCCTATTTCAAATCTTCCATTTATGTCTAAAATACAAAAAAAAGTTGTTTCTGCCCAATTATGCTTCTTTCTACAGATGAACAATGTTTTTGAAGTGTTTCAGTAAGGTTTCAGGCCTCATTACAGTACGGAAACTTTGTTAGTGAAAATAACCAACGAATGTTACTAGTTTTACTTGACCTGCATTTGACACTATAAATCATGATATCCTCATAGATCGCTTGCATTTTACAGGTGTCCAGGGACAAGCTTTACGATGGTTTAAGTCATACTTAACTGACCGTTACCAGTTTGTAAATATAAATGGACAGCTTTCACAAGTCAGGCCAGTAAAGTATGGGGTGCCTCAAGGATCAGTTTTATGCCCTTTGCTGTTTACAATGTACATGCTACCCCTGGGAGACATTATTGGAAGATCTATTCCTGCAATTAGAGGGATGCAAAGTTAGTATTAGCTCTACTGTAAATGATCTGGGTGTTATATTAGACAGCAACTTAACTTTTGAAAATAATATTTCCCATGTCATAAAAATGAAATATCGCTAAGTTACGAAGCATGCCATCCATCTCAGATGCTGAAAAGCTAGTTTGTGCTTTTATGACTTCTAGGCTGGATTACTGTAATGATCTATTTGCTGGTTTCCCAGCATCCTCTATTAATAAACTTCAGTTAGTGCAAAATGCAGCTGCGAGAGTTCTTACCAGGTCTAGAAAATATGACCATATCTCCCCAATTTTATCCTCCTTACACTGGCTGCCTGTTAAGTTCTGTATTGATTATAAAATATTGCTTCTTACCTAGAAAGCTTTAGATAATCTAGCTACTGTTTATCTAATGAACCTGCTGTCTTGCTACAATTCAACCCACTCTTTAAGATCTCTAAACTCAGGGCTTCTGGTAGTACCCAGAAGTAGCGGAATAGCCTTCCTGATAAGGCCTCAGACACACTCTCTAAATTCAAAACTAGATTAAAGACCTATCTTTTTAGTAAAGCATACACACAATGTATCACATAATGGCATGATGCATGAGTGTGACCGATGCAGGTGAGTGGGCTTGACAGCCACCTGTAGGACACACTCCTCATGTCTTAATGCACCAGACATTTTGTTAGAAACACTCCTATGCTTTACATGTTTTGTTTATATAACTGCTATTTTCATTTATAGCACTTCTTTTTTGCATTGATATTTAAAATCTCTTGTTTAAATACACTATGAACAGCAGCTACGCTAATTGTTTTCTTTGTTCTCTATTTCCACCTGGGGATACTCATCCCAAGGCCTCTGGAGATTGTGCAGCGCCATTGATGTGATCCAAGTCCTGTGAAGAGATGATACCAACCATAGAGGACTTCTAGAGGTCTCCATAACTCTGGACCAGGCCATATCCTGAGCAGATGCTGTGGCAGTCTTGGGGGAGTGGACAGCATGAGATTGATTCCTGAAAGACCCCAGGTACAGACAAGTCTCCGCATTGATCACGTGGGCCAGTACACCTGCCGGTGACTTACTCACACCTGCAGATTCTCCACAATGGACGTTCAGCGTTTACCAGCCCAGACTGCAGCTCTGCACAAGAAGTTTGGCCAGAGGAGAAATGGTTGTACCCTACTAAGCCTGGTCTCTCTCAAGGTTTTTTCCTGCACTTTCGTGAAAACTGTGAATACGCACCCATAATATTGACATCTAACCTATGTTTTTTTTTTTACAGTCTATGTTTTGAGCATACTGATCTCTCCTGGTACTTTAAGTTACTATTTGTTGTTATTAAAATATTATTTTAGGATGGAAGAAACAGGTATCTGCTATAACATGTTTCTTTTTTCTTTTAGTGTAACCGTAACAAGCCACCATTGCTGGGCGAGGCGTGAATAAACTGCAATGACTTTCACAGTAAGTACATTTTTAATAATTGAGTATATTTATTCCATATCAGTCTCAAATTCTGCTAGCTCTAAAATGTAATTTGTGTGTTTGCTTTATTAAGAGCCGCTGTGACTCCGTGTAATGCTCTGTTAACAAGTTTCTCAATTTAGTTTGTTATATGTTACCAGTTATTAGTTCTACTGTAGCTTTACACATTTACTATAAAACTAAATATTATGTACAGTAAAACAACTCTACCTTATAGATTTTCAGCTTGAGAATGTTAAATATTGATTTGTTGTTATTCTTAAAGGGATCGTTCATCCAATTACTAAAATGTACTCACTATTTACTCATCCTCATGTGGTTTCAAACCTTGGTGAGTTTCTTTCTTCTGTTGAATACAAAAGTTTGAAGAAAGCTGAAAACCTGTAACCACTGACTTCCATAGTATGAAAAACAGATACTATGGATGTCAATGTTTACAGGTTTCCAGCTTTCTTCAGAATATCTTATTTTGTGTTCAACAGGAGTAAGTAAAAGACTCAGGTTTGGAGCAAGTGAACGGAGAGTAAATTATGACAGACATTTTAGTTTTGAGTGAAACAAAACCCTGTTTTTTGTCTTCTAACTTCATTTACTCACCATCTAGTTGTTCAAACTTGTAGAAGATTCTTTCTTTTGTTGAACACAAAATGTTTTAAAGAATTATGTTACGGCCCAAAATCCAAAATTGGCTCTATTAATGAAATCAGGATTTGAGCCGAACATATGAAAGACACAGATGCCTGAATATGACAGACTGACATCCCCGTCAATATATTTTTAATCTCATTAAATCAACTTTACAAAAAGAGACAAATAAATTATTAACAAATAACTGTAGAAAGGTAAGACAGCTAAACAAAACAGTTCCCTGACTAGCTGTTCTTCCAGGAGAGATCCTACCGTGAAAGCTCCCGTGAAAAAGAATAAAAACAGTCTTCCGGGCCACTGCTTCCCTTGCTGAACTAAATAAATAACAAAATGTGACTATGAAAATTAATATCCACTACCTGCTACAAAAATAAACAAAGTATCAAAATAAGCAAACAAAGCAAAATAGTTAACACATTAAGAATGCTTAAAGGATTAAAGTTAACAAAAACATAACATTGAAAAGAGCGTTATGCGGAGCGATCCTCGCATGCACGGAGCACCGCCAGCCAGACAGCGTGAGAGCGAGTGTGAAAGAGACAGACACTGAGCCGCCATTGCCGTCAGCCTTATATACGGGAATCCCAATGACATCACTGACATCAGCCGTTCACAAACTCCACCTAAAACTCAAGCGCAAAAAGCACACAACCATACCAAAAACCAAAAAATAACACAGACCCACGTAACACCCTCACCCTTAAGTGAATAAATTGTAGAGAAGAAAAAAACATCTTACCTGAAACCAAAACTACAATTTATTTTATTAGACACGGGATAAGGCGTAAGCAATTACATTATGCTTTCCACGGATATGCCCAATGTCTAATTGAAATGTTTGTAGAAATAAACTAAATCTCATCAAACGCTGGTTGTAGTTTTTCATCCGACTAATGAAAAGTAATTGGTTGTGATCTGTGTAAACAATTAGTGGGTACAAAACAGAACCAATATAAACATTGAAATGTTAGAGAGCAAGGACAAGTGTGAGCGCCTCCTTTTCGATGGTACAGTATTCGCTGATGCTTATTAAATTTCTGTGAGAAGAGGCAGACAGGATATTCGATTCCAGTTAGATCTGACTGGAGGAGGACAGCTCCTGCACCAGTGTCACTTGCATTGACAGCAAGAATAAACGGAGTAGAAAAATCAGGCACAGATAGAACCGGAGAACTAACCAAAATAGCTTAGATTTTCTCAAAACTCACATGACATTCCTCAGACCATTCAAATGGTACTTTTGGACTGAGAAGATCAGTTATGGGGGAAGCAACCACGGAAAAATTTCTACAAAAATTCCTGTAGTATCCCACCATCCCTAAAAAATGAGTTCACGGCGCGTAGTGGGCACTGGAAACAATTAATTGCCTCCACCTTAGACTCAACCGGTCGGACTTGTACACCACCCACAACTTTCCCAAGATAAGTCACAGTTGCTCAACCAAATTCACATTTTGCCAAGTTAATTGTGATATTGGCACTAGACAAATAGTTGAGTAATGTCTCTAGTTGTTCTATGGCTCAGACCAAGACGTGCTATAAAGAACCAAGTCATCCAAATACACTTCAATGTTCGGCAAGCCCTCAATTACGCGGTTTACTAGACGTTGGAAAGTGGCCGGTGCGTTTCGAAGGCCGAAAGCCGTTACGGTGTAATTTAGAATACTATCTGGTGTAACGAACGCAGATATTCCTTTGGCACAGTCACTCAAAGGGACCTGCCAGTATCCCCTGAGCAGATCAATTTTGGTAATAAAAACCGGATTCCCAATGTGATCAATGCAATCCTCCATCTGAGTCAGCGGATAACTATCAGGTTTAGTGAGAGCATTTACATGTCTAAAATCAGTGCAGAATCTAAATGTGTTGTCAGATATTTTTACAAGCAAACAGGGTGAACTCCATGAACTAAAGCTTAATTCAGCAATGTCACTTTGATAAGATCTTTGTCAGATGCTCCACCCCAGAGCAAATGGTTCACACCTCAAACTCAATACCAGGCAAGGTTCTTTGTGAAGCTTTTGTTGTCTTGAATTTATGGCTGTTTGTTCTGAGTTGAGTATTTAAGGGTAAGATGCAAAGACGTCATTGGAATCTTGTAGGCAAGATGCCCTGTTGCAGCGTATGAGCCTCTGAGCTTTTGCATCAGAGACTTATATGCTGCAATGTATTTCATCTATTCTCTTCATCTAACTCTTGGATTTATCTTTGAGTAATTGATGTTCAGTTGTGAATTGCCTTTTTATTATTTGATTCTGTAATTGGCACGATACACTTTCATCTGGAAAATAAAGTGTTAAGTTTTTATTCATTCTGAATTCTCCTGAAATCTTTTATATCCAGTAGATTAAGTAGAGTCTGCACTTCCATTATGTTGTGACATGATTTTTTAGATTGTCAAGGCGCATTTGACTGTGCGGAGCAGTTTGGCATGGCAGCATGAAGACCTTTTATTCATTAAATCACTGATATTAGCAAGCTGTATGGAAATGACAAAATTAACTACTCTTTTAGTATGAATGAGCAGGAGGCAACCAGACTATTTGAGTATTAGTTAACTCTACATCTTCGGACTAACTTCAGAGTATTGAGATAATGTCCATGAAAAGAAACGCAATCCTGGGGCGTGGAACTCTAAGCGGTGTTTGGTCCCTAATGAACGTATAACTGAAGAGTATGGGATCAGATATAAATCAAAACTGTAAATTGAGTCATAAATGATGAATGTGATCTGTTCTTACAATAAGAAATACAGTCTAAATTTGACGGCCACTTAAAATTGAAGTCAGATTAAATTCGGAGCTGAAAAACAAATATTAATAAATTCTAATAAATTACAGAAATCTTTTAAGAAGCACTAGAAAAGGCTTACACGCATTTAACCTTCGACCATGCTGTTAGTTTCATAATTTGGCTAATAGATGGACTTCTACATGACAAATCACATCTGATCGTTCTGGGATGCAAAGGACAGATCAATGGTTCAGCACTGGACAGTGCTTGGTGATCAGGTAATTCAGCACCGGACAGCGCCTCGTCCGTCAATAGCATCTCTGTGGGCAACACAGTTAAAACAGCAGCATTCTGTCTAGACACATTTGACGGTCGTTTTTTTTTTTTTTGTTTTCTTTCTGTCAGAGGTAGCAATCACATAGTCAAGTTCACTGACCTTTTCTTTTACCACATACGGGCCATAATATTGAGCCTGCAATGCGGAACCTGACACTGGCAATAGAACGAGCACCTTATCACCTGGAACAAAACTGTGAAGTTTAGCACGCTGGTCAAAACGCCTTTTCATTTTCTATTGAGAACTTTGCATATTCTCCTTGGCTATCTCGCATGCACAGTGCAACTTAGATCGGAAGTCTGAAACATAGTCAAGAATATTTTCTGGACTCAAGTCACTAAACCAATGATCTGTAATTAGCTTTAACGGGCCACGGACTGAATGTTCAAAAACAAGATCATTTGGACTAAAACCCAGCGATTCCTGCACTACCTCCCTAGCTACAAATAAAACCATAGGCACCCCATCATCCCAGTGTTTTTGGAATTCTAGACAGAAAGCATGCAGCATCGTTTTTATTGTCTGATGGAAACTTTCCAGTGCTCCTTTGCTTTCAGGGTGATAACAGCTTGAAGTGGAATGTTGGATGTGCAGTTGGTTCAGTGCCTGTTTAAAAACATGTGACATAAAATTAGTTCCTTGGTCCGATTGTACAGTACATGGAAGACCAAACAGTGAAAAGAATTTGACCAGTGCCTTCACAACAACAGGTGCGGTAATTTTACGCAGAGGGATCGCCTCTGGAAAACGCATTGATGTGCACATAATCGTAAGCAAATATTGATTGCCAGGTTTTGTACGCAGTAAAGGGCCTATGATATCCACAATACCCGCTCAAAAGGTTCAGAAAGGGCTGGAATAGGACATAAGGGTGCTGGTAAAATGCTTTGGTTTGGCTTACCAGTCACTTGAAAGCTTCTACAGTGATTTGAATATCGCGCTTTAAGCCCGGCCAGAAAAAATGTAGAAGGATGTGATCATATGTTTTATTAACCCCTAATTGACCGGCAAAAGGGTTGTCATGCGCGAGACTAAGAATTTCAGGTTGATAAGAGGAAGGCACTACTATCTGCTTAATGATCTGCCACTCATCTTCAGCAGTTGCAGTGGATGGTCTCCACTTCCTCATTAGCACACCATTATTCATGAAGTATCCTTGGGTTACATGATCCAGTTCCTCAAAAGGAACCACAGCTTCAAAGAGGGTTGCCATAGTTTCATCTTTCCTCTGTTCACTAATAAGCTGCTCGGGTGAAAGAGACAATTTAGCAAACTCAACATGTTCATTAACTTTAACAGCAATGTCTGAACTGTTATTAGTATTTGAACGCTTACCTTCCAAAGAATCTAAAGCAGAGTGGAACAAATTTTTCAAATCCCATTCTCCTAATGACTTGAGATTCTCCTCTTTCTGTCTCTGAGTCATAGTGCGAGTAACAGCACAAGAGGGAAATACCTCTGGGTATTTCTGTTTTAGTTCATCAGGGGTCGTACAAGGAAGAGGAACATCAGTCACCTCAGGGCTGGCAAAAACTTTCCCTCCCGCTAAGATTTTCTCTAAAATAAAAGTGACATCTCGTAAAGGAAGACATGGTTGCACACCAACAATGACGTGGCGAACAACAAGGGAGGAATCAATTTCAATCTTGTGCGAAGGCACATTCACAAAGCCCATCTCAAACCCCTGCAGTAAAACATTCGAGCCAATAGAGCTTTGCTCCGACAAAGGTAATACTCCTTCCAGAATAAAACTTTGTGCTGCTCCAGTGTCACAGAGAATTTTAACTGTTTTTTCGGTCTGTTAGAATTACCCACCAAAGACACAAATCCATCCAAAATAAATGGCACGTACCCGTTCTTCATTTGTGTCAGCTTTTGAAGCAAACACATCAAGTCCTTCTATCTGCGATGAGGACATCAACAAACCTATGTATACGGGCCGGTCTGGATACAGACTGGCCACCCTGAGACATTTCGTCCTTTTCTTTAAATACCCTAGGAGAGCAAAGAATGTTCTTTTTTTGTCAAAGTTAACCAGTGACTTAAAGATTTACTCATCTGTTGGGATTTAATCAAAAGTTATCAAAGATAGTCACAAAACCTCGTTACCAGTCACACCTGATTATTTATCAATAACAGAGGGGAAAAAAAGGTTCAGGAAAGACGGCAAAGTCTATCCTGGGTCTTTTTTCTTCAGATTTCAGAGTTTTTGTTGTTTTATTACAGGGCAGATTTAGGTCTGAGTAAAATCCATCCCGGGGCGTCACGGTGGCGCAGTGGGTAGCACGTTCGCCTCACAGCAAGAAGGTCGCTGGTTCGAGCCTCGGCTGGGTCAGTTGGCGTTTCTGTGTGGAGTTTGCATGTTCTCCCCGTGTTCGCGTGGGTTTCCTCCGGGTGCTCCGGTTTCCCCCACAAGTCCAAAAACATGTGCTATAGGTAAATTGGGTAGGCTAAATTGTCCGTAGTGTATGTGTGTGAATGAGTGTGTGTGGATGTTTCCCAGTGATGGGTTGCAGCTGGAAGGGCATCCGCTGCGTAAAACATATGCTGGATAAGTTGGCGGTTCATTCCGCTGTGGCGACCCCGGATTAATAAAGGGACTAAGCCGAAAAGAAAATGAATGAATGAATGAATGATAAAATCCATCCCTACACATTCATTCATTCATTTTCCTTTGGCTTAGTTCTTTTTTTTGTCAGGGGTCACCACAGCAGAATGTTATGTTTTACGCAGCGGATGCCCATCCAGCCTCAACCCAGTAGTGGGAAACACCCATACACTCATTCACACACACACACACTCATACACTACGGCCAATTTAGTTCATCCAATTTACCTACAGCGCAGGTCTTTGGACTGTGGGGCAAACCGGAGCACCCGGAGGAAACCCACACCAACACGGGGAGAACATGCAAACTCCACACAGAAATACCAACTGACCCAGCTGGCACTCGAACCAGCGACCTCCTTGCTGTGAGGTGACAGTGCTAACCACTGAGCCACCATGCCGCCTATTTTAAAGAATTACTGTAAACAAACACGTGCCCACCTGCCCAGCCACAATGACTTACACGTGAATATGCCATTTATTCTCACAGTATGGAACAGTTAATTACTATACTGTTATTATGCTAATAATTATGTAAACACCCATGTTCTTCCTTGAAAAATTACATTGTGTGACCCATGAGGAGTAGTATTTGTGAAAATTATATTAATGGCATGGTGACAATTGTATATGTATTTGATGTATGTAGACTTAGTATTGACATTGGTATTTTATATTTTGTACTTACAGGGCCATTGGAAAACCAGACAACTACAATAGAGGTTGGAATTCTTGAGACAGTAAGCAGCAGCATTTTGATGAACTCTAAGAGCCCTGTCAACTGTGCTGAATGTTTGCTGTCCTGGAAGAAGAGATGGTGCTTTTGCTTTTGCTTTGTGCTTTTGGATTATTGTATTGGATTATTGTATCTACTCAATCTGGACTACAGCAATGACTTTTTAAACATGTTCATATTGTAAATATTTGAAGATGCAGCTTTACATGCTTAAAGTTCCTCTTGAAGTTTTTTTTTTCTTCACTTCTCATTTTCTGAGTTTATTTTAAGAAATTTTATTTTCTTTAGTTTATTTTCTTTAGTTTATTCAATTCACCTATAGCGCATGTGTTTGGCCTGTGGGGGAAACCGGAGCACCTGGAGGAAACCCACGGAAACACGGGGAGAACATGCTAACTCCACACAGAAATGCCAACTGGCCTAGCTGGGACTCAAACCAGCGACCATCTTGCTGTGAGGTGACAGTGCTAACCACTGAGCCACCATGCCACATTTTCACAAAAGTGCTTCTAAAATGAATAAATAATTTTTTCTAGTTTTTTTGTTTTTTCTCAACCAAATTTTGTCCTATCCTAACAAAACATACATCACTCACTCACTATGCTTTGGATTAGTCCCTAATTTATCAGGGGTCACCACAGCAGAATGAATAATTATTCTGGAATATTATTCTGGAATACCCTTCCAGCCATAACCCAGCACTGGGAAACACCCATACACTCTCTCTTTCATACAAACACTCATACACTATGGACATTTTTTGTTTACCCAATTCACCTGTATCGCATATCTTTGAACTGTGGGACAAATTAAAGCACCCGGAGGAAACCCACGCAAACACGGGGAGAACATGCAAACTCCAGCATACATCACTTCACTTGAAGGCTTAATTACTCAGCTTTTAGATACTGTATAAATATAAATTTCTAAAAATGTGACTCTTGTGACTGTTTTTGTGGTTAGGGTCATATTTCCATTTAGTGTTTCAATCAATCAATCAATCAATAAATCAATCAATCAAAGTGTTTAACAGTTAATTCAATAGCAGACAATACAAAAAAACAATTAAGCATTTGTTTCTGGTCATCAAGTGCAGAAGATCTCCAATTTTTGAGTCAAAGGTTGTCAAATTTGTTAGTCTAATATATCTGTTACTGAAAATATACTTGCATTACTTCTGTAGTGATAATTGGATTTATCACAAATGTTAACATCAATATATCGGTATTGATATTAACATTGATATTTTAGCCTCTCATAGGGCACCAAATAATATATAAATAACAGATAAATAACTCCTTTTAAACGGGGCACCAGACAGCTTCGACTGTCAAAATAATTAACAATCAAATATTGCTAATTGAAATATACAAGGTGTTTATCATCTGCCCAAATCTGAAGGATAATGAGATCGTCTGACTTGTAGAGCCATTTACTGTATTATCAACACAAGGAAGACGCAATTGTAATAAATGAGTATTTATTAACAAAAGAGTAAACGGGTAACTAAAATTACTACATGTACAATAAATGAAGTGCATAGGCATCAATCATGAAGGTGATTACCTTACCTTTAAGCTTTACATGCTTAAAGTTCCTATTGAAGTTTTTTTTTTTTTTCTTCACTTCTCATTTTCTGAGTTTATTTTAAGAAATTTTATTTTCTTTAGTTTATTTTCTTTAGTTTATTCAATTCACCTATAGCGCATGTGTTTGGCCTGTGGGGGAAACCGGAGCACCTAGAGGAAACCCACGGAAACACGGGGAGAACATGCTAACTCCACACAGAAATGCCAACTGGCCTAGCTGGGACTCGAACCAGCGACCATCTTGCTGTGAGGCGACAGTGCTAACCACTGAGCCACCATGCCACATTTTCACAAAAGAGCTTCTTAAATGAATAAATAATTTTTTCTAGTCTTTTTGTTTTTTCTCAACCAAATTTTGTCCTATCCTAACAAAACATACATCACTCACTATGCTTTGGATTAGTCCCTAATTTATCAGGGGTCACCACAGCAGAATGAATAATTATTCTGGAATATTATTCTGGAATACCCTTCCAGCCATAACCCAGCACTGGGAAACACCCATACACTCTCTCTTTCATACAAACACTCATACACTATGGACATTTTCTGTTTACCCAATTCACCTGTATCGCATATCTTTGAACTGTGGGACAAATTAAAGCACCCGGAGGAAACCCACGCAAACTCGGGGAGAACATGCAAACTCCAGCATACATCACTTTACTTGAAGGCTTAATTACTCAGCTTTTAGATGCTGTATAAATATAAATTTCTAAAAATGTGACTCTTGTGACTGTTTTTGTGGTTTTGTAACAGTTAATTCAATAGCAGACAATACAAAAAAACAATTAAGCATTTGTTTCTGGTCATCAAGTGCAGAAGATCTCCAATTTTTGAGTCAAAGGTTGTCAAATTTGTTAGACTAATATATCTGTTACTGAAAATATACTTGCATTACTTCTGTAGTGATAATTGGATTTATCACAAATGTTAACATCAATATTTCGGTATTGATATTAACATTGATATTTTAGCCTCTCGTAGGGCACCAAATAATATATAAATAACAGATAAATAACTCCTTTTAAACGGGGCACCAGACAGCTTCGACTGTCAAAATAATTAACAATCAAATATTGCTAATTGAAATATACAAGGTGTTTATCATCTGCCCAAATCTGAAGGATAATGAGATCGTCTGACTTGTAGAGCCATTTACTGTATTATCAACACAAGGAAGACGCAATTGTAATAAATGAGTATTTATTAACAAAAGAGTAAACGGGTAACTAAAATTACTACATGTACAAAAAATGAAGTGCAAAGGCATCAATCATGAAGGTGATTAAGTTGAGGATTGTGAATAATAACTGTTATTTTTTCTAAAGACAAGCTAGAGTCTGGTAAGGTAAACCTTATTCTAAAAGTTTTTGTTATCAATGAATATCAGTTATAAACATCTAATTATTTTTATTATTTTATACTTAAACACTCTATGCCAAAATTTTTGTTAGATGTTTGGAAAGTGGTATATTTACGCTTCTGCTGTTGATGCAGTGGTTAGAAGAAGCTGGATCTTCCTGCAGGCCTTGATGCATGGAACAAGCAGACATAAGTCTCTTTGAGAAGATGAAATCTGGAGATTCTGGAACTCACAGACATGCAGATTTCTGGAGGTGGTGGTTCTGATGTCGGGGACACACTGACGTCTTTATCCTTGAAGGTAGAGGTCCTGGAAATCTGGTACATGCAGATTTCTGGAGGTGGAAGTCCTGAAGCGATGGTTTCAGAAGCCTTGGAAAAAGCACTGTGAATCCAATCACCATGAAAATCCTTGCTGGAACACGCAGCAAATTTCTGAAGTCTTTGAGCAATTCGGATAGCCTGGGATGCAGAAAATCCTTTTGATTCATCTTGCAGACATTCTGTGGTGTAACGCTTGCATTGAAAACTACACAAATTGTGTACCACCACTACTACTTTGTTTATCACCACCACTTGTGTTTAACCACCACTCACTCAACTTCTTTGAGAGAATGTTTTATCCTTTCTCTGGAAGGTGGGATTGAAAAGATGGCACCTTTCAAATCTGTGATGTCATCCATGACTGGCATTTGCATAGTTATAGTACAGTTAAACTGCTTTTATATTTAAAAGTCTTAAATATTTTCCTATGCATAATTTACCCAAGGCATTTTGTGTCCATATTGTTAGATGGAAAATTGTAATCCATGTGTGTCTCTGTGTCTGCGACGATGTAGATTAGAAGTAATGTTTATTAGGTCAAGAAGCCATTTTGCAAGTTCTGGCCTCTTAACACCTTTGTCCTTCAGAAGAACAAATGACAGATAGTTCTTCACCATCTCCGTTGCCACTGTGACCGGGGCCCGTACTGTACTAAAATATAATAAAATGCAGGTTGACTTTCTTAATGCCCACAACATCAGGCTTTCTCCAGACAAATGGAAGTATCAAGCAGAGAGGTGCACAAACAATCTTTTATTAGACACTTTTAAAAATGTATTTATAGAAAACACACAATGGCCACTGATAAAGCACACTCAATATTACTCAAGATATACCAACATTTGGGAAATATAAAGAAAAGAAAAAAAAAGAAAAAAAGCACAACCCAACACTTCAATACAAACAAAACCCTCAAAACAAAAGCACGCTTCTCACCACTAAAGAAAGGTAAACTAACCCACACTCACAATAAACAACCACCCCACACAACAAACAAGCAAAGCCAAAATAAAACAACCCTCCCCATATAAGATAATCCTTGCTGTTAATATAGCAATTGAGGATGAACAATAACAGCAGCCAATCACAATTTACACAAACAAAATACAAACCCACCCGATATTTAGTTAGATCAAAACACGCACACACATACACGCACACTCACAAACGCGCCAACATCAAAAGTTATAAGCACACCCTCACACCATATGTGCACACACACAACCACACGCTCTGCCTTGACGTGACACACAATCAGGTGCCTAAGAAGATAAGCGAATCGCTTCTCCGTAGCACAATCAAGTCGCCAGGCAGCAGCAAAACAGCAACGGGCAATCTCCGCAGCGCAGTTAGCTGGCTCTCAACACAAGTGGTGAGTAATCCACCGATCACACATGGATACCGCCTATCGCGCGGTGATGCAATTGCACTTCCTCAGGCCCATGAATTAGAAGCAGAGTTAGAGAAGAAATCCAACCTTATACAGGTTTCTATAAATACTGCAGGCTTAATGCTTAATGCTCAATGCTTAACGCACATCAAAAAGTTAAGAGGCAATCAACACACCGCCACTATTTCATGGCAGAGAGAAAACGGAAGCAAATGGAAACCTCCGGACTTTTAAAGGGGCCGTGAGATTAATTTCCGACTCCATTCACCCCCATATAATGGGAAACCCCTCCCCTTTGGGGATCACCTCATTACATTGGGGATCACCCCATCACATTTACCCCTGGCTTTTCTATCATCGTCCCGATGATACAATTTACAACCATGGACGTAGAGGGCCATTCTGAGCCTGACAAGGTTGCAATGAAACATCCGCCCCCTCTATATTTAGATATACATTTTGAATGACAACTGCAGCCCTTGGCAAATGATGCGGGTTTGAATGTTTCCTGGCAGTGGCCCTAGTGGTTCGACGCCTATCGCCCTCTGTTGTTTCCCCTGGGAGATCAATAGCAGGGAGAGGACCCTCAGCACCCACCAACCTTTCATGCTCCAATGGACGGCTACACCTACCTCGGCTACACCCGAAGCAAAAGGGTTAACACCTACAAGGACTACATACAAATCATCTACCTCGTCTTCTGCCACTGAAGAGTCTAAAACCTCATCCCGATTATCATTTGACACTCCTATCCCTGGGTCAACGAGGTGCCGAGAACATTCTGTATTTGGTACAAACCTTAAATGAGACCTATGCACCTGCTTCACCCGGGAGGGATTACCAGCCTCTACTATGGTGTATACACCACCCTCACCTATTGGGGCTTGAACCACTTTGTAAACAGTGCTGGACCAATGATTTTGAATTTTATGACGACCACGAACACCATGGTCACGCAGATAAACTTCTTGGCCTTCCTGCAATGCAGACTCCTTTCCTACCTGACCATGGCGTTTCCTACGAAGTTCTGCAGCCCTATTCAGCTAAGCCCTCACTCTGCTACATGTTTCTTTTAGGGTCTCTCTATGCTCATCCACCCAATCTTTTACTTGCCCACTGGCAGGCATATCCACTGCTGTGAGCAAAAATTCAACGGGAAGTCTGGGAACCTGCCCAAACATCAAAAAATACTGGGACTCACCGGTGGTCTGGTGAGGTGTTGTATTATATGCAAAACATACCTGCGCATTAAGTCCACGACCTCTTTTGCTACACAGACAACGTACGCAATAAGTCATGAAGGGTTCGATTGAACTGCTCGCACTGCCCATTTCCCTGAGGGTGATATGGAACAGTGTGAGTCTTCTGAACCCTATACAACTGACAAAGCTGAGAGACCACGGCACCCTCAAATCAACCGCCAAGACTTGATTTGGTCTTGATGCCAGTAAATGGCCCGTAGGAGCACGAGCTAGTGGCTCGTTCAACTTTGAGACTGCACACTGACTACATTCCTGGCACTTCTTTCGAACATCAGCCTCCATCCCAGGCCAATAACACTTGTTGCGTATAAGCTCATAGGTACGCACTCTACCTTGATGACCATGAGAGCCATGAAATTGCTGAAAAAACCTCTGCCTGCAAAACCTCAGGGAGCATCAACTGGTCCACTTCCTCCCCCCCATCAGGCAGTTTTAGATGAGGATATAACAACCCATCTCTCTTAAACAACCGGCTCCACTGACGAAGCAGTTCCAGACATCTTTTGGACATAGCTTGACATTGTTCTTAGTTGGATACACTTTAGAAGAGAAAAAGTTGAGCACTGGGCCAATAACTGAATCCCACTCCTACTCCCGTCTCAAATCTACAGTTGAAGTGGCAGGAAAAGCAGAGATGGTATTTTGTGCCAATACTACCGGCCTCTCCTTATGCAGAAGTCCTACCAACACTGCAGGCAGTGTAGTGCCACAATCTTGCTGTGATGCACTGTATACTGCCGGGACAAGGCATCTGCATTACCGTTAACACAGCCTGGACGATATTGGATATCAAAATCGAAAGCTGCTAACTGAGAAGCCCAGCGCTGCTCTAAAGCACCCAGCTTGGCTGTCCTCAGATAACTCAAGGGATTGTTATCCAGGTACACTACACTACTTCTATCCTAAGAGGTAGTCCCTAAACTTTTCGGTTAGCGCCCATTAGCTCCAATTTCATGGAGCTATAATTTTGCATATTTCTTTCTGTGGGACGAAGCCCCCGGCTAGCATAAGCAAACGGGAAAGAGAAATCTGCATAAGTCAGTACAGGAGGAGTCACCAATCGCTGCTTCAAATTTTGAAAGCCCAGTTCACACTCCTCGGTCCAACAACTTTCAATCGACTTCCCTGAACCCCTCTTCTTCTTCGTCCCCACCAAATCTGCAATAAGGTGATGTAACGGGGCTCCTAACCATGCAAATCCCTCTACAAAGCGTCTGTAATAACTTGTAAATCCTAAAAAAGACCGCAACTCAGTCACATTAGTTGGATGCTTCCACTCTGCCACCAGACTAATCTTAGCTGGGTCAGTCGATACCCCCTCATTAGACACTACATGCCCCAAGCAACTTACTTTTTGTTGGAAAAAGCAACATTTCTCTAATTTGGCCTTAAGCCCCTTCCACTGTAGTCTAACAAAAACCATTTCCAGCCTCTCTAAGTGTTGTGCAATAGTGGATGAAAAAATGATGATGTCGTCTAGGTAGAGTAACAAGGTCTGGAACCTTTGGTCCCCAAACATGCGCTCCATAAGTCGTTGAAAGGTACTAGGGGCATTGCACATCCCAAAGGGCATTAGATTAAATTCAAACAACCCAAAGGGTGTGCAAAAAGCGGTCTTACACTTATCTCCCTCCGCCACTGGATCTTGGTTATAGACACTGGCAAGATCCAATGTGGAAAACCATTGGGCTCCACTCAGGGCATCCAGTGACTCTTCAAATCATGGCAGAGGGAAAGCGTCCTTCTGCGTCTTACCATTCAACTGCATATAATCAACGCAAAGACGAATCTGCCCATCATTTTTTCCGCACAACCACGATTGGAGAGGCATACGGGCTAGAGCTCTCTCTGATCACCTGGTTCTGCAACAGCTGGTGAATATGCTCCTTAACTTTTTCAATTCAATTCATCTTTATTTCTATAGCGCTTTTACAATGTAGATTGTGTCAAAGCAGCTTCACATAGAAGAGTGCAGTGAATTGAAACAGTGTCAGCCCAGTTTTCAGAGTTTAAGTTCAGTTTAGTTCAGTTCAGTGTGGTTTAATTTTCACTGCTTAAAGTCCAAACACTGAAGAACAAATCCATCGTTGCGCAGCTCTACAGGTCCCGAACCATGCAAGCCAGTGGCGACAGCGGCGAGGAACGAACTTCACCAATTTGCGAAAGTGAAGGAAAAAAAACCTAGAGAGAAACCAGGCTCAGTTGGGCACGACCATTTCTCCTATGGCCAAACGTCTTGTGCAGAGCTGCAGTCTAGGCGCCGGAGGCTGGAGAACGCTGGATGTCTATCTTGGAGAAGCTGCTGATGGGAGAGGTCCCCGGCTGGTGTACAGGCTGGCCCTTCAGGTTAATGCGACGACTCATCTGTCACTGGAGTCTTACAGGAATCAGACTCATGCTCTCCACTCCTCCATGACCACCACAGCAGCTGCTCAGAATATGACCTGGTCCAGGATTATGGAAACCTCGGGAATAAAAAAAAGACTAACATAAGCGCAGATGCCGTTCAAATTATAATGTCTTTTGGGAAGTGTTCCCGGCTCCGGTTGCCCTAAATAATGCAGACTAACAATCCTTTTAAGGATTTGTATTTCAAAAGCATTTGTGTTTTATGTGTATGCTAATGCAAAGAGATGTGTCTTTAATCTAGTTTTAAACTGACAGAGTGTGTCTGCTTCCCGAACTGTGCTGGGAAGGCTGTTCCAGAGTTTAGGTGCCAGATATGAGAAAGATCTACCACCTACAGTTGATTTTGATATTCTGGGAATAATCAATTGTCCAGAATTAATTGAGCGTAGTGGACGTGAGGGGCTATAATACACCAGGAGCTCCCTCAAATACTGGGGAGCTAAGCCGTTCAGGGCTTTGTAGGTAGTCAATAAAATTTTAAAATTTATATGATATTTAATAGGGAGCCAATGCAATGATGAAAGAACTGGAGTAATATGATCATATTTCTTTGTTCTAGAAAGCACTCTAGCAGCTGCATTTTGAACTAGCTGTAGTTTGTTAATTAGACCAATAGGGCAACCACCTAATAACGCATTACAGTAGTCTAACCGAGAGGTCATGAAAGCATGAATAAGCTTTTCCGCATCAGACACTGATAGCATATGTCGAAGTTTGGCAACATTTTTAAGATGAAAAAATGCAGTTTTACAGATGCTTGAAATCTGGCCTTCAAACGACAGGTTGCTATCAAAAATCACCCCTAAATTTTTGACTGAAGATGAGGACTGAACTAAGAATCCATCAAGGGTTAGACAGTGTTCTAGGTTTTTGGGTCCAATAAGCAAGACCTCAGTTTTATCTGAATTTAGTAATAAAAAGTTATTAGTCATCCAATTTTTTATATCAGCTATACAGTCTGTTAATTTAGTAAATTCATACATATTATCAGGTTGAGAGGAGATATAAAGTTGTGTATCATCAGCATAACAGTGGAAGCTAACTCCATGCTTTTTAATGATATCGCCTAGCGGTAGCATATATAGTGTGAAAAGTAAGGTACCAAGGACTGAGCCTTGTGGTACCCCATATTGTACTTTTGATCTATATGATGCTTCTTCATTGACTGATACAAATTGATACCGTTCAGATAGATAAGACCTGAACCAGGCCAATGCAGCTCCTGTGATACCAACATAATTTTCAAGCCTATGAAGGAGAATATTATGTTCGATTGTATCAAATGCAGCACTGAGGTCCAATAACACTAAGAGAGAAATACAACCACGATTAACGAACGAATCTTAACTGCCTCATAATCAGAAGGGGGCAAGTGTCGATACCTCTGCCGTATTGGCTCACTATCAAGCAAAGGAATCTGATGAGTTATGAGCTCAGTACAACCCAAGTCGCCCTCATGAGCTGAAAAAACAGATCTATACTTACTCAGCAGAGACTTAACCTGAGCCTGCTGATCCAAAGACAGCTGAGGCAGATCCATAGTATGGATGGCCTCCTCCACTTTGTCCCCTTTCACCGTTGCAGTGCAACTGTGACTTGAAGATGAGCCTGTTCCCGTGGTGGTGTCATAACATCTAGCTGTGGAACAGTCTGAACTTTACACAATGTCCCTACTACTGCATGTGGCTGCAACAGGGAATCCTGTTCCCCCATATTAAGTACAGGTACAAAAGCCACCCCCGAACAATTAGTACCAAAGATACAGAGGCCAATAGACCAGTCGGAAGTAAATTCTCCGTCCCTAGTGGCTCAAAAAGCAATAAAGGCGAAGGGCCTATGGGTAAGGAAAATGTGACAGGCACAAAACGCAATGAATCTGCAGGGATTCGCACTGTTTCCCGACCCCCAATCCTAACCAATCTTTCTGTAGTCTCACAATAGTCAGGCTCTGAAACACTTCTTTCCCTCAAGTAAGAGGTCATCATGTGTTAGTGAAAACCGACAACACATCGGTGATCTCTTATATCAACCATCAGGGAGTCCTCTGTGCAGGTTGGTGGAGCAGATCCTTCTGTGGGCTCAGGAGAAGCTGCGCTCACTGAAGGCAGCTTACTTCTCAGACCCAGGAATGTAGGAGCAGACCTCCTGTTGAGGCAGGGGTTGGCGCCCGGGGTATGGCGACTGCACCCAGAAGTGGTGGGGGCCATTTGGCAAAGATTCGGCAGAACCAACGTCGATCTATTCACCTGTCAAAACATAACACAATGCCCATTGTGTTTTTTTACTGACACACCCAGCACCATTTGGCCTGGATGTCATGGTGCAGACATGGCTGAGGCTTCGTCTGTATGCTTTTCCCCCAATCGCTCTGCTCCCGGGAGTTCTGGAGAAGGT
>CAIGQV010000806.1:1553955-1568955 GCA_903798115.1 Danio jaintianensis | reverse complement strand
ATAAGCCTTTAAGCACTTCACGGGTAAGTAAAGGTAAGTTAGGGCCAGGGGACACATTGGAGGGCTGCGTCTCTGGTGATGATGGTCCGCTCACGCTGGAGCCTAGCAAACCTCTCACCACCGACGCGGCAAGGTTCAACCACTGTGGCGTTTTCCATACATTTCCCCAGAGTGGAAGTTTTCCACATACCATAGGAGTTCTCCTCCCGCTGGGAATGAAAAGGTTACTACGTAACCCTTGGGGAATGGAAATGCTATGTTCCTTTGCCACAGTGGTTGCGCCTTAGCTGACAGCTTAGAATGTTCTTCAGAAAGCTCTTCAGCTTTAAAATGTGCCAACCGATACGCGTCTGGCAGCTTTATACTCAACTAATTGAGATTCCTGCCAGCTGCGTTCTCTGGGCACTGCCAATTAATTGGCATGTCATTGGCCTGTTTTATTTCTCTTCAGATCATTGGCTTTCTGGCGAAATCCCCATAGTGGAAGTTTTCCACATAGCATTTTTGTCCCCCCCCTCGGGGAATGAGGGTTACGTTGTAACCGTTTCGATCTGTTAACATGGACACTGAAAAAAAACATGCGGTGCTCATGCATGCGTTGTGAAAGAGGCATCATATGGGATTCAATTCCCAACAAAAGTATTGCGGTTGCGGATAGAAAAATAATAAGCGTAAATCAAAATATTGACATCACATGTAAAATTGACAAAACAAGTGTAGGGATGGATTTTACTCAGACTTAAATTTAATAAAACAAACAAAACTCTGAATCTGAAGAAAAGGGCCCAGGATAGACTTTGACACCCTTTGCCCTCTTTCCTGAACTTTCCTTCCCCTCTGGTATTGATAAACTGGTATGACTGGTAACGAGGTTTTGTTCACTATCTTTGATCAATTTTGATAAAATCCCAACAGATGAGTAAATCTTTAAGTCACTTGTTAACTTTGACAAAATAACCATTCATTTCGCTCCTAGGGTATTTAAAGAGAAGGACGAAATGTCTCGGGGTTGCAAGTCTGTATCCAGACCGGCCCGTAGTGAAGAGCTCTCAAGCTCAACACTATGTATAATTTGGATTTTTTCTTTGAGTAATTGATGCAGTACATTTCTGAATTGGCTTTTTATTGTTTGATTCTGTAATTGGCATGAAACATTTTCATCTGGAAAATAAAGTGTTAAGTTTTGATTCATTCTGAATTCTCCTGAAATCTTTTATATCCAGTAGATTAAGTGGAGTCTGCGCTTCCATTATATTTGTGACATGATTATATTCGATTGTTAAGACGCATTTGACTGTACGGAGCAGTTTGGCACGACAGCTTGAAGATCTTTTAATCATTTAATCACTGATATTAGCAAGTTGTATGGAAATGACTAAATTAACTACTCTTTTAGGATGAGTGAGCAGGAGGCAACCAGACTATTTGAGTATTAGTTAACCCTACATCCTCTGACTAACTTCAGCGTGTCGAGATAATGTCCATAAGAAGAAACGCAATCCCGGGGCGTGGAACTCTAAGCGGCGTTTGGTCCCTAATGAACGTAAAACTGAAGAGTATGGGATCAGAGATAAATCAAACTCTAAATTGAGCCATAAATGATGAATGTGATCCGTTCTTACAATTAGAAATACAGTCTAAATTTGACGGTCACTTAAAATTGGAGTCAGATTAAATTAGGAGCTATAAAACAAATATTAATAAATTCTATTAAATAACAGAATTCTTTTCAGAAGCACTAGAAAAGGCTTACACACATTTAACCTTCGACCATGCTGTTAGTTTCGTCATTGGGCTAATAGGTGGATTCTTACACGAGCAAAAAACTAAAACTAAACACAGAATAAGAATCAATGAGGTCACATACCAAAAGATAATGAGCGTGAATCAAAAATGAAAATGGGCTTAGACAAAATCAGTTTTTCCACTCATATTTGAGCTTACAGTCTTTTCCCTCTCTCTTTTTCCCGCTCTTGTTCCCACATTCCCACACGTCGAAATCTGCGCTCTAGTAGTTTTATTAACCTTTGCGTACCCAAAGTTCGCACTTCATTTGGTCGCTACTCTTTTCAGTTTTCGGCTGCTGATGCCTGGAATCATCTGCAGCAGACCTTAAAGCTCAACACTTTCATTCCACTATCATCTTTTAAAAATTCAATCCAGTCAATAGTACAAGATCACTGTGGTTGTTTTTAGTTTTTCCTTGGTTTTATATGTTATTATCTGCCTTTGTCAAATTGTTATTGTATTGTGTCCCTGCTGCTTCTTACTGTATCTGTTTTTTATGTTGCCTCTTGGCCAGGTCGTCTTTGTAAATGAGAACTGGTTCTCAATTGACTTACCTGGTTAAATAAGGGGTATTATTTTTTAATTTTTTTACATTCTGCGCTTGCGCTTCCAAAAGATGCAAAGCGAGTTTCATTTAAATCACGGGCGGGCTTCAGTGTCATCATTGGTCCATTAGTCGAGATTGACTCCTCTAGCCAATCAGACGAAGGGGGAGTTGAGGTCACTCCAATGCAACTCGTGGCTCCTCAGTGTGGCAGACGGCGATGCATTTGTTTCATTAGCCAATGCATAAAGTAACATATTCCTAAAGCATATTTAATTGATATGGTACTTATAATAAGATGTTTTTTATGTTTTATTATGACATGTAAATTGAGTAAATTCTGATATAAGTAGCCCAGCTTTTGCAGTATTAAAGGTAACGTTAAGAGAAAGCCAATAAACTTACAGATCCTCCCTCATCAGAGAAGTGGTAGAAAGTATACAAAATAAATGTGTGACTGGGAATGTGACTGGAAACACACTCCAGGTGTGACTGGGAATGTCTTATTTGTCCACCTGTGATCGGATAGATGAAATTGCATCTTAACAGCATTAGCCGGTATAAACAGCACGCACATGATCTCTCTCTCTCTGTCTGTCACTGCTGATTCAGTGGAGGGACTAGAAAATTCGGACAAATATTGCACTGCAAAGAACAAAGATAGTTTATACTTAGGCTTAGCAAATGGGCTTAGCTTAGCAAATGAGCATGGATTAAGCGGGATAATCAAAGGCTTGCCGTGTGGTAAAGGATTTTAATGCACTTAGCAGAGGTGACCACACTCCGCAAGCGTGTCGTGTGGTCCTTAGCCTCCACATCATGCATTAAAATCCTTTAACACACAGCAAGCCGTTGATATCCCTTACATAAATTACATTTTAAGATGCACATTAAAAATATTTATATTTAGACTGTTGACCCATCCCTTACACCTTTACTCATTCTTAAGCCCAAAAATTAATATATTTTATTTTGAATGATACACAACTCATATTCAGTCATGTTTTGTCTTTTTCTCTCTTTTTCTTTTGTTTTCAACAGCAGCTTAAAAGCTGCCCAAAGGTTTTAGAGCTGCTGAACACCTTTATATGTAAGTACATTTTTGACTGACTCTGCCAGACAGTGATGAGCAAAATATATTTGAGTGGCAGTTCTTTAAAAAAAGATAAATGGAATGTAGATATGGAGATTGATATAGATTTAAATTCAAAATTTATTCATTTTGAAATATTTCATAATACTGAAGCACCACTATATACACCTGTAGGAATGAAAAATTATAATATGCATTTGTTTATATGGCAAAACATGTCTTTTTCACCAGAATCAGAATCAGAAAGAGCTTTATTGCCAGGTATGTTCACACATACCAGGAATTTGTTTTCATGACAGAGCTTCTACAGTGCAACAGAATTACAGAGACAGGACAAAAAACAGATAATAAATATATTTACAAAATAAAAGTAATAGTGAATGCAAATATACAAATTGACAAGTGTATGTACAGGTATATTACTATATACAACGGCAGCTGTTATGTGCAAATTGGCATGTAAAGTATGTTGTTAAATAAGTGTTTATATGTATAAAAAGTGTATAGCAAGTAGTGATGTTTGTTCCATAATTACTATCATCAAGTGTTCATGAGATGGATTGCCTGAGGGAAGAAACTGTTTCTGTGTTGGGCTGTTCTGGTGCACAGGGCTCTGTAGCGTCGACCAGAAGGTAAAAGTTCAAAGAGGCAGTGTGCTGGGTGTGAGGGGTCCAGAGTGATTTTGGCAGCACTTCTGCTTGCTCTGAATAAGTACAGTTCTTGGAGAGTAGGGAGGGTTGTACCAGTGATTCGCTCAGCAGTCCGAACTATTCGACGTAGTCTTCGGATGTCGGATTTCGTAGCTGAGCTAAACCAGACAGTTATTGAAGTATAGAAGACAGATTCAATGATGGAAGTGTAGAACTGTTTCAGCAGCTCCTTTGGAAGGTTGAACTTCCTCAGCTGATGAAGGAAGTACAACCTCTGTTGAGCTTTTTTTACAATGGAGTCAATGTGAGTGTCCCACTTCAGATCCTGAGAGATGGTGGTGCCCAGGAACCTGAATGACTCCACTGCTGCCACAATACTGTCCATGATGCTCAGTGGGGGGAGAGCAGGGGGGTTCCTCCTGAAGTCTATTATCATCTCCACTGTTTTGAGCGTGGTTAGTTCCAGGTTGTTGTGACTGCACCAGACAGCCAGCTCCTTAACCTCCTGTCTGTAAACAGACTCGTCACCATCCTGAATGAGGCCGATAAATGTGGTGTCGTCTGCAAACTTCAGGAGCTTGACAGATGCCTCCTTTGAAGTGCAGTCATTCGTGTACAGGGAGAAGAGCAGAGGGGAGAGGACACACCCCTGGGGGGCGCCAGTGCTGATTGTGCAGGTACTGGATGAGAATTTCACCAGCTGCTGCCTGTCCGTTAGGAAGCTGTTGATCCACTGACAGACAGAGTTGGGCACGGAGAGCTGAGTTAATTTGGGCAGGAGAAGTTTTGGGATGATAGAGTTAAAAGCCGAGCTGTAGTGGAGGTGTTAATGGTGGTGTGAAGAGCAGTTCAGAGTGGGTGTTTTCTCAAACCTGCAGTAAAACTCATTCAGGTCGTTTGCAAGTCGTTCGTTGTCTACAGTGCTGGGGGATGGTTTCTTGTAGTTTGTGATATTTTTCTAACTTTTCCACACGGATGCTGAGTCGCTGGAAGAGAACTGACTCCTTAGTTTGTCAGAATAGTTCCTTTTTGCCACTCTGATCTCCATTTCCAGTGTGTATTTGGCCTGCTTATACAAGGCCCTCTCCCCGTTCCTGTAAGCAACCTCCTTGGCCTGACGTTGCTGTCTGAGTTTTACAGTGAACCATGGTCCTGGTAGGAATGCACATGTCTTCACAGAAACTGATATAAGATAATACAGTCTCTGTAAGCTCGTCCAGATCGTTTGCAACAGCTTCAAAAACACTCCAGTCAGTGAGGTCGAAACAGGCTTGTAGATCCCGCTCTGTTTCGTTAGTCCATCTTTTCCCAGATCTTAATACACGTTTGGCTGTTTTCAGTTTCTGCCTGTAGGTTGGTATGAGATGAATCAAACAATGGTCAGAGTGCCCCAAAGCTGCTCGTTGGACAGAGCGGTATGCATCCTTTATTGTGGTATAGCAGTGATCCAATATGTTACTGTCTCTTGTGGGACATGTAACATGCTGTCTATATTTTGGCAGTTCGTGGGATAGTTTTTCTTTGTTAAAATCCCAGAGAATTATTAAAACAGAGTCCGGGTGTTGTTGCTCTATTACCGTGATCTGATCAGCTAGTTTCTGTATCGCCAGGCACGCGTGCGGAGGAATGTAAACACTGACGAGAATGAACGAGCAGAACTCACGCTGCGAGTAGAAAGGCTTACAGTTAATAAACAGTGCTTCTAGGTCGGGACAGCACATCTTCTTTAAAACTGTTACATCTGTACACCACCTTTTATTGGTGTAAAAGCATCAATGAAGGTCCATAGAAGGTCCAAGAAGGTCCATACCGACTCCAAAGGGAGATACTGATTAGATCAGGGCCTGGTGTGTGGACTTTGGGGGTTTTACAATGTGGTCACATGTTGATTGGTCATAGATTCAAAATAGGTGGTAAACTTTGCTCTGGCTCTTGTCCGGCTCTGTCTCTTTTCCTGCTCTGCTCATATCCTGCTCTGGAGGTTGTCTTCTCTGGTTCTACTGGTATCAGGCTCTCTTTAAGGCCTACTTACTGCTCTTTGTCTCTCTCTCCCTCCCCGACTCTCTCTCTCAGGTAACTTTATTTTACATTTAAAATGGGTACAATTATTATCATATGCTTTTATCATTTCATGTTTTATCATTTTGTACAGTTATTTGTAACTAATTCAGTTGTAACCATAGAGAATTATTGTCATTAAATCACTTCATTTTCAAGTATTTGTGAATTACTTTTGATTTAACATCAACAGTTAATTGCTCCATATTGCAATACAATACAATCGCATACTAGCAACACTCTCCCACATTTTTAGCTATTAATGCTGCCCTTATTTCCGTTTTTGGTATAAGACTGCAGAAGGATGGTTTGACTAGAAATGGACAGTTTTCACCATCATACTGATAACTTTTTAGTCATTCGGCAGAACTACAGTTCGAACCGCTGTAGTTAAAACCCATTCCTTACACACCTGAACGTAATTAAAAGCAAATACAAAGTAAGTGAAGTGATTTGTAAATATTGTTATTTACGCTTTGTTTCAGGCAGCAGAAAGACAACTGGACGATAAAGAAAAGACAGACGTGCACACACACACAGACACACAGCATATTAAAATTTTTATTGTTTGAAAATGCTTTATGTTTTCTGCCAATAAAGCCAATTTTAATTAAATTTAATTGATTGAGCTCTCTCTGTCACTAACATTCAGGCCAAGAAAATAACATTATAGGTTGCTCACCTGAGGGTTTTGAATATTTGATGGGAATGTAGTGTAAAGGCCTAGAGGGATCCTATAGTAGTGGTTCCCAAAACGTCCTGAGACATCCTGAATGTTATAATGTATAATGTTCCCCACACCTTTAAAGAACTCCACATCGTGACCTTCTCAGAACGTTACTAGACAATGTCCTTAACACCAATGAGGATGTTATGAGAACGTTCTGAGAACGTCGCATTTTCCAATAAAGTATGGTCCCCTAAATGTTCTGAGAACGTTCTGAATGTTCTGTTAAGGTCCCCCAAATAACTACCCCCACACCTTAAAAAGACCTCCACACTGTGACCTTCTCAGAACGTTCTGGGAACGTTATTAGACAATGTCCTTAACACCAACAGGGACGTTATGAGAACATTCTGAGAACATTGCATTTTCCAATAAAGTATGGTCCCCTAAACGTTTTGAGAACGTTCTGATTGTTCCGTAAAGGTCACCCAAATAACATTCCCTACACCTTTAAAGAATGTTCTGGGAATGTTACTAGACAATGTCCTTAAAACCAATGGGGCATTATGACAACATTCTGGGAACGTCAGGGAGACACACCCACTAGACGAACAAAACATACAGAATGAGAACACAGATTCATGAACCATGACACTTTATATCTGGCTTAGAGTGGGAACCTTAAAATCTGCATAGAATTATTTCATTATTATATTATTTTTGTTCTTTCAATTGATTGATTAAATTATGACATACCTAGTCATAGTAGTTCACCTAATTGTTTTTGGAGATTAAAACAGTGGTTTATCTTTTTTTTTCTACTTTTGCATATTCTGTCCAGCTGGAAGAAAGTCAAGCTGTAGATCACCTTTTGGTGAAAGACTGGACCGGCCTTTTGGAGCACTGGGCACACAAAGATTTTGTTGATACTGACTTTTCTCAAAAACATGTGTATCTCTGTTTTTCTCAAGTTGCAGGGGAATGGTGTTTCAAAGAATATTATTGCCTTGTTTACAAAGTATGGACGTATGATTACATGAATGTTCATACATCTTTCACAAATTAGACCTTTAATATAGAGCCAGTGTAGCCCAAGTAGAGTGGCACTAAATGTACTTAGGAATAAAATAATCCATTTTCAAAATGCCATTTATGCCCTTTTAGCATAAAAGTCATAAAACGTGTCAATTTAGAGTGCTGGCTGTCAAGTGTTAACTTGTTGTCTTATGTAAGTTATTTGAATTATCAATCAGTTTACTAGGTACACTAGAGTTAAAAAAAACAAAAAACAAAAAAAAAACAGTTACATTCTCTTGTAGCAACTCAACCCTCTTGTGGAGTTAACGGTCAACAGTCAGGAAGCATTGTGGCGGCTCCTCCTCTCCTTAATTAAGTATCGCCCAAAGCTTAATTCAAATACAAATTCTTCTCCCTACTTGATAAAACAAAGAACGTGTTGTGACCCCCCAGTTAATAAGTAATGACCTATCCACGAGTTCTGGCCATCTGGTACTCACATGACTATGTTAATTAAAGTTTACACCCAAAGAAAGAAAGAGACATTTGTGTCCCTCTGGGTGATCGGCTCCCCGCCTCTAGTCCGGCCTAGAGAAAAATAACATGGTTATTGTCTGCGCACAAAGGTCCCGCGTGATTTTGGGACATTTCACGTTTAAAAGTGTGTATTTGCTTTAATGTATTCTTGTTAATAGTTGTGTATGCTTTAGTATGTATGTAAGCAAGCGTATTCATTGCAGTTTTGCATATAAGTGAAACATTGTAACGTGTGTAATGTGTGTAATTGACTGTATTTGATAAAGTCTGTAATAGTAATGGGTTGTTCTTGAACGATTCGTTTATTTTGAACGAATCTTCAATGTGACTCGGGAACGACGAGTCTTCTCGGAGTGATTCGTTCATCCGCGCATGCGCACAGTTGTGCAGGTGGTTTTGTTCATTTTTCAAGTCTTTTGAGTCATTCATCACGTGAAAGGCAGAAGCCAATCATATGCATTTAGAGCTGGAAAAAGATTTGATCCGTTCATCTGTCGACTCGAGTCCTCGGCTTGAGTCCCTCGTTCATCACGTGAAATACAGAAGCCAATCATATACATTTTTAGAGCCGGAAAAAGATTTGATCCGTTCATCTCTTGAGTCCTCGGTTTGAGTCGTCCGTCTCTCTTACTTGACTTGACACTACAGCAGAATTGGGTGTAGAAATTAGTAAATGGTTCCAAATCCTCTTTAGAGACGGGTACATCATCATCATTAATTATTATTATTATGTGCATTTCTGTGATGCATTTCTAATCTTAAACTGTAGCTCCACTCTAGACAGCAATGAGAAACTCAGTCAGTAATACTTATGTAAAACTGGATTTGTGATGCATCATGATCATATTTTAGACTTTTAATAAAATTTCTTAGAAATAAAAAAAGGTCTGTCACTAAGTTGTTGTTACTTTTTTCTGTTGGATATGTGGTTTTATTTTCATTTCTGTTATTTTACAAATAAATGGAACCATGCTTTTAAAAAAATTTATATTGTTTGTCTATTCGCTGCCTGGCTATCAGAAAACAAACACTAGGCTATATAATAAATTAATCAAAGTCTACAATTACAAGTGATTTGTTCATTTTTACCCCATATTTTGTTTAATAATTGTTTTTTCTACGCAGACTTTATGTATTTGTCTAATAGTTGTATAAAAAAAGATTACATTTACATTTACTCATTTAGCAGAAGCTTTTATCCTGCGACCAACAAGTTATAATAAAAGAAGCACTTCAAATCATCAGAGAGTTGCAGATTGGTCAAATAGGACAAAATGACAGTAAAACCATGCTGAATTTGAATGATTAATGTGAATTTAAAATATTAAGGTTATACCAACTTCTAAAAAGTTGTCACTTCAAACTGAAATAAAACTTAGGAGTTCAAGTGAATTACTTGGTAATGCAACATGCTTGGGTCACAAAGGTTACAATGGTTCACCTGAAGGACAACTGTCACTCAAGAATGTCACCAAGGGAACGATGATCTTTCCACACCCATCCCCCTTTGTTTTGCACTTGGTGAGGGGCAGAGAAGACCCTCAGACAGATTTCAACACCTCAGGAGAATGAACACAAGAAAAAGGAGTGATGTTTGGACTCATTTTGTGGCAATTTCAGCCACTGAAGCAAAATGCAACATATGCAAAAAAAGCATTTCTACCAATGGAGGAAGCACTTCTAATTTGAGGAGGCACCTTAAATCTTCACATCCAACTGTGCTGTTAGCACAAGTTACAACAGAGGCTGAAGATGATAGCCCTGCAGCAGCTGGAGCTGTTTCTTTCACCATTTCTTCTGCTGGACCTTCGGCGGCTTTGGCTGGTGCACTGACCAGTACACCAGCAGCACCCACCACCATTCAAGCAGTGGTTAGACCAAGGAGGCCACAACAGTAAACGTCGATGAGCAGCTTTGTAACAAGGCCAATGGACCCATTAAGACAAAGCAAACTTGATGAGGCTCTTGTCTGAATGATTGCATGCGATTTTCAGCCATTTTCCATAGTGGAGGATAAGGGCTTTAAAGAATACACACATCTTCTGGACCCATCATACGGTCTACCTAGCAGAAAAACACTATCAAAAACTGTAATGCCAAGGCTGTATGACAAGTTAAGATGTGAGGTAATGGACAAAATCAAGAATGTCTCCGCTGTTTGTCTCACAACAGACTGCTGGACCTCTTTGACAACAACAAGTTACATGACTGTGACATGTCATTTCATAGAGAACTTTGAGATGACCTCCTATCTATTGGACTGCTTTGTTTTGACAGAGCGACACACTGCTTCTCACCTGGCAAGCGAGCTGACAAGGGTTACAAATGAATGGGGTGTGGGCCACAAAGTTGTAGCATGTGTCACAGACAATGCCAGCAACATTGTTTCAGCCCTGAGAGACCATCTGCACTGGGACCACATACCTTGTTTTGCCCACATGCTGAACCTCATTGTCAGAGCTGCATTGAAGGAGGTCCAACCAATAGTTAAACAATAGTTAAACAATAGTTAAACAATAGTTAACATATTATATGTTGAAAAAGTATGTTGAATGTTGTATGTATGTTGTATGTTGAAAAGATTTACAGAAATGAAAGATCCAATCATCTCCACCTTGGCACTTACAAATGCATCACTGTCAAACTTGTCACTGGAGGAATGGGAAATTTCCAAAAACATTTTAGAGACTATTAAGCCATTTGAGGAGGTCACTACTGAAGTGAGCGCAGAAAAGTAAGTAGCCCAACATTTATTATTCATTATTATACAATTACAAATATTATTCTATTTAAAACCACATTTTATATTATGTCTTAATAATGCATATTTTTTTCATTAGTCTTATTTTTAACAAAGAAGTATAGAGGACTTATTCATTCATTCATTCATTTTCTTTTCGGCTTAGTCCCTTTATTAATCTGGGGTCGCCACAGCGGAATGAACCGCCAACTTATCCAGCATATGTTTTACGCAGCGGATGCCCTTCCAGCTGCAACCCATCACTGGGAAACATCCATACACACTCATTCACACACATACACTACGGACAATTTAGCTTACCCAATTCAGCTATAGCGCATGTTTTTGGACTTGTGGGGGAAACCGGAGCACCCGGAGGAAACCCACACAAACACGGCAAGAAAATGCAAACTCCACACAGAAACGCAAACTGAACCAGCCGAGGCTCGAACCAGCAACCTTCTTGCTGTGAGGCAAACGTGCTACCCACTGCGCCACCGTGCAGCCCTAGAGGACTTATTTTGATTAACTAATTTTATAAACAATTATTATTCTTTTTAGGTTTGTGACAGCCTCCAAAGTCATTCTGATGTCAAGAGATCTTCAGAGGATTGTTGCCCGATTTCAAAGAAATCCTTCCAGGTTTGAACCTGTGAAAAATCTTGTGGATTCCTTGATGTCAGAAATGGCTAAGTGGAACAATTTGAAAAGCTTGCTGATGCTACTTGCCTGGACCCAAGGTTCAAAAAGCAAGCTTTTGTGAATCAACGGGCTGCAGAAGAAACTGTAAAGAAGGTTACAGCAGCCATTAACCCAGCTCTGAGTGAGGAGGAACATACTCCAGATCCTGGTGCGATGGCCAGTGCAGGGGCCTTGTTTTGGGAAGACTTTGATGAGAGGGTAGCAAGCTTGAGGCCTGCTATTACATCTAAAACATCAGATGCTATGATGGAGATGCGGGCCTACCTTGCAGACCCACTCTTACCCCGCACATCAGACCCACTGGCCTGGTGGAGGAGATGTTCACCTGTATATAAAACCCTTTCTGAGGTCATGAAGGCAAGACTTTGGATTGTGGCCACATCTGTGCCATCTGAAAGAATTTTTTCTAAAACTGGACAGATTATTTCCAAAAGAAGAAATAGACTCAGCCCATCCAAGGTTCGGGAGCTTGTGTTTTTGAATTCTAACATGCCTTAAACCAAGTACAACAAGTAAAGTCACAGAGTGTTTTAAAGTGTCTTATTTAATTCTGTTTATTTACAAAGCCAAGCTTGTTGTGCTCTGTTGTTTTTATATTCTAAAGTTAATTTGTTAAGCTTATTAGGCTCCGTGGCTTTTGTATTTTTTAATTTAAATTGCTGTTTAAAAAAAAAATCTAAAAGTTGCTCTATTTTATATAAAGCTCTAAAAACAGTTGCCCTATTTTATATAAAGCTTTTATGTTACAAACGTGTTATTTAATTTAAAGCTTACTTGTTTTTATTTATTTAAAAAGCTTAGCTTGATGTGCACTAATTTGTTTTTCTTTTGTTTGTTTTAAGTTATATTGTGATTTTAAAATCTGTTTTGTTATTAAGCTTTTTTGGTAAAAAAAATAATAATTTATAAAACAATAAACAACAATTAAACATTGTGTTTCTAATGCCTGCAGCATCATATGTTACAAAACGGTTCACAAAGACAATTTGATTTATTAAGTAACTCATCTCTTATGCTTTCTTTCACGTTACGTGACAAGAACGAACGACTCGAATGATTCATTCATTCGCGCATGCGCACGTTGTGTTGTGTTGGGGAAAAGATTAGTTCATTTTTCGAGTCCTCTATTGGGTTTGAGTCGTTCGTTCATCACATGAAAGGCAGAAGCCAATCATATACATATAGAGCCGGAAAAAGATTTGATCCGTTCATCTCTTGAGTCCTTGGTTTGAGTCGTTCGTTCATCACGTGAAAGGCAGAAGCCAATCATATACATTTAGAGCCAGAAAACGATTTGATCCGTTCATTTCTCGAGTCCTCACTCTTTACATGCTGTCCAGCCTGTCACGTGATGAACGAACGACTCAAAAACCCAAAGAAAGGTGAACTAATTCATCCGTAGTTCCGGCTCAGACTGTGTGCATTGGTTAAGATTATATGTGACTGTCAGTGTGACGAGAGCGAACCACTCAAATTTGAAGACAAGAAGAGGTGAGTTGAGCAAAGAGACAAAAATACCATCATAGACAAAAGACCAGGTAAACAATGAATGATTTTTTTTTTCTTACTTATAGCATTCTAGTTATGACTTGTTTGTAGTGTGATCAACCTTTGGGCTAGTTTTATATGTGTTTGGAAGCAACTCGTAACATTTTAATAATATTTTGGCAAATTGAACAAAATGACTCGAAAAAAGATTCGTTCATTTCAATGAACGAGACTCAAAGGTCAGAGTCAGTAAAATGATCCGAACTTCCCATCACTAGTCTGTAATGTTTGGTGTCAAACTAGAGCTATAAGCCTTCAGAAAACATTAGTTTGAATGATAAAACTGTATCTAGTTAATTACAAGGCTTCATTGAATTTTTGATAACTTTAGTGAAGTATTATTTCTAACACGTGACCACAGACCTCCCCTACCGGGGGTGTAGACATCCAGGGAAAAGAGAGGCATGGTCTCGCTTAGTAGCCACGGCCATTGGACAATCACAGTGTGGGCTGGACTGAACTCTGCCCACTATAAAAAAAGGTAAGGTTTTGGGGCTTTCGCTTTGGCTTCACAAAGGGTTTTGACGCACTCATTTTATGTTACACGCTTCCCCTCTTCACGACACGCCTGCTGGACATCGCTCTTGAAAGAATCACCCGGTAAAGCCTGCGTCTGTTCGCCGCAACCAGAAAACTGCAAAAAAGTGAAAATACACATTTTTTAAAGCTTGGTCTCCTAAACATCAGGTCACTAGCACCTAAAGCACTTATCATAAATGAAATAATAACAGACAACAATCTTAATGCACTCTGTCTCACTAAAACCTGGCTGAAACAAAATGACTATATTAGTTTAAATGAAGCAACTCCTTCAGGATTCTCATATAAGCATGAGGCTCGTCAAACTGGTCATGGTGGTGGAGTTGCATCAATCTTTAGTGATATTCTTAATGTTAATCAGAGAAATGGACTTATGTTTAACTCTTTTGAAGTTTTCTGATTTTATTTCTGACTCACTAGTTAAAATTGATAAAATACTAATTGTAGGAGACTTTAACATCCACATAGATGACGCTAACGATGCATTAGGGCTTGTGTTTACAGATTTACTACAATCACTTGGGATAAAGCAAAACGTTGTTGGTCCAACCCATCGCCTAAAGCATACATTAGATCTAATTTTGACTCACGGAATTGAGGTCATTGATGTAGACATTATACCACAAAGTGATGATATAACAGACCATTACCTCCTACTATATAAGCTGTGTTTACCTGAAATTAGCAGATCTGCACAGATATATCGCCCTGGTAGAACTATCGCCCACTAAAGATGAATTCACAAATAACTTACCTGATCTTTCTCTATTTCTAAATGCACCCGCAAACGCAAATGATCTAGATGTAGTAACCAGCAGTATGGATGCTATCTTTACTAACACACTAAATACTGTGGCACCCATCGAATTAAAAAAGGTTAGAGAGAATAAAACTACACCATGGTATAACAGTCATACTCACGCTCTCAAAACAGCAACCAGTGCCCTGGAACATAAGTGGATAAAAACTAAATTAGAGGTCTTTAGAATTGCGTACAAAGATAGTATGTCCAGCTATAGGAGGGCTCTAAAATCCGCCAGGGCTGAGCACCTCCACAAACTGATAGAAGATAATCATAACAATCCTAGATTTTTATTTAACACCATTGCTAAATTA
>CAIGQV010000806.1:1512235-1523955 GCA_903798115.1 Danio jaintianensis | reverse complement strand
AGGCAGCAAAGAGGTAGGGTTCAGGACTGAACACACAGCAGGATACATGATATATTACAATATATATATATATATTTGTCATTGCACGCCTGCACGCTAAGTAGGCTAAGTTATTCAGCTTACCATGGGAACGGCAAGAATGGCGAACTTGGATGAGACAGAGGGAATCACGATGTAAACATGACTGATGTCATGACTGATGCAATGTTTATACCGGGTAATAAGATGCGTTTTGGTCGATCGGATCACAGGTAAAAGAGAGACGCATTCCTATTCAAATCTTGCATTTAAATGTGGTTAGGCTAAAATCTTTTGTCCACTTTTGTGCATGATGTACTGTAATTCTCGGATCTTTCAATCTAATACCACGCAAAAAAAAAATAAAAAATCTTTAACAATCATGTGCTATTTTTGTCAACGTTTCTACAGTTAGTAGGGTACTAAAGCAATGAAATACTTTATGAATACATTATGCATTGAGATTTATTTCCTTTGTTTCCAACAAGTTCATATTTCCCAGTACAAAATTTATACTGTTTTATAGTTTTAATGTGTATTATATACACTGTAGTCAGGGTGCGAATTATACATTGACTATTAGGGGAGTCAGCTATTTTCACTAGCTTGTGTAATAAATATGCATGTTTCAGTCAAATAAATTCATAAATTTATTTCAATTAGCCAACATCTCATTGGATAATATACCTTTACACAATGACGTCACTTCACTTCCCCCTATCGGCAACGCAGTGTATTTTTAGCTCCGGTTTACCTTTGAATGAATGGGAGTCTTCTCTGGAAAATGTACACTCTCAGAAATAAAGGTACGCGAGCTGTCACTGGGGTGGTACCTTTTCAAAATGTACACATTTGTACTTAAAGGGTCCATACTGGTACCTCAAAAGTATATATTAGTACCAATTTTTTTTAAGAGGAACACTTTTGTACTTTTTAGGTACTAGTATGTACCCTTGAGGTATTAATATGGACCTTTTATGTACAAATTTGTACCTTGTGAAAAGTTACCACCCCAGTGACAGCTTGCGTACCTTTATTTCTGAGAGTGTACATATAAAAATATTAACATTGCACGATCTGATTTAAGACTATTATTGGTATTACACGTGTTCAAATGTTTCTCTTTCAATACTGAACTGCTTTCTGAGTTTGGAAATATTTTTTAAGAATTCTAAGAATAGGAATAAGCTATTGTTTATCAAGGAAAGCATATGTTTGCAACCTTTTTACTTATTAAGTTTATTTTTTATTTTAATAAATAGTGGATTTATTTTTTACTTTAATGCTGCTCTGAATATAAATTTATACTATCTGTTATATGTAAATGTTCCAGCATGAGTATAATTCTTTATTAAATCTTCTTATATTACCTGGTATGTCTATAAATGCAACCAGTTTCATCATTTATTATTTACTGATCTATTCATGTTTTGTTCAGTTTCTCCATTTGAATGAATTAATTATGTCCTACCGCCACCTTTTGGGTGGATTTAATTTGATATCTGTACTACCTTTTAATTAATAATGTTACAAATAAACTTATAATTAAATAATACTGAAGAGAACTGAGAATGTGAATAATATGAATGTTTGTGAATCAGCTGTCCACTGTATACAACCACAGTAAAACACCCCCAGTTTTATTTAATACTTATTTTTCAGTACACACATACACACACACACAAAAAACATCTGACATAAAAAGATGTTGAGCACCTGTGTAAACATCTGAAATCTTTATTTGACAAATACTGACAAGTAAATAGGCCTACCAACTTCATCTGCAGTAAAGACAGCAACACAAAGCAATAGACCAAATTAGACTTTAAAGTCCCATTTTCTTGGAAAAAGCGGATGTCTCACCTTGAATGCAGACAACAAAAAACAGCCGTAGTCATCATCTAACCATATCTGTAGTAAATATACAGCTGGCTGGGTAAGTTCTCTATGGGGATTTCTTTGTAAGCGGAAGTAACGATACACTGCGTGGAGTGAAAACGGACACCGCGTGACGTCATGTGAAAAGGGTCTATCAAACTTATTTAAGTTTTCAGTGTTTTGAGGGATAATGAGCTGATTCTGGCCTATACTGTAACCTCTTATTTCAACAGACGGCTCTTTTCCATAGTCAAATTGAAGGATTTTAAGCACTTTCCAGTTGCATTTTAAACTGTTCCAGCACTTTAAATATACTTCTCATCAAATTATATAAGATGCTATTCTATAGTAGCTATCACATAGCACAACATATAGTATAGTATTCTAAGCAAAAATATTGTAATGGTATGTTTGTCCAAAGCCCATTATTAACACTAAAATGCTGTCTCTCTTAAACGTCATCTATTTATATCTTCATTCATTCATTCATTCATTTTCTTTTCGGCTTAGTCCCTTTATTAATCTGGGGTCGCCACAGCGGAATGAACCGCCAACTTATCCAGCATATGTTTTTTACACAGCGGATGCCCTTCCAGCTGCAACCCATCACTGGGAAACATCCATACACACACTCATTCACACACATAGACTACGGACAATTTATCCTACCCAATTCACCTATACCACATGTTTTTGGACTTGTGGGGGAAACCGGAGCACCCGTATTTATATCTTATATGTCATATTTAACCTTAAATTTATATTTATTTTAATGACCAGATTTTTCCAAATGCTGAATATTAAAGTATAACATTATTTTTTTATTATTATAGGGTACATTAAATTGAAACCAAAATATTCAATGGGTGGCGCCAAATCTTTGTCACTGAAATGTTCATTCAGATTCGTTAAAAACGGCTCATTTATAAATGAATTGACTCATTAGGAATGACTCGTTGAAAAATTTCTTGTTAACCTCATTTGTTAAGTGCTTCTTCAATGGTAATGCATTTAAATATTTGATTTAAATAATAACAAGATGTGTAAATAAATTCTATAATGTTGTCTATAATGTACAGGGAAAGCCACTTTAGTTTTACATTAGGTTATTTTAGGCTACTGTATGTAGTATGGTAGTTGTTGTTTTTAACAGCTGTAAAGTTATGTTTTGTTACCAAGTAATGATACACAGTGCAACGTTTTGAGCAGTGTTGTTGGACAATATTGTAGAGTGATGTTGGTTGGCTAGTTTGCAGCTAAAAATTGGAAACAAAATTTTTACCCAAAAATTTGAAATGTAAGTTATTTTGTGCAGATGTACAGTCGTGGCCAAAAGTTTTGAGAATGAAACAAATATTATTTTTCACAAAGTTTGCTGCTAAACTGCTTTTAGATCTTTGTTTCAGTTGTTTCTGTGATGTACTGAAATATAATTACAAGCACTTCATACGTTTCAAAGGCTTTTATTGACAATTACATGACATTTATGCAAAGAGTTAGTATTTGCAGTGTTGGCCCTTCTTTTTCAGGAGCTCTGCAATTCGACTGGGCATGCTCTTAATCAACTTCTGGGCCAAATCCTGACTGATAGCAACCCATTCTTTCATAATCACTTCTTGGAGTTTGTCAGAATTAGTGGGTTTTTGCTTGTCCACCCGCCTCTTGAGGATTGACCACAAGTTCTCAATGGGATTAAGATCTGGGGAGTTTCCAGGCCATGGACCCAAAATTTCAACGTTTTGGTACCTGAGCCACTTAGATATCACTTTTGCCTTATGGCACGGTGCTCCATCGTGCTGGAAAATGCATTGTTCTTCACCAAACTGTTGTTGGATTATTGAAAGAAGTTGCTGTTGAAGGGTGTTTTGGTACCATTCTTTATTCATGGCTGTGTTTTTGGGCAAAATTGTGAGGGAGCCCACTCCCATGGATGAGAAGCAACCCCACACATGAATGGTCTCAGGATGCTTTACTGTTGGAATGACACAGGACTAATGGTAGCACTCACCTTTTCTTCTCCGGACAAGCCTTTTTCCAGATGCCCCAAACAATCGGAAAGGGGCTTCATCTGAGAATATGACTTTGCCCCAGTCCTCAGCAGTCCATTTGCCATACTTTTTGCACAAGATCAATCTGTCCCTGATGTTTTTTTCGGAGAGAAGTGGCTTCTTTGCTGCTGTTCTTGACACCAGGCCATCTTCCAAAAGTCTTCGCCTCACTGTGCGTGCAGATGCGCTCACACCTGCCTGCTGCCATTCCTGAGCAAGCTCTGCACTGGTGGCACTCCGATCCCGGAGCTGAATCCTCTTTAGGAGACGATCCTGGCGCTTGCTGGACTTTCTTGGACGCCCTAAAGCCTTCTTAACAAGAATTGAACCTCTTTCCTTGAAGTTCTTGATGATCCTATAAATTGTTGATTTAGGTGAAATCTTAGTAGCCACAATATCCTTGCCTGTGAAGCCATTTTTATGCAACGCAATGATGGCTGCACGCGTTTCTTTGCAGGTCACCATGGATAGCAATGGAAGAACAATGATTTCAAGCATCACCCTCCTTTTAACAAGTCAAGTTTGCCATTCTAACCCAATCAGCCTGACATAATGATCTCCAGCCTTGTGCTCGTCAACATTCTCACCTGAGTTAACAAGACGATTACTGAAATGATCTCAGCAGGTCCTTTAATGACAGCAATTAAATGCAGTGGAAAGTTTTTTTCAGGATTAAGTAAATTTTCATGGCAAAGAAGGACTATGCAATTCATCTGATCACTCTTCATAACATTCTGGAGTATATGCAAATTGCTATTATAAAAACTTAAGCAGCAACTTTTCCAATTCCCATTTATGTCATTCTCAAAACTTTTGGCCACGACTGTATACATGATGTGCAGTGTAGTTACCACAGTGAAACTAAAACAGGTATAGTAATGAATACTTATTACTTAAGTACATATTTCATATTTCTGTACTTCTACTTGAGTAAAGGATGTGTGTACTTTTGCCATCTCTGCTTAGGGGAGAAAAACAGCTTATGTTTCAAACTACAGCTGAACAAATCATTACAGAAAAGGTAAGTGACATTCTAAGTCAATCTCTCTCTTTTGTATTTTGTACTGCTGTATTTATATCATAGTAATCTGGTAGTGTTTGCTTTGCACTGGCTTTTTCGGGGTTAATTATTGTGATGTCCCGATTGCAACAGAGAAATACTGGGAAATCTCTGTAGATTGATGGCATTTCATGCCCTTCAGCCTTATAATCTAAAAATGTGAGCAAAATCACCTGTTTTGTCTTCATTTTAGACATTACACAAGAAAATCATTCAATTACTGACTATAAAGTGACGTCTGTGAAGTAGCAATGGTTTCTGCTGTTCTGACGGTCAGCTGCAGATGTGTATGAACGGCAGAATAAAGTAGTTCCTCTTACAACAGGGTTTTTGAGACTCTCCGTGTTTGATTTTCTTTTATATACACGATTATGCCGTCGAACTGTTGTATAAACGCAGTATCACACTCGTAGCGCGAGTGTGCGATATGGCTGTATATCATATCGTAGTGCGATATGGCTGTATATCATCACTGGTGGGACACTAAGGCACTCGGCTTGTGGCCTCAAACCAACGCACGCCAAGTAAAAAAGTAAATAAAAAAAAATAATAATAATAATAATATATATATATATATATATATATACACATCTGAACTGTCTAAGCTAACTGAATGTATTAAAGATGTTAAAGACTGGATGACCAACAATTTCCTTCTCTTAAATTCAGACAAAACAGAATTATTACTTATTGGGCCTAAATCCTGTACACAGCAGATCTCACAACTGGGCCTGCAATTAGAGGGACACAAAGTTAGCTTTAGCTCTACTGTAAAAGATCTGGGTGTTATACTAGACAGCAATTTAACTTTTGAAAATCATATCTCCCATGTCACAAAAACCACCTTCTTTCATCTGAGAAATATCGCTAAGTTACGAAGTATGCTATCCATCTCAGATGCAGAAAAACTAGTTCATGCTTTCATGACTTCTAGGCTGGATTACTGTAATGCTCTGTTCGCTGGTTGCCCAGCATCCTCTATTAATAAACTTCAGCTAGTACAAAATGCAGCTGCCAGAGTTCTTACCAGGTCTAGAAAATATGATCATATCACCCCAATTTTATCCTCCTTACACTGGCTGCTTGTTAAGTTCCGTATTGATTATAAAATATTGCTTCTTACCTATAAAGCTTTAAAGTTCAAAAGCTCCCCCTTGCTGGAGCTCAGCTCTGCCCATGTGGCTCTGCAGTGAGTACTACTTGAAATTAGCAGGACAGTGGTAACTTGAGAAAACTCAGCACCAATCTATATATTTAAGAGGCATGTGAATACTAAGTTTAGATGTTATGTTAAAATCATTTAGGTTTATTAAACTCTGCACAAAACAGTATTTAGGCTTAATTTGCATGAACATGAATAAAACACATTGTGGCATAGGGAAATTAATTTGTGCCACAATGTGTAATTTGTTTTACCTTTTAAAACTAATTATGAAGGGTGTCACGGTGGCGCAGTGGGTAGCACGATCGCATCACAGCAAGAAGGTCGCTGGTTCGAGCCCCGGCTGGATCAGTTGGTATTTTTGTGTGGAGTTTGCATATTCTCCCCATATTCGCGTGGGTTTCCTCCGAGTGCTCCGGTTTCCCCCAACAGTCCAAAGACATGCGGTATAGGTGAATTGAATAAGCTAAATTGGCCATAGTGTATGTGTGTGAATGCAAGAGTGTACAAGTGTTTCCCAGTGTTGGGTTGCAGCTGGAACGGCATTTTCCGCTGTGATGACCCCTGATTAATAAAGGGACTAAGCCAAAACGAAAATGAATGAATGAACTATTAATGAAATACATAGTAATTCCAACATAATCATGTTTACAAAACAGGACCATAGCTGTCTGCTTTTAAAATCAACAGGGCATGCCTTCAATTACTTCATGTCTGAGAGCTAGTTTATTTCTAACTGACACTTTTTTTGCGATACTACATGCTAGTCTTGAGAAATGTGTGTTAGCATAATATCCTATAGTATATTAATCGCCAACAATGTCAAAATAGAATGTAAACTTAAAATAATAAAACTCTGCGAACACTTACTTTTTCTAGGTAGTATTGATCAGAATGATAAATTACAATAAAAAATATTCAACATACCTGATTGAAGAATTTTTTTCTCTTCTTTGTTTTTCGCACTTCTGTCTGCCTCTGCTCAGTTCTGCTGTGCTGCCTTCCCATAAGCAGCTACGTTACCTGCTAAGGTCTAATATTATGAGGTTTTGCGTTTTACTCAACAATGCTCAGTTTACCAGTCCAACCGTACTGTAAACACTGAAAAAGTCCTAAAGCTGACATTTTTTTTGTACAAATAACAGTTAATTTAATTTAATTTTGTTTCTTGCATTTTTTGTTAAGTTTTATTTTATAGACATAAAATCATAAAAGAAAACATTGCATGGTAACACGAGTAATTAAGAGGATAATATGGATTTCACAAGTATCATGAGTATAATTGCCTAATTATGTACATTTGTAAATGTATTATTATTATTATTATTATTACTATTATTAGTAGTAGTAGTAGTAGTAATAGTATTAGTAGTAGTAGGCCTATATATTAAAAATTTAAGTAAATGTGACTGGGGTAAATATTCATAAATTTATCTCCACCAAGATTAATTGTATAAACGCAATTAATTAATGTACCATCATGGCAATGTATGTAAACACTCAGAAGAGATTGCATATATGAAGAAAGAACTCTGCTGTGAAAACAGGTGTTTGCATTGCAGGGCATAGGGCCCAGAATAACATGAGCACCTAAAGATATACTAAACCTCTCAGTAAAGAGAAAACATCCTAAAATGGTCAGAGTTAAAACTAGGACACCTAGAGTTGGGGAGGAGAAAAAACAGTATAAAGATTGTGAAGAACACAGACACTTGAGATTGTCCTGGGGAGAGACTGAGATGGTTTTGCTCCAGGCTGTCTCTGCTTTTTTGGAAAATATTCCAATAAAATATATTCTTCTGATATTCATAACCTCCAGACTGAGTTTGATTAATTAACGGAAAAGCCGGAAACCACAACAAAAGCAATCCTAATAACATAGGTTAGAAAAATTCACTTAAGGTATCGGTCTGATACTGCTAACCTTTAGTCAAAGATATACAGACTTGGGATCATCAAAGACACCAAGGAATTAAACATAAATAAATTATAACATGAAACATGAACAACATGAAAGTATAGTTTTCTTTTAAATGTTGAAGACACCCAATTCATCAGCAACACGCACATGCATGGGATTTCCCATAGATGTAATGATTTTTATATTGTATATAAACTTGTATGTAAACTGTATATAATATTCCCCTTCTCCAACCCTACCCCTAAACCCAACTCTCACAGAAAGCAATCTGCATTTTTAAATTTTTAAAATACATAATTCTGGACATTTGTTCCCCATAAGAAATGCAAGGTACGCATACACATGGCCTACCTATTATCAAAAAGCTGTAATTAGGAGTTTTTTTTTAATGGGAAACACTTAGTGAGGGGACTCATGCTGAATTAGACATTAAGGCTGTTGGCCTTAAATACTTCTGTACTTCCTCTTATTTTCCAGTAGGTACATTGGAAATGGATTTCCAATAAAGCCTCATGGTAAAAGCAGCCCAATGGCAATCGATTTGGCATAGAGTTTACTGGTTGGCAGAGGTTGAATTGTTAATTTTACCTTCAGAGCCCTACGAAGATGAGGTCACAAGCATTGTTTGGACCCTCTTATCATGGAGGGGTGAGCAATCCCATGCCATTTCAGTTTCCTTGATTAAGATTTGTGGCTTCACAGCTTGCAGAAAGAGAAGTGAACAGAGAAGAGAGGGACTTTCATTAGTATTCTGCCTGAGAGAGACCACTAAGTCCTTGGGAGGGCTTTCTGCTCTGATGAATAACAAACTGGAAAAAAAAAATTCTTACATTTGCCTGGTAAAACTAACAGTAGAAGAGAGAGTAAGCATGACAGAGAAAGAGAAGAAGAAATAGAGTAAAACAAAATCATGATTGTGTACTTTACTAGCACTGGTAAATTTCTTCCAATGCCGGTATTCAGATATTATAGGAGAGGTTCTTGAATGAATGAATGAATTACTTAATTAATGAAATCTCTGGCATTTCGAACAATAGAATATTATTTTGTTTTACAATGCATTAACATTAGGGGTGGGAATCTTTAATGCCTTCACGATCTGATCGATTCTGAGGGTCATGACCTGATTTTAAAACGATTCTTTTTAAACGAATTCAATCACACCGCACTTTTCGCCTCATAAACTTCCATTCATACACATGCGGATGCGACAGACCGAAATGAGCTTTGTACGACAGAATTTCCCATGATAAAACTCTAGTGTGGCTCGGCATTAGCCTAAATGTTCCCTGTTTCTTCTGCTGTACATTTAAATCTTAGAGTTTCTATGCTTGTGTTTATTGATTGGAATCTCTATATGGCAATACTGGTATATAAAAAGTATGTATTTTATTAAATAATTATTCAGGATAAACAAGCTCTGAAAGTAACACTAAAACATCAGATTTAAAAAAGGATAATTTTTAAATTTGTTAATATTGTTTACACAATATTATGTAAAAAAATTATACATATATATATATATATATATATATATATATATATATTCATTAATTCATTCATTTTCTTTTCGGCTTATTCCCTTTATTAATCTGGGGTCGCCACAGCGGAATGAACCGCCAACTTATCCAGCATATGTTTTACGCAGCGGATGCCCTTCCAGCTGCAAAAAAAAAATAAAAATAAAAAATAAAAAAAAAATATATATATATATATAAATAAATATACACACACATATACACATATACTATATGATGTTCTCTTTGTGTTCGTGTGGGTTTCCTTCGGCTGCTCCGGTTTCCCCCACAAGTCCAAAGACGTGTGGTATAGGTGAATTGGGTAAGCTAAAATTGTCCGTAGTGTACGTGTGTGAAAGAGTGTGTATGGATGTTTCCCAGTGATGGGTTGCAGCTGGAAGGGCATCCGCTGCGTAAAACATATGCTGGATAAGTTGGCGGTTCATTCCACTGTGGTATACAAAGATTAATTAAGGGACTAAGCCGAAAAGTATATATATTGTGGCAAGCATTCCAATCTCACGTCGCCAGAGAGTCAAATCCCCCTCACCTGGACACACCTCATCGACGCTAATCACCACCACCAGCATTACATCAGAGGGAGGATTTAAGGAGAACACACGGATGCTTCAGTGAGCTCTGATCTCCACTCTTACCCAGACACTAACTCCTCTCTCTCTGTTTTTGCACAGAGGTGAGGATCCACGTGCATTTTATTAAACAGACGTCAGGCAGGCAAAGGTCAAAACACATACAAACAGGAGCATACAGGTAATCCAGAGAGTGGTAGATATAAACAGGCAAATGGTCAGGACAGGCAGCAAAACAACATGAATGATAAACAAAATGTAACCAAGACTCAAATTAAAATTAGTAGTCTAAAGAAAAAAAACCTGAAAATGAGATGAGAGAGATATGTCTTTAATTCCTTTAAGCATGTAAGTGATATGCAAATCACTGAAGAAAAATTTACCCAATTGAAGAAAGAATCAGCACTGCAGGTGAAAATTGCCCAATGAGTAGAGTTTTCAGAATAAGGCTGGCTCTGGCCATTGGAGTGAGACCAAAAAGAGAGAGAGAGAGAGAGAGAGAGAGAGAGAGAGAGAGAGAGAGAGAGAGAAAAAGCAAACACAGACGAGTGTGAAAAGCTAAGAGATAATTTTAAAATTTTTTCTCAAAGTAAAATAACTGAACATACACAGATATTTAATAGTTATTTACGGATAAAACACGTCAAAATTTTAGCTAAAAAATTTAACTTACCTGGTAAAAACCTATGATCCGAGTTTGTAGTGTATTAACTTAATAATTCAGAGGAATCGGTGAGTTAAGTTTAATTTTGTTCACCATTTTCATTTTGTGACATTTCCCATGTATGTGAAATTTTATGTTCATTGCACATGAGGTACGATTTGTATAGTAAATAATGAAGATTTGTCTTTAGTTATAAGCTTTTAAGAGATGTTGTCACGGTCCGGTGTGTAGTGCTGAGGGAAAAACAAAGTGCGGATCCAAACGCATTATTGAAAACATTTAATGAAAAAACTATAACAAAACAGAACTAAAACAAACAGAACTAAAACAAGGCAATACAAATCAGGAAACACACAGGCATCTTGGGAGCAACAAATAACAACAGACCACGAGATGGGAACACAAACCCCCCCTGGAGCGTGGAGCTTTGGTTCAGCCAACATTGACAGTTCAGATAACTCCAGAGGATCAGGAGGCTTAGGATCAAGGGGGCACTGGCAGCTCATATGACACCAGTGGGTCAGGAGGCTTTGGTTCAAGGGGCACTGGCAGTTTATATGACGCCAGTGGGTCAGAAGGCTTTGGTTCAAGGGGCACTGGCAGTTCATATGACCCCAGTGGGTCAGGAGGCTTTGGTTCAGGAGACGCTGGCAGTTTATATAACCCCAGTGGGTCAGGAGGCTTTTGTTCAAGAGGCACTGGCAGTTCATTTAACCCCAGTGGATCAGGAAGCTTTGGTTCAGGAAGCACTGGAAGTTCATACAACTCCAGTGGGTCAGGACATTTAGATTCAGGAGGCACTGGCAGTTCATACAACCCCAGTGGGTCAGGAGGCTTTGGTTCAGGAGACACTGGCAGTTTA
>CAIGQV010000806.1:1445642-1479809 GCA_903798115.1 Danio jaintianensis | reverse complement strand
TAGCCATTCATTCAGAGCAAAAAGTCTACTGAACTTTTCATTTCCTCAGCGGTAGGTAAGAAGCGGTCCAGAAATGATGATCTGCGTGGCGGGCGAGGTGCGTCGAACCGTCTCGATCAGGCTCCTGAAGTCCCTCTTCAGGATCTCCGTCTGTCGTTCGTCCCCACGTGGAGGACAACAGCTCTGATGCTCTCGCCAGCGCTCAGGATAACGGGAACCTTAGCAGAAACATCCTTAACACGAGCACCGGGAAAGCAGTGAGTGCGTACATTGTTACCTTTACTGGAAGCAGCGCGGACGTGGTGAACGATGGAGTCACCGATGATTGCCACATCGCGACCCGTCTCGTGGAGGGAGGCGAAGCGGTTCTCTGTGGGGATCTCGAACACAGGAGGAGGAGAAGTTCTGCCTCGAGACCTGGTATACACCTTACACGGCTGCACCCAGGGGCCACGGTAGCCGGGTGCCGGAGTGAACGACCCCTGGATAAGCCGCGTCCTCGGTGCGCTGGGCCTGGACAGAGAAACACACGGGGTTGAGGTGGACGGAGTGATAAGATTGTATCGCACACTTACCTCAGATGAGCGAGCCGCGGCCCGGGATACATTGAGCAGGGCCCGTTGTTCCCGGAGCTGTGCTCGCTTCATCTCAAGATCGCGAATCTGGGTTTTTACTGCTTCCAGCTCCAGCTCCAACGCCTCCACCGATGCTTCTCCTGCACTCAAGGATAGACACACAAACGACATTGTACAGGGTGAAGAGCAAAGACAGTAAGTGAGGCAGTAAATGAAAGAAGTCAGTAGCTTTAGCTGACCAGCGGTGCTAGTAGGCTAAAGCTACAAGCGGATGCTCGAGAGACAGAACGTTTTAAAGTAGATTTGTTTGTTTAAATGTATTAAGGGTTTGTTCACCCTAAGTAGGAGAGACAAATTCTAGCGAATAGGGAAGTATTTTATGATAAAAATGTCAATTGCGAATCTACGCGACAAAGCTCCAAACACATACAGCGAGGCAACCGTAACAGCAACAACAATGACGTCCCAGGACGTGACAGGAGTGGCACCAAGTGTGGTCTTCTGCTCACAAAAGACCATCCAAAGAACTCCAGGCCTCACTTGCCTCAATTAAGGTGAGTGTTCATGACCATAAAAAAAGACTGGGCAAAAATGGTTTTCTTGGCAGAGTTCCATTACACAAACCAACCCTGAGCAAAAATAACATAAAGCCTCATCTCAGTTTTGCCAGAAAATGTTAATGATCATCAAGCCTTTGGGAAAATATTCTGTGGACTGATGAGACAAAAGTCTTACTAAAAAGTCTTAAGTCAAACGTTGTGTCTTGTTGACTACCTACAAAGACCTGAATGGCTTAGCTCCCCAATATAATACAAGACGTTGGCTATAGACCATTTTGAGGGATGTAAACAATAACAATGGTCCTAATGTATTTCCTGTATTACATTTTGAATTTCCATAGCTTCCAAGAATCCAAAAAGGTCCACATATTGATAAATAATGTTATGGCTGCCGTTTTAATACTATGATATGATTAAATTGCCTTTTGTTACTGTTATGAAATAGTTTGGTAACAAGCAGGAAATGTTTACGGGCCAGTGACATCGCCATATTGAAATGGTCTATAGAAGAGATCTGGTTGTGTCCAGATGAGCGTCGTTTTTCTCAAGGTTTTTTTTCTTTACTTTTGTCAATTGTTAAAGTTTGTTCCTCGCCACTGGCTTGCTTGGTTTGGGACTTGTGGACCCGCGCATCATTGGATTTGCTCTTCAATGCTTTGGGTTTCAGCAGTGACATTTGCATTGCACTAAACTAAACTGAACTTCAACTGTGAAAACTGGACTGAAGCAGTTTCAATTTACTAGAACTTCATCAATGTTAAGCTGCTTTGACACAATTTAAATGCGGTATAGAAATAAAGATGAACTGAATATTGAACTTTTTGGAAGGTGTGTGTGTCATTATTTATGGTGTAAAAGTAACACCACATTTCAGAAAAATAATATCATACCACCAGTAAAATGCGGTGGTGGTAGTATGGTAGTCTGAAGCTGTTTTGATGCTTCAGGATCTGGAAGACTTGCTGTGATAAATGAAACCATGAATTCTGCTGTGTACCAAAATATCCTGAAAGAGAATGTCTGGCCATATGTTAGTTACCTCAAGCTAAAGTGAACTTGGGTTCTGCCGCAGGACAATTATCCAAAGCACACCAGTAAATCCACTTCTGAATGGCTGAAGAAAAGCAAACTGAAAACTTTGGAGTGGCCTAGTTGAAGTCCGGGGCCATTCTATTGATAACAAACTGGGGTTAAAACAGTGATAATAAAAAAGGCACATACCTGGGACTGGGCTAGAGGGCTTTCTGGATGGCATCAATTTTCGTAGTCTGTGGCTATATTGAGCCTTGTCCAACCCTGTAACCCAGGTACTTCACCTCAGCAAGCCCTAGCTGATCTCCCTAATGAATAATCGGGACTAAACACAAAGAAGTTAAGCATTTCTCTAAGCACAGTTTTACAACTCATTAACAACTGAGCTAACTACATCAGAACGCTCTTTTAAACTAATGAGTGCAAGTATCAAACTTAGTCTCTTTCACAGATACATTAACTATCATCTACACTGTTTTACAAAGGTATTTGATTTATGAAGCTGACATTTATTTCAGTCTGTAGATCGAAACAGTTACTACATAACCCTTGTTCCCCAAGATGGGGGAACGGAAATGCTATGTGGAAAACTTCCACTATGGGGATTTCAGCAGAAAGCCAATGATCTGAAGAGAAATAAAACAGGCCTATAAAATGCCAATGAATTGTTAGTGACCAGCGAACGCAGCTGGCAGCCATCTCAATTAGTATAGTATAAAGCTGCCAGAAGCATATTGCTTGGCACATTTTAAAGCTGAAGAGCCGAATTAAGCTGTCAGCTAAGGCGCAACCACTGTAGCGAAGGAACATAGCTGGAGACCTGATGGCAGAAAGACATATGGACTAACCCTGGCAAGGGGGAGTACACATATGAGAGATGGTTAGCGGGGAGGGAAGACACGGGCCCGCCTGAGAAGGGGGGACTACACCATGGTTGAGTGAAGCATATGGGATCACGCATAGCAGGCACCAAACCCCAGAACGTGGGCTGACTTAATGGGCCAGGCACCAGACTCCTACGCTGACTCCTTCGCTCCATTTTGAATGAATGAATGGCAGCTGTTCAAAACACGCAGATCTGGGATTGGTCGTAATCCACTGCTCTTTTTGGGTACGATGAAGTATTGGCTGTAGAATCCGCACTTCATCTTGGCTGGAGGGACTGGCTCGACTGCATCCTTTGCCAGGAGAACAGTAATCTCCTCCCACAAGACAAGGGCGGACACAGGGCTGATACTGGTGTAATACATGCCCGTGAACTTGGGGGGCCGTTTGGCAAACTGAATTACATAGCCGAATCTGATTGTCTGAATGAGCCATTGCGACAGGCTGGGCTGCCCTAACCAGGCTGGCTGAGCCCGCGCGAGTGGCATCATCAGCATAATCGCTGACGCACCAGCAGTGGGGCAGCACAGGACGGGAGATCTCATCCCGGGAAGCGGCGCATCTCGAGGAAGAGCAAAAGATAAAATGTTCACTCTTACCTTCTTCTAAAGAGCCCACGGGGCCGCTGGGAGTGCAAGAGAAAGGAGCCCGTCCTCTGACAGTCTCGGAGCCTGTGGCAAAGAGCACCGATTCTGCGAGCTGGAAGGCATCGTGTCCCATGGTAGCAATTTTCGGGCTGTCACACACGGAAAAATGAAAAATTGCTCTTATTAAAAATTTGGTGGCCGTGAGGCCAGCAGCCTGGTGTTGTAATGCTGATGATGATGATGGTGACCCCAGCCCGAGAAAAGAGAGAACCTCCTCTTTTCTGGGTGGCTCGTCTCAGGGACGCTTCACAGTCTGTTTACCAGACTTAACGGTGCCCTGGGGCAGGGGCGCTGGTCGTCTGCGAGGTGCTCGACGCTGCCAGTCTTGGAGTTGCAGATGGGTGCACTCGGCGAGGAGCAGCCGAAGTGGATGGGATGGCGGGGGGAGTGGTTTTAGGAGCCAGCCTGTAGATGACCTCCCACATCGCACTTGACTGCCCTTTCACTGAGGTGAATTCCTGGGTGAACTGATTTCCTGAACTGAATTCCGGTGTCGCTGAACAGGCCAGCCTGGGATATGTGTGCGTTAAGAAAGCGAACTTTGTCAACGTCATGCATATCTGCCAGGTTCAGCCAGAGATGGCGTTCCTGCACCACTAGTGTGGCCATCGTCCTTCCCAGGGCACGTGCAGCTGACTTGTTGGTTCTCAGAGCATAGTCAGTTGCTGTGCGTAGCTCGTGCATTTAGCCTGGGTCAGAACCTCCCTCGTGCAGCTGGGCTAACGTCTGCGCCTGGTAGCGCTGGTATGTGGCCATAGCATGCAAGGCAGAAGCAGCCTGGCCCACACCGGTGTAGGCTTTGGCCCCGAGGGATGCAAACAGCCTACACGCTTTGGACGGGAGCCGAGGCTGACCCCACCAGGAAGAGGCACCACGCGGGCAAACATTGATCGCGATAGTCAATCGACCTGGGCAATCGCCTCGTACCTCCTGGCTGCTCCGTCATCATGGGAGGTGAGGGTGGAAGAGCACGCAGACCAGGCAGAGAAAGGTGCCTTTCAACTCTGCGTGAGCTCACTGTGCAACTCCGGGAAGAAGGGGACAAGAGGCTTAGAGGGTTTTCTCTTCTTTTTAGCCTCCACGCAACACCCGTCTAATCGGTCCGACGGCGAAGATAGGGGACAAGCCATCTCCAGCCCCACCGCCAAAGCAGCCCGGGATAGCACAGCCATCATATCTGATTCCATATCTGGAGTCTCGCGTACCGCCCCTGAGGGAGGCAGCAAGTCCGAATTGTCATCGGATATTGACAGCCACAATCCAATGCAGCAATGGGCATCTGGTCCTCGGTGTCATCGAGTGAGAGGGTGAACATCCGAGAGGATGGATCGCTTCTCTCACTCAAAGCTTGGATGGAGCGCGTTAAGGAGTGGTGGGTCTGCTGGCCCGGAGGTGGCAGATTCACCCCCACTGTAACCCTCAGATCTGCCCGAGTGCCAACCGACTTGCGGAGGACAACAGGGGTGGTTCGCCCTTTTGCAAAAGCGAGCCACGGTCTTAGCTGCACAACAGACATGCCATCATTGCAGTGCTGCATGACCATGTTGCTGTTCTAGAAAAGTTTGCTCTTTATACAAATCGCTCTTTGATGTACCGGTCCAGTGAAATGCCCAGGGACGGGGAAAAGACCCAGCTCGACCGCTGCTGCTCGTGTTGTCGCTTGCACTGGAACCGGGAGAAACAGCCTCTATGTAGACGACAGCTCTCTCTCTCTCTCTCGAACGTAGTCGAAGGATTGCAGCAATAAGTCTCTTTCAGTTGCACGTGAGGCTCTGAAAGCAAAAATGTGCCAAGCGATATGCTTCTGGCAGCTTTATACTCTACTAATTGAGACTGCTGCTAGCTGCATTAGGCAAACTAAATACAACATAACAGGGCTTATAAAAGACAGAACTAATTAGACAATGAGGAACAGCTGGAAACAAGGAGTGATCACGTAAATAGGATACAAGAAAGAAACTAAATAAGAGCCCTTGAAGACCACATGAAGGCACTGCAGCAGGTCTGACCCCCCTCTAAGGGAGTGGCTACCAGATACTCCCAAAAATACCTATCAGGAGGGAGGTGGAACGGACCAGGGGGAGGAATGGTGGGACAAACCAACATTAAATTTTTTTTAAATAAATCCTTATAACACAAAACAAGGAATTAAAGTGAGTCTATGGGAGTCCAAGGAACTGGTGATTAAAAGAGTCTCGCTTGAAAGCGAGAGCTCACCAGTGCTTGAGAGCGAGGTCTCACTGATGCTTGAAAACGAATGCTCACCGGTGCTTGAGAGTGAAGACTCGCTGGCGCTTGAGGATGAAGGCTTGCCAGCGCTTGAAAGAGAAGGCTCACTGGTAGTAGGAAACAAGGACTCAAGAAAACTTAAAAAAAGACGTCTAAAGAATATTATTTAAAAAACGGTTCTATAACAACAGAAAAATCTAAATCAGAAAAAAAAATAAAAAATAAAGATTCCCCCAACTCTAAGGATGAATCCTTCAAACATGCAGTTTCAAAAACAAAATCTAGCAGAGGGTTCAGGCACTGAGGTGATTTAAATTTGCCATAGTTATCCTTAATTTATCATTAATTTGTACAACAAAATACTGCATACATTTATGCAATAGTTTAATTGTTTTAACTTTTAAATGAGTTATTCCTCAGTGTAAGTTTAGTCACACACACACACACACACACACACACACACACACACACACACACACATATATATATATATATATATCAATGATAAGCTATCATTAGCTATGTTTCCATCCAAAAATGCGAAATAACTTTATGCGCTAAACTGGAATATCGCATAAAAGATGTGCGAATAAAGCAGCGTTTCCATCCAACGAGTCAAAGAGAACAAAATCGTCACTTCCTGATTAAATGGCGCCAAATATCAACAGTAAAAACGGAATTTGCTGAGGTAGGAGAAGCTGCGTGAATCTTTTCTTCATTTAATAAATGACTTGCGCCTCAGAAGGCAATGCTGACGCGCAGTGAACGCGTGGTGGCGTTTGAAGGCGTGAGACGCGGAGCACAGACGCTCTTAACAATTCTGGAGGTCATTAATAATATAATAACACTAATACTGAAATGGTTACGGCATTTTAGAATGACCAAAACAACATTTCAGATGTTTTACAATGTGGTCAGCCTGCTGGTTTGTCCATTTACACACATTTTTATCATCACATGATCTCTTATAACCAAATCACATGACCTTTATTTAATGCGCATACTGGAATTTGTTCGGTAAAAGTGTTTCCATCGCAGTTTATGCACATCTTTTCTTATCGAATAAAAAGTTTATCCTACTCAGTTATGCGTATACATTTTTTATGCGCATTTCCTAAATTTATGCGCATCTTAGCGTTTCCATCAACCGATTTTTTATGCGCATATCCAAAATGCGCATAAAAATAGGTGGATGGAAACGTACCTATTTTCACATACTCTCATATTGCATTCTTGTAAACGCTACTGCAGGCAATTTCCCAGCATGTCATACCGTCCTCTACAAATTCTCCCTGACTGAGGTATATGGAATTACAACGTCATGTCAAAGCATATAAGAGATAAGTCATCCACAAGTAGAGGTGAAGAACTAATATCCAATCAGAACTGCAAGGGACTTAGGGACATTTATTCCCCCCGATTTCATCTCTCCAACAGACAACTGCACATATGGTCAATAGACAAGGAATAATTAAATATTTTGCTCCATGCAGTGAAAAAGAAAACATTTTGTGGTTCAGTGAATTCAGAGGAAATGACTGCCTACACTGAAAAAGTTGGATCAAACATTAACTTATTATATTAAATAAATTTATATAATAAGCAAAATCTAAATTTGTTCTAAAGCATTCAAGCATAAAATCATGAGAACTAATAATCAGGCTAGAAAGTTATGCATTTATGCATATATTACAATCAACACAGGCTCATTGTGGATACGTACCCCTGTCTACATTTCTGGAAAACCACAAATATGTACCTAGGAGAGAAATTTGAGATAATCAAAAATTAGCGGTTAGGTGCCTTGCTTAGGGGCACCTCAGCTGAGTATTGTGGTTCATTCACTCACATTCATTAATTTTCTTTTCGGCTTAGTCCCTTTATTAATCAGGGGTCGTCACAGCGGAATGAATCGCCCACTTATCCAGCATATGTTTTACGCAGCGGATGTTCTTGCAGCTGCAACCCATCACTGGGAAACACCCATACACTCTCATTCACACACATACACTACGGTCAATTTAGCTTACCCAATTCACCTATAGTGTATGTCTTTGGACTTGTGGGGGAAACCGGAGCACCCGGAAGAAACCCACGCAAACATGGGGAGAGCATGCAAACTCCACACAGAAATGCCAACTGACCCAGCCGAGGCTCGAACCAGCAAACTTCTTGATGTGAGGCGACAGTGCTACCCTCATTCACTCACCCCTGCCAGGATCAGGAATTGAACCTGCAACATTTCCATTTCTTCCATTCCATTCATTTAATTCCCATTCCTAACCATTAGGCCACAACTGCCCCATCACATCCTATTTTATTGGGAATGCAAAAACATTAATACAATAAATAAACAACTGTACATCTAATAATGTAACGTGATTAAGCACAATCTACAAGTCATTCACGTCTTATCAGGGCAACATGACTCTATGATCAGTAAAAATGTTCTCTAAAGGCCAGAGGGCACTCTTGTGCAGAAACTTATCCCAAGAAGAAACTCCCATAGGAAATCCCCTTAGGGTTACTGAGTGGAAACTTTAACAACTTTCATTGATTCAGCATGACTAGTCATCACACAACTACAGAATCATCTCGCAGAAGAATTTAATTTCAAACACTAAAGTTATGAAGTGAGTTTGGAATAAAAAAAACTGATTATTTATGTGGTTTCATGAATTTGCCTGCTCATTCAGTCATGATAGATGCTAGTAAACAAACTTGACTTGTCCTCAAAGGAGGCTCAAACCTCCTGTCTTTGAATGTACTTCTATCATGCAGATGTACTGGGTTCGAATCCAGGATAAAACAATTATTCATAATATTAGTCTTTTAAAATTAGTTTTTTTAATGCTCCGTTCTTTTGTGTTTTGTTTTAACATAAGTCTGACATCGCAATGAACTCTTTGTGAATAAATGTGTTGTTTTGGTCATAAAAAAATCTACATTTATAAAAGACATTAAGTCACAATTTCTGAATGCTTGTACAAGCCAAGATTTAAACTCTGGTCACTGGCAGCACAGTTGCATTATGCCCATGCATGGTCCACTCAGCTACGAGAGATTGTGGCTTTGTTCTGACCCCGATTTGCCAGCTCTCGGAATGCTTGTGCAGTAACTCAAAAATGTATATCTCAATTCATAAACCCCTTTATATAAAAGACTTTGCCTACATGCTATCTTCAAAAAATTAAATAAATAACTTTGTTTTGTATTTTGCCAGTTTTGTAAGATATCACAACAATGTCTAAATAGAAATGCTTTAGTGAGTGTAGTCTGAAAGAAATTTGACTTGCATTTGCAAAGTTCTGAGTTTTTCTGCTGAACACTTTTAAGATGAACTAGGAAAAATAATTGTTTTTGGAGAATTTAATTTTTAAAAGCATCAATATCTCCATTTGTTGCTATAACACACTCCACTGTTCTGGGAATGTCATCCAAAACTTCAGTTAAAATAAAAAAAAGTCAAAAAACTTCCATCAGGAATATAAAAATAAGTGACATAAGCACAACTTGTCAAAGAAAATCTGGGACGACTGTATATTAAATGTACTAATAGTTCTTGGTAGTTTATAGTTCTAATAGTTAATTCATTCATTCATTCATGTCTGTAAAATATTCTCTCTCTCTGTCTCTGTCTCACACATGCACACACACGCACACACATATATAATAACAGTTCTGTCTGGTCCTTGAATCTGATTGGCTGATAGCCGTGCGATATTAAAGCAATATCAGCACTTGTACAGCCTCCTCACCATTGTGTATTACTCCGCCCACACTAGGATTAAACAACTCACTACAGTTTGACAAAAATTGCAGCTGTTATGTTATTGCAGCTGTTAACATAAGATACTTTTGAGGACAGTGCCTATTTTAAATATTTATAATTTTTGAGAATCAGCGCATCTACAGCCATCAGCCTGTCATCCTGAGCAGAGCAGACAGTTGACGTTCCGCCACAAGATGGCGACAGAGTCTGCATAATAAGTCCTTAGGGGAGACTCCTAGGGGAGAAAACCTCAGGATAAATTTCAAACTACAGTTGATCAAATCATTATAAAACAGGTAAATTACATTCTAAGACTGTCTCTCTCTTTTGTATGTTGCAGTGCTGTATTTATACCATAATCTGGTAGTGTTTGGTTTGCTTTGGTTTTTTCGGGGTTAATTATTGTGATGTCCCGATTGCAACAGAGAAATACTGGGAATTGTCTGTAGACTGATGGCATTTCATGCCGTTTAGCCTTATAATCTTAAAATGTGAGCAAAATCATCTGTTTTGTCATGGCTTTAGACATTACATAAGAGAATCATTCAAATACTAGCTCTAAAGTGACGTTGGTAAATTAGCTGTTCTGACTGTGAGCTGCAGATGTAAATGAATGGCGGAAGAAAGTAGACTCTCCGTGTTTGATTTTCTTTTTTATATACGTACATTTATAAATGATACGATTATGCCGTCAAACTGTTGTATAAACGCAATACCACACTCATAGCAGTGAAATATAGCTGTATATCGGTCACTGGTGGGACACTAAGGCACTCGGCCTGCGGCCTCGAGCCAACGCGCAACCTCCCACGAGTGCCGATATACAGCCATATTGCACTGGGGATAAGGCACTCTGCCTGTGGCCTCGAGCCAAGGCACGCCTACCACTGTGCGGCTATACAGCCATATCGCACTGCTACTCATGTGATATTGCTCATATATATAACCCTAAATCTGAAAAAGTTGGGACAGTATGGAAAACGCAAATAAAAAAAAAAAGAGTCATTTCTAAATTTACTTTGAATTGTATTTCATTGCAGACAATATAACAGCACATTATTTATTGTGTTCCTCATTTTTATTTATTTATTTTTTTAAATAAACACGTGTTGGAAAAAAGTTGGAACATTAAAACATTTACCTCTTTTTACGTTCCTTTTCACAACACTTAAGATGTTTAGGGATTGAAGACACCAAGTGATAAAGTGTTTCAAGTGTAATTTTGTCCCATTCTTCCTGCAAACAAGTCTTAAGGTGGGCAACAGTATGGGGTCTTCGTTCAAAATGCGCCCTTGTTTTTGTTTACTCTATGTAGTTCTGAGAGCTGAGATGCATATTTTGATTTTTTCAGAGGCATCAAGGTAAGTGCGCAAAGGTCACTCTCACACACTCACAGACACACATACACACACTTTAATTTGCTGTTATACTCCATATAACTCCACATAAAGTCCATAAACTAAGCTTTTTTTTTTTTTGCACAGGCATATCTAAAGGGTTAATGTGCCAACTGATGATCAACAGTAAAAATGGACAACAAATTGTACCTCTTCCCAACAGGGAAAACCACCAACAATCAAAATTGCATGATTATATGATGTCATGGCTTTGCAATCAAAAAATGTGGTTATAATGGAAGTAAACGGGGCAAAAACAGCCACGAACAGTAAATTAGGGAGAAAAAATGAAAATCTAATTCTGCACAAAAACTAACAATGCATAAAAGGCAATGTTGTTACTAATATTTCACATGTCCAAGACTATGATAAAATGTTATAAAAAATCCAGTCCACAACTACTTTTTATATTGAAAATAAGTAATTTTGTGACATCATTTATGAAATCCTAATTTTGATCAGGACTGAGGTTGATTAACAGATTTATGCAAAAAAACTTTTACAGCAGTTAAATTTAGAGGATGTTTTCATCCCTAACATAACAAAAGGTAGTAAATTTGAACAGTGCACAAGGGATATAAATCAGATTTCTTTGCAAACATTAATATACCAAAAAGTAGATGCTTAACCATGGCATGAACTTTCAGAAAGTAGCTGTTTTTATCATGTCATTTAATATTACAGGTTTAGAACAACATGCACCTCAACATGCATAAACGATGAATGCTTTCACCTCTTCCAATACTTGAATGCACTCAAGACATATACATAATAACTGGCTGATTCTATGATGCAATTTTTCAAAATATTTTGTGATATAGCAAATTGCAATATTTTCTGTATTTATTTATTTATTGCTGTTTTTCCAACATATATGTGTATGTATGTATATATATATATATATATATATATATATACAAGTAAATTTGTAATATACATTTATATTGGATTTTCAGATTATTTTGGATTTATCCAGTTTATCTGACAATTATTCTTATTATTTTAAAAGTTAATGTATTATGTTTATAAGCAGCTATTTTACTGAATTCAGTTTACAGAGTAAAAATGAAGCTGGAGTTCTTGTTAAACAGTGCAGAAAAGTAAAAAAAAAAAAAAAAAAAAAGATTTATGCAAAACAAAGTCAGAGAGTGCAAACCTTCTGGAACACTATGAAAAGATTTTGCCAAGACCATGGAAGACAATGCATCAGTGTTCATATTAGTAGCCGCGGGAAGGGATGGAAGCCTGGCCTTGTAGATGAGGCTATTGTGTGAGATGCAATAGAGAGCATCCAGGTTCTGTAATCGCTTTCAAACAGACGCTGTGTGCTTCATACTGCATCCTTCCAAGATACACAATAGAGCACTGTGCACTAGAAACCATCATTAATTGGGTTGTTTCCTGAAGCTCTTGTACAATTCACCCTAAAATTAACTATATATGCATATTTGTTTACATAGTGACACTTCCCACATAAATTAATAATGTAATGTTTAATGATATATTATGCTTTCATAGCTTTCAATAATTTAGCTTTCACTCTGAAAGCTTTTGAGTTCACTGGCCTATTTTGTATTCCCTTGAAAAATGTAGAATTAAAACTTAACAAAAACATACATAGTTCCCCTTCTATAATAATAATAATAATAATAATAATAATAATAATAATGATAATAATTTGCTTACAAAACATTTGCATTCTCTTGCAGAAGTAATGTGTTGCCCTAAATAACTCTGCACTGAAATTATTTTTTTTATACTACTTAATATATTCTTTTGTTGTCCCAACTCATATTATATATTTACACGTTTTGTGAGCAGACTTAAAATAATTTACAAATATATATATATATATTATATATATTCCTACCATAAATTTTTCTCCACCCTAGATACCATTAGGGGTAGGGAAAAAAATATTCGTCTTTATGCAAAATAGAATTAATTACATAAGGTTTTGAAATAACTTGGACACCTTCATAAATTCTAATTAGTAATTGCAAATCATGACACAGATCAACTAGTCTGCACTTGCATATTTTCAACTACATGAAGGCGGTGGGGTTTCAACAAAGACAAATGTTTTCTGGTGAGATGAGGCAGAGAAAGCAGTCATTCATCTGACCTTATCAGGCAATTCTAAATAAACAGCATTGTGGGAAATAAGAAGGAGATCAATGCACAGCAAGAGTCATCCATCGCCACCATTGAAAGCCTCTGGCCTGTTTAGCTCTTTGATAAAAAGTCCATTAAAGCATGTCTAATTAAATGATAAGCACAAATGAAATCACAGGTTGGAAAGATTTGTGGTAAGCACCTCATGTTGTGGCATGTCGGTAGAAAGTGATCATGGGCCCTCTAATAATCACAAACAAACACAAGTATACACAGCAGCTTGTGATAGTCACCACACAAATTGATTTCACTTTTATATTGAAATGCTGAGCCGTGAGAGGCTAATTGGATTTTACGATGTGTCATGACCGGTCAGGTTGTTGCTTGTTCTGAAATATCAGAGCTTTATTACTAAGATGTGTAAGTAAAGATCAAAATGGGTCAGATGAGCCATACTGAAGAAACTTATCTCAACACTTTGATCATATGAAGCAGAAACAAACAATTAACTTGTTGAGGCAAGTTCTTTCTAATGTGCCATCTGAAAAAAATAAATGAGAAAAATGAAAAATAGTAATTAATTATATACTGAAAAGCAAACAGACCAATAGGGTGAAGTAATAAGTGCTGTAATTTACTTTATTATTATTTGTGGGTACTCACTACTGCTTGGCAGAGAATGTTACCTATTTTTTCAGCCAGGCTTACACTGTAAGATTTTGGCCATGATTTGGTCATATGAGACACTCACTCACTCACTCTCCTTCACCTTATTCCCTTCTTTATCAGGGGTCACCACAGTGGAATGAATCGCCAATTACTCTGGTACATACTTCCTGCCACAACCCAGTCCTGAGGGTGCACTAACGCCAAGTTGACACTGCATGATTTAGCCCCAATTTTCACTCGCATTTCACTCGAATTATCAAAGATGTGACGACTGAGAATCGTTGATGTGTCGCCAACGCCTCTGAAATTTTTGGCATGCTTAATATCTAGATTTGTTGATGATTCAAAATTTATCTGTGTGAAAATATTTCTGATCAAAAAAATCAATTCATTTTTATTTCTTCAGCTTAACATAGATGAAGTTCTAGTAAATTGAAACTGCTTCAGTCCAGTTTTCACAGTTGAAGTTCAGCTAGTGCAATGTAAATGTTACTGCTGAAAGCTCAAACACTGAAGAACAAATCCAACAATGCGTAGCAGAGTGGCGAGAAACAAATTTCACCAATTGACGAATTGAAGGGGAAAAAAAGAAGTTCAGAAAAAAGTTATATTGACCACAATATCAGGAAACTTCAGAAAAACTCCTTCTCTGTCTTTTTGGACCCATGAAATGGAGGTAAGTAAAAAAAAAAAAAACTTTGTAAGGAGCACACTTTTTTGTGTTCCATCTGAGCTATAGCCTACCACAATCGGTTACCATTTCCAGTCTTGAATGAGATTCTGATTTCACATTTTCTTGTCAGTTTTCACATGTGTTTGGTTGTGAAACAGAAAGCCAGACAGAGTTGTCAGAGGGTACGTTTACATGGACACCAATAATCCGATTTTAATGCAATTAAGACAATACTCTGATTATAAGTCTACCACGTAAACAGCGATTTTTGATTAATTTAATCTAATTAAGGTCATAATCAAACTAAACAGATATCTAATTAAGACATGTGGAGTATGTGGAAACTACCGAACTGCAGTTAAAGTCGACAAATTAAAAATAAAACACCCGAAATTACATGAAACTCTGGAGGAAATGTGGATAGCGTGGTGACGCAATAACATTAATCGATCTATGTGATATAACGTAAAACGGGATCATGAAAGGAACATTCAAAAAGCAAGTCATGTAAACACCTAAATCATATTATTGTCTTAATCAGATTAAGGAAAATTATTTGATTACTGATGGCCATGTAAACGTAGTCAGTGATTCTTTCTAAGGTAAAGTCATGCAGTGTGTAAGGACCTGCTGCCAATCCATTGTGCAATCTGAACACAGCATCAACTAAATCCTACCCCAGATAGTCATGCAATGTGAAAACAGCTGCACCCCAACGACTTTGAAAAGCATGAAGTGTGAACTTGCCATAACACAACCTCCAATGCTGGGAAACACACTCTCCTATTCACCACACTTACACACTACAGCCAAATTGTCATCCGGGACAAATTAAGAAAATCCTAATAAACTCCTATAATTAATCATAGGCTAAAATTAGTAATGTAACGCAATTACATAGTCAAATAATAAAAAAAATCAGTATGTGAAACTGGCCATACTGTGAGCCTCAGACACCATTGTTTCCTTTTTCTGATGTAAAATCCACAAGTGTAAAATCAGAACACAAAACAGACTGTTGCGTGACTCAGGTGGCACGCCCTCATAATTTGCATGTACTTTAGGTCAGGTTTACATCATCTGGACCTGACGAGCAGCCACGTTATCAGGACAAGATCACTAGCCCAAGCACAGACTGACACAGTATGTTGCTCTGAGATCATTAATATGCATTCCTCAGGCTGTGTTTGTTAAGCCACAATGTTTCCTAGTGAGACAACAATGATCATTTTCCTCCCTTAGTTTTTTTAAGTTTATATTTAACTGTATTTGGAACTTTAATATTGAAAACGGGAGATGCAGATTGTTTACTATGCATTACTGAGCAACGATGATTGTTCAAACTCGCATCTGGATGCAAAAATGCAGGATTTACAGATTATACATTTATTCAGCACCAACCAGAAGAGGCATAAGGTATATTTAATTCTATCTTTTGTTGCTTTATCATTTTTATTCTGCAATTTGATGTGTGTTTCAACAAACACATATAAACTGCTGTTTTCTTTGGTTTTATACCTTAATAATACAACACAATACATATCTGTCAGTCTCTTTTGTCAAGTCTAATTATAATTTAGCCTTAATCCACAAAATATCTTGTGAGCAAAATAGGTTAACATTACTCTGATGGGTTTATAGAGAGATTTCTCACTCCATGTATAGGTAAAATGAATCTCCACCCATTAAGTTAAAAAAGATTTAACTAGGCATCTACTTTGTTTATTAAAATGTTTTTTCGATAAATTAAATATTTTTATATAGCACGTGTTCAGCATACACATATATATACCTCAATTTTACGTGTATCAAAATAAACTACAAAATACAGTAGCCACAAATGTATCAAAATAAGTTTAAGTCAGCTTCTGTGCCACCTTATTCACCTGTACTCATTTACATGAGGAGGTATTCATAAACCTTTGTTTCTCTTTCATTTTAATATAAATTTTGCACAAATTTCAAACAGAAAGTCCTGTCTTGATCTGTTTAATCACTGTAAAAACCATGTAATGCAGATATTGAGTTGGAATATAGTACTATAGCTCTTCATTGTGTTTCCATCCAGTGGGTGGTCAGTACAATTGCAACCATCTTTTAACAGTCTTATATTTTAAAAGGGTGATATATGAAGAGGTTATTTAATTTTTTTTGTTCACATAATTTTTTGCAAATGAAATGTAAAAACATGATTTCTGAAAACGACTAAAATCTCCAGTTTTAGTCATTTCCATAAATCTTGTGTTTTCCAATACTCTTCAATGCACATAAGACATGATATCTCTACAAAACAGTCAGGTTTTGCAAATGAACGTGTCATATACATCCTACTGCCACCGTGTAACGGGAGTCTGAAGTTTTCGACCAGTCTGTATAGACTGGAGTATTATTATATACTGTATTTGTGTCCCATATACTGTATTGTGCTACTTTGACATCTTTGGACAGACATCTTTCTTCTTCATTAACTATAAAGAGCACCTGCAGCATTGAGACTGAAAATGATTATGTGCTGAAGGCTCCTCATCCTGTTCTTAAGGACTGATATTTTATTCCATCTCATTTCTTAAGCAAAGATGCTGATGCTGAAATGTACACTATACTGCCATTATATATTACTGGTCTAGGCATTGTGCAGTATACTATTTTCACTTTGATTGTTGACTTGCTCCCAAACATACCCATGCCATTTGTCTGTTATTTTCTTTATGTGTGTTGCATCATTTCCATCCTCAAAGCATTGACCACTTTCTTAATATATTTTCTGTTCTGATCTCAAGCCTAGGCAAATAACTGAGAAAGCATCAATCTGAAGGCGCATTTTTATGATGACATCATGTAGATGTCTTACAAAGTATTTTACAGTATTTTAAAAATACAAGACACTAAAGTATTTTGATACAAAAATATTCTGATTCCGATACAATAATATACTATTTTTTATTTGAAATACGCATTTGAAATACATGTATCATAAATACTGCCTATCCCTGTATATACAGTATATGTATATATGAGCTCCAAGACGGTGCTGATGATTAGTTGTCATGATGACCGATCAAATTATGGTCAATATGGACCTTCTGCCTCTAGGGGTAATCTATGGATTAATAAATGAGCATATAAAACTGTTCCCAGATTTAATTTTATTTTAATTACCTAAGCCATATACCTACTATATAGATTCCAGAGAACAATTTACCTTATTGAACAAATTAAGTATATGGGAACTTAAAAAGAAATTATGATAAAATGCGTACAAATTATGGTGAACTGATCTTATACTTAGCTATTTCATTTTCTTTTAGTGGTGCATGTCCTGTAATGTAACATGTCCAGTAAACATAAAAAAGTTGAATGGGGTATATGCACACAGAGTTTTCATTTTCAGCCAGCCAGCCCAATGGCTTCCGGTGAACTGTCTTTCTATTATAAAATCGCCATATTTAAGATCTGTTTTCATTAAAAAATAAGTGATCTTTACTGCCTAATAGATATAAAGTGGGTCTCAGACCGGACAAGAAACATTGCATTAAATTCCATTTTTCGGTTACACGGTCTATCATCTCGTTTTACGCTTGAACAACTAAATTAATGCTTAAGTTTGTTTAACTGATTGTATTTTAATTACATTACGATGTCGATGTTGTAAAAGGAACCTTATAAAATTTAAAATAGTCACAGAAACCTTTCACCGGAAGTTTACCGTTGGCTGAAAAACACTAGCTGTGCATATAGCCCATAGGAGTCCGTTATTTTATATTTTATGTTTTGATGTAATATCTCAAAAATTTTTTCAAAATTTAATCAAAACATGAATAAATAACGGATGACCAATGTCGAAGCTGAAGGGCTTGCTTCAAAGGATGGGACAGAAGATAACTCGGTCATTTCAAAGTAATTCAAGTCATTTCAAGACTTAATTTACTAATAAAGGTAAGACCAGTGTGCAAATCCTGAATGTGTATGTGCGCGTGTGTTTGTGAGTGAGAGAGAGAGAGAGAGAGCGCATCGGCTGTGATGCTGTGTCGTTTGTTATAGGCTGTCTGTAGCATCCACCTTGGTGTTTTTGGGAGGCATATTGAACCGCTATACATTTTACATTCTTCCTTGGCCCAATATGTACCTGCCATGTGTATAGAAAGAATGCTGATATGATATATGAATAGGTTATAGGTTGTTGGCAAATATATTGGGTGCATATATTCGTAAATATGACCCTGAAAGAGTCGTGTCTCACCAGCTACAAACCTCACTGCACGTCACTGATATATATATTAAGTACAAGTACAAATTAAGCTAAATAATTGACTTCGTTATTATTATTTTTTTTAACCATTTCGTTACGGAGTACTGAAATTTGATTTATTATTTCAACCTCTGACCAGCATTTCTCACCGGCAATTTTCCTCCTGCGTTCACACAAATTACCGGTAGTGTTACAACTTCTCTTTCCGGAAAATTGCCTGTATTTTTTTTCCGGAAAGGTCTGTGTGAAAGGGGCTACTACACTGTCTGGCATGCTGTGATTTCGGCTTACAGGACTTCAGCCTATAATCTAAAAAAAAACACATTATGGTAAGAAGACATATAACTTCATTTGTGTGATATTTTATTTATTTATTAATATGTACATGATATATGTTAGTATGTAAGGTCTGTGTTGTAAGGACCTTGCTAGATGTTTGTTATCGCACTGGGATAAATTAATACTGTTTACAAAGATACAAAAGTGTTTTTATTATAAAACACATAATGGTAAGAGGATTTAGTTTATTCAATTCACTTACTCCGCATGTCTTTGGGACTGTGGGGAAAACCGGAGCACCGAGGGGAAAGTCACACGAACACAGGGAGAAAATGCAAACTCCAAACAGAAATGCCAACTGGCCCAGCCAGGACTCGAACCAGTGATCTTTTTGCTGTGAGGCAACAGTGCTAACCACTGAACCACCATGCCGCCCATATGAGCAATATCACACAAGTAGCAGTGCGATATGGCTGTATATTGGCACTGCTAGGAGGCGTGCATTGGCTCGTGGTCACAGGCTGAGTGCTTTAGTGCCCCAGCAGTGCCGATATATCGCACTGCTACAAGTACAATAGTTGGACGGCATAATTGTGTATATAAAAAAGAAAATCAAACACAGAAAGTCTCAAAAACCCTTTTGTTCAAGGAACTACTTTCTTCCGCCATTCACATCTGCAGCTGACAGTCAGAACAGCAGAAACCACTGCTAATTTACCAACGTCACTTTAGAGCTAGTATTTGAATGATTCTCTAGCGTAATATCTAAAGTGATGACAAAACAGGTGATTTTGCTCACATTTTAAAATTATAAGGCTGAACGGCATGAAATGCCATCAGTCTACAGAAATGACCCAGTATTTCTCTGTTGCAATCGGGATTTCACAAAATCAATCTGAAGAGAAATAAAACGGGCCAATGAAATGCCAATGAGTTGGCAGTGTCAGCGCATGCAGCTGGCAGCAATCACAATCAATTTGTGTATAAGAAAGCCAGCCGTGCATTGCAAAACACCTTTTCTAGCTGAAGAAGCCAAATTACAGCTGTCAGCTAAGGCGCAATCACTGTGGCGAAGGAGCACAGCATTTACGTTGTAACCGTTATGTTCCCCAGCGGGAGGGGAACTTCAATGCTATGTGGAAAACTTCCACTTTAGGGAAATGTTTGGAAAGCTCTACACTGATTAAATCTTACCACGTTGCTGATGAGAGGTTTGCAAGGCTCCAGCGTGAGCGCACCATCATCACCAGAGACACAGCCCTCCAACATATCCCCTGGCCCTAACTTACCTTACTTACCTGTGAAGCGCTTAAAGGCTCTAGGAAATTAAGTTCTAGGAATTTTTAAATACGACAGTACGTTGGGAAAGCGTGTCAGTCCCGAATGGGGAGGACGCTGCAGAGGATACTGATACTGAGATACTGAGTCGAGTGGATCGAGCAGACCTCGCCTACAGAGAGATCTCCAAGAGGGCATAAGAGGGGGACAGGATTGATCCAGCGTCTCGCGCCTCTGGGATCTGGATGATAAGGCGATGCTTTCCCATTGTGCCATCATCCCCGCATTCGTAGAGTGGGCATGATCGTAACGCCAACGTAACAGGGGACAGTCTTAGCTCCAGCCAGCTGATGGAGGATAACATCACACTGATTTGGCATGTCTGGGGTGCTTCTTGGAGACCGCACCACACAGCGAATAGACTCCACTTCAGGGCATAGGCATGCCTCGTAGAGGGTGCTCTAGCCTGAGTGACGGTGTTAACCACCTCCGCGCTTCATATATAGACCACACATGAGGTTCCAGAGATCTGGGCGCAGGTGCCAGATGGTGCCTGTCCCAGAGAAGAAGGTGCTTCCTCAAAGGGATTTGCCAGGGAGGGGCCGTCACGAGGAGAGAGCTGAAATGCAGGCCCGGTTAAGCCAGAGAGGCGCAATAAACAGACCTGCTGGTTGAGCTCGCCGGGGATAAGAATGGCACGCAGCGATTTCCGCCGCGTATGACTCCAGAGGAGCAGACGGCGAGCAAGCTGAGACATGCGGCGTGAGTGGATACCCCCATGTGGTTGATATCGTCGCCTTGCTGTCCGTCCTGACCAGCAGGTGTTTCCCCTTTAGCACCGGTAAAAAAGCACGGCAACACACCGGAGTAACATTTACCCGGTGCGTGCCCGCATGCCATGCGCGTCTGGGGACCCGATCATGAAGCCAATGCTGAAGTGGTCTCATATGGAGCAATCTGAGCAGCGTAACAGCGGCTGCGGATGCCATATGCCCCAGGAGCCTCTGAAATAATATCAGTGGGACCACAGTTTTCCTGTCGAACTATCAGACAGGTCAGCATCAGCTGATGCTCTTTCAGTCTGCATGTAGGGCTTCTTAAAGCAAAAAGGAGTTTTTGCGATGCACCGCTGGCTTTCTTATACACAAATTGATTGTTATTGCTGCCAGCTGCATGCGCTGACACTGCCAACTCATTGGCCCGTTTTATTACTCTTCAGATTGATTGGCTTTCTGGTGAAATATCCATAGTGGAAGTTATCCACATAGCATTTCCCACTGGGAAATGTCTAAGGACTTATGTTGCAGTCTCTGTCACAATCTTGTGGCGGAACGTCAACGGTTGATTTCTTTGCTCTGTTTAATATGACTGGCTGATGGCCGACGATGCACTGAATCTCCGAAATTATGCAAACATATTTAAAAATAGGCATTATACTTTTAAATAAACTGCATAATTGTAATTTAAACAACTACATTATCAGCTAAAAAAGCCTCAAAAGTACGTTATGTTGTCCAACAGCTGCAATATTTGTCAAACTTTAGTGAGTTTAGGGCTGCACGGTGGCGCATAATTGGCATAATACATATTTACCTGTCTATTAAATTGTTATGTTCGAACGCATTTTGTTTACTCTGTAATTATTCATTTTAGTAGATTACGCTGTATCCTTGTTTCCGCACTTCCTGCGTCAGGTCAGTAGACGGACTAAAGTCCAGTTGAGATGGAGCATTGGCACACTAACTGTATTTTAGGGATCCGACTGACACTTGGTATGGATTCATGTGTACTTAGATGGAAAAGGAGTTATTTCTGCTAGGGCAACAAGGTGTTGCACGACTAACCTAGATGTGGTGCCTGACCTTTGTTTGAAAGTAATGTTGTTCTATATTAAGTGTGATGGGAAGCCATGATCTTGGCTAAACCAATATTATAGAGAACAGTAGTCGGTTACGTCTATAATAATGGCCTTGAACTCTGATTGGAAACAATATTATTTTACTCAGGGTGTACATCTAAGGGGACTAGTAAAAAATACTTTAGAATGAGCAAGCATGGGAGCGGCCATCTAAAAGTATTAGTCAATTACCTCTGTTTGATATTCAAGACTGACGAGAGTGTGACCATGAGGGACGCCTTCGGCCGAGGCGATTTCTCTGAGCGACATGAGCACCCGAATGAAGGAATGTAATAGTTACGAGTAAAGACAAAAGGTTCAAACATTTCCCTAAATTCTTTCTAAATTAACAAACCGTAAAAAGCATCTTATATTATTTATGATTGGAGTCAGATAAAAAGAAAGATAAATATATTCATATTCTAAACCACCTCATAATAAAATTGGAGTCAGATATGAGTTAGATTTAAAATAAATCAACATTGTACACTGGAAAGACCGAACAGGCAGTGAACCTTCATCCACCAGTAGACACCGTCGTTGGACTAACTGGCTGGACCTTACATAGTGCTTTGCATCAAAACCCTTTTTCCCCCTAGTATGATCAACATGCTATTACTGAAGCTGCACAACACATTATGTCCTTGGTGGCAAGAGTAATACCAGATGAAAACTCCGGACAGGATAAGACTTATCCAACCCCAGCAGTCAAAAACCTACAGTGGAACATGAAATGGCTAGGTAGAACAGCAAGCATATTTTAAAGGGCCAGTTCAGGTGTTACACAGAATATTCAAACATTTTTATCTTAGTAGTAGTTTACATATTTGCCTACCTGTTTAGTCATGACAATGGAAAACAGACTTGAACATATGTTCAGTACAGAACGATTGTATTGTTTGATTGTGTTTATGGGGTGCAAAACAATGTGTGTTTGTGATTCATTTGTAAAAAATCACATTATTTGTTCACATATCTTACCTTCAATTTATACAGCTACTGAGCTAACATGGAAACAACCATCATATTTCCTGGTTCCTCCTATAAGGCTCGCCCTCAAAGGGCTCTGATTAGTCAGCTAACCTAATGTGTTGTGATTGGAGGATCGGCTTCACGTCACCAGGAAATGTCATGCCTCTCTTGTATGCTGTCTGTCAGACTGTAAATAATGTCAGTGAAGCCGTATCAGTTTGAGCCTAAGTCAGACACAGAAAATTAAGAGGACAAAGCTGAACCCATGCAAACGCGACTCTTGCAAGATGTTTCTAAATGGTATGTTTTTTTTTTTTTGTTCATTGGTAAGAGGAGGAATGTGGTCAAGACATCAGCATTTCATTTCAGCATCTCATAGTGGTGTATATAGAAAATGATACATTATAAGATGGCTGTAAAGTCTCTGTTTCTAATAGATAGCAGGTAAAATGGTCTACTTTGGTTTTTCGTTCACTTTCTGAGGTTTAACCACGTCATAAAAATGCAATCATAATGACATTGTACTGTAGTAAGCTAGGACAAATTAAAACGCACTTCAGGTATTTATAAAGAGTATGTTTATGCTGAATAAATAAATGAAAATATAATGAAAGCACGGACAAACCTATTCTGAAAACAACGCGCTTTTGTAAATAAATAAATAATGAAACATACGTTGCAGAAAAAGAAATAAATGATATGATGTGATATTTTCTTTATTCTGAGTAAAACAGTTCACGAAATTACCGTAATAGTAACCGTGCTCAACAATGCATTGCTGCCATCCTTTTTTCTTGTTTTACATCTAGTAAAACAAGCAGGGGAGGGGGCGGTGGGGGCGCCTCAGAGAGAATTGGGATGTCTGTACATAATATACTCCATTATTTCAAATGTAAAACTCACAGAATGCTGACGCATACCGATACATTGCGGTCACTGGTGAAGATTGTGGATGTTTACAGGGGTAAAACTGATACATATATTTGTAACTAAATCATAGCATACACCAAGCTCCCGTTTTTCCAGAGAGTCGCTCATATTTCACACCCATCTTCTGCACCCTCCCGTCTTGTTATTTCTCCCGGAAAACTTCCATAATTTCATTCCCATGCCAGGTAATCAATTTTGGTATAGCATCTGATCGCCGCCGGCCGAAAACATGGTACAGTTATTAACATCACATACACCCCGCATCCACCCCCCCGGTTCTCAACTTTGTTACTCAGAGACCACCACACCAAATCAAACTCTCCACACACCCCGTTCTCGGGAAATTCGGGCACAAATGTTGGCAGGCATGAGCTAAATTGCTAATAATAATTGCAATTGACAAACCGCGTTTCTCGTCGTTTATATCCTTGTTTACGTCCTTACTACAACATAGCCTACAATGAACGCTAGAAACTATGCATGTAAGATATCAATTTTAACAAAAATAACTACTTACAGGTTGTGGCTCACAATCCACAGCTTCTTCTTTTATCATAGGTACTGCTTCTTCTTTGAGGAGAAGTTTTTGGCTGAATCCAGCACTTAACTGCGACCAATTGTGGAAGCTGTCCTTTGTAGAATGCTTTGCACAGAGAGCTATATCTTTTTTATTTTATTCTGGAACATAATTAAAAATGAATTTTAACCACTTCTCTCTTTGTGTCACGTCCCTTGGAAGGCTAATTCAAGAGTTCACACTTAGCTGATGATTGATTATAAAGCTTGTTTGGCATGCTGTCCCGGAGAGAGCCCTAAGCTCATAAGATCCTCGAGCCCGGGGCTCCCTCCCGTTTTCAAGGTGAGAGGGGAGTTTGAGCTCAGGTAGATCTCGAGAACTCCCCTACTATAGTAGCTAATGAACAGATAGAAGTGAAGTGAAGTGTAGTGTGGCCAAGTATGGTGTCCCATACTTGGAATTTGTGCTCTGCATTTAACCCATCCAAGTGCACACACACAGTTAGTGAACACACACATACCGTGAACACACACCCGGAGCAGTTATTGTGATTGCTCTTAAGAGATATCTACTTACTAGAAGCATGTCTATGATGCCGATTTGGATTCGTCAATTAACTTAAGTTGCGTGTTTTTGGACAGTGGGAGGAAACCGGGGAACCCAGGGGAAACCCACGTGAGCACGGGGAGAACGTGTAAACTCCGCACAGAAACGTCGGCTAGCTTGGTAAGGGCTAGAACCAGTGACGTTCTTGCTGTGAGGCAACAGTGCTAACCACTGGGCCACTGTGTCACCTATCTAGGAAAGGAGGAGGAGTAGGGGTGGAAGGGGGGATTCTTCAAAACGAAGATGGCTGTTATATGGAACTTAGGGTATTTATAGTGGCTTTATAATCGTCTGATTGGTAAATCATAAATTGAATAATGCGGGACCAGCCGCAAGCAATCATAAGCATGTGATCCTCTCGAAATTAGTTTATAAATAAACTTCACATAGTGAAACAGAATAAGATCCATGGAAAAAGCAGCATTTGGATGGCATTTTCCTTTCTCTACTAACGCGTCTGTGGCCACGCCCCTTTGCTGCACGAGGTGTATGCGCAGTGAATGCGCGTAACCTGGAACGTTTGTGATCTCATTAGCCCGGATGTATTTTTTTGTAATCCACAAATTCGTTCGCTATAGGCTTTGCTAAGCTAACACTGTAAAAACAAATGTCTCCCTTTGCATTAAACTTTGAGCATCTTATATTCAGAGATGTTGTTTATGTCCACACAGCAACATTACACATCAACTGAAGTTTAAAATATGATATCGTAGTGGACCACCCCTTTAAAAAAAATATTCAGAGTTTTACCTGTTCTGTTATTTGCAGATATTTTCCTGTTTTTTTTTTTTAAATACTGGCAAACATAAAAGACAACTTGCCAGAAGTCACAGGCCTGCAGTACCAACAAAGGCACCAAAAAGATTTGATCTCTCTGTTTCTTTTGCTGGGATCCAAATCTGATATAACTCCATCCATATCTGAAGAGCTAGAGCTAGGGAAGAGGACCCTGTCCTTAACTCCAGACACAACGAATCCAGAGGTGAGGAGTCCAGTCTTAAGCAAAGACATTCAAAAAAGCAATATTTGTTGTATTAATTGTTAAACAGTTTGTTTACTTGAAACTTTATCATTGTAGTTATCAAATTTATTGTGGGAAACCTATACAAAAATTAATGATTTGGAAGACAGATGGCTATTTTTCAAAGTTGCAGGTGTGATTGTCTTTTTTTTTTCACTATTAAGTGTTCACATTCTGAAATATGACTTAAGATTTAATAGAGACCATTAAACTGATGTCATTCTGTTTCTTTTATTCACCCAACAATGTAGGTGGAAATGGACGAAGGAGACTCTGCAGGACCGTTGGAATCAGAGGGGTGTACAGGATCACTAATCAAAAGTGCCTCAAGTGGAGGAAAAAAATTGCTATACATCATACCACTGCAAGATGAGCTTGATTTGACACCACTGCCACCAGATGCACCTGAATTTGCATTAATGCCATTAAGGCTCATTGTAAAAAATATACTTTGATGAATCTTCAGACATTGGCTTTGCATGCTGAACAGTGCGACATCTTGGAAAATTCTGAAAATGAGGTAAAAAAATTAATTAGGGGTGCACAATATATCATTTCAGCATCTATATCGCAATGGGATAATTCGCAATAGACACATCACAGGATATCCAATGCTGAGTTTGTATTATAATTTATCATTTGCACGTGTTTTCATGCCTGTCATTGTTTAATGATTTTAAAAGCATTCAGGCATAAGAAATTGTTCCATTTGTGACTTTAACAACGATTCATATTATTTAATTATTTTTATTTTTATTATTCAATTACTGTACCTGAATACTGTTATACTCTGAAAACAATACAACACTTTATTTCAGTATCTTTTTCTTGATTGTATTTAGATTGTTTATTAGATTTTATGGAGATGCACTCCTCACTGCAAAATCATCCCAATCAATCTAACATTATAAATTCTTTCCAAATAGAGATATTAAGTCATCTGGTGAAGTTGTATTCTTTTTGCAATATATATTGCAAAACTAAAAAAATATTGCAATGTTAGATTTTTCCAATATCGTGCAGCCCTAAAATAAATATACGATGAGCCTTTATTAGGTTACAATCTTCATGACTTCTCCACTTACTGTGCTCACAATAGCAAAACCTGTTCTGTAAACTATTTTTATTCAGGAACCTTCACCCAGTACCACTGTAGCCTTGCAGAGACTTTGCTTTTAAACAAATTTAACAAAAAAAGTGCAAATTTTCAAATGACCTCGACTTCTAAGGGTCATTAGTTCAGACTATTCAAAACAGCCCAGAATTGCATGAGACAATTACATTTATTTTTTTTGTTCACAGGAAGATGATTTGGTGTTGATAAAGGAGACAACATCTTCAAGGCAAAATAGTACACCTTCTAATGATGCAACATCATCCAATGTTAAACTTTACATGCTAAAACTGAATTGAACAATCATTTGTGACCTTGAACAACAAGTAATTTTTGGAATTTTTGGGAAACAAAACATCACCTGAAATCTGAATAAAGTTTTCCATTGATGTTTGGTTTGTTAGGATGGGATAATATTTGGCCAAGAAAATATGGAATCTGAGGGTGCATCACTTTTTTTTTTGTTATTCAAATGAAGTTTTTGGCAATGCACATTACTAATCAAAAATTGATTGTTGATATATTTACAGTAGGAAATTTACAAAATAGCATTGAAAACAATACACTACAGAGGTTGTAAAGGTATCTCATGTTTATTTTTATTACAGTGAGGAGGACATTATTCAATATGCAGCAGCACAGATAAATGCCACAAAAACATTTGAATTGTGTGTGTCATGAGACAACATGGTTCAGAGAAGTCTAAAGATGTGGAAACGGCAAAAAAACAGAAGCCCTGTCAATCCTTCGAAAATTAGCTTCCTGGGGAGAATCCGGAGTTGACTGAGGAAAGAGTTTCTGACCAGCGTATAGTTTGCTTTATTACACCCTAAAAATTGTTTTCAACCCAACCCCTATATATATATATATATATATATATATATATATATATATATATATATAAACTGTTCTGTCACTCTGTTGCCTAAAATTTCCCTTCTCCCCTTGAAAAATGTCTCTTTGAAGGTGATTCAAAGAATGTTTTGGCCGTCAGGGCCGGATTAAGAACATATTGGGCCCTGGGGCTATAGCAGCATTTTTCTGTTTTGCTATTATTATTATTAATAATAATTTGCTAATTAATATTATTATCTAATTTTCCACTAGGTGCGGCGCGGTGGCCGGTGGGTAGCGCTGTCCCCTCACAGCAAGAAAGTCGCTGGTTCGAGCCTCGGCTGGATCAGTTGGCATTTTTGTGTGGAGTTTGCATGTTCTCCCCGTGTTCGTGTGGGTTTCCCCCGGGTGCTCCAGTTTCCCTCACATGTCCAAAGACATGCGCTGTAGGTGAATTGGGTAAGCTAAATTGTCCGTAGTGTATGTGTGTGGATGGGAGTGTATGGGTGTTTCCCAGTGATGGGTTGCAGCTTGAAGGGCATCCGCTGCTTAAAACATATGCTGTATAAGTTGGCGGTTCATTCCGCTGTGGCGACCCCAGATTAATAAAGGGACTAAGCCGAAAAGAAAATAAATGAATGAATTTTCCACTAGTTGATTTATATTTGATAATTATAAATGATTTCTAGTTTACTAAAGTAGGTGTACAAGCATACAAAATTAATCACATAACATAAACTTCAAATTTTATACAGGCTGCCAAAGACAGCAAAAAAAAACAAAAAAAAAAACATTTGCAATAGCCTACTTCCTAAATGTGTGCTTTACAATAAATACTTGAAATAGGGTTACCTTTAAAAAGTTTACTATCTTTAAAGTCCATGCTTCAAAAAGTTTACTATCTTTAAAATCCATGCTTCAAAAAGTTTACTATCTTTAAAGTCCATGCTTCAAATTTCCCGTTTGGTCTTAAATCAATCAATTATAGAAGGTTAGCATGTTGTTGTTTTTTTTTTTTTTCAAAATTTTGTCTGATGCAAGTCAGCTCCAATATTTCCTTGCTCCGGATTATTACTGTCATTTTTTATAAAAGGGGAAATTCCTTAATTAAAAAATTTGCTTTCTAACTGGTTCAGTTAGACATAAATCATGTATTTTCTAGAGATAGATACTCCGCAGTGGTGGACATTTTGATAACTCAGTGTGTAGGTTATTTGGTCGGACGCAGCGATTCAGTTATGAATCCATTCTGCATGATTCCGCCTATACCGACTTCTCTTACTACAGGTTAATAATGGATACTGTTTGAATTTTATGTTTTGTTCTACGATGCGCTTGGTTAGCCTACCTTTGACTGGACCATTCTCGTGGTAGAGCCAAAAATAAGGAACTGTGCTGGGGATAAAAGGGACTTTCCTGGAAAAAAAACAGGACATCTGGTCACCCTTACTGGGGACTAAACAGGGCTTTTTTATTCAAAACTGAGCTAAAGCAGTTCCGAGCCATAGTTTAGGGGCGTCAGTGTTTTTGAACAGTAGCGAGCCAAAAGGAATACTTCACATCATCGACATGCGAAAGCATAATGCAAAGAGGCGTTTCCGCATCATGACGCAAATTAATTCTTAAGCCAATCAAGGGCTTAAGATTGGCCTCCTTACGTGGGCCCTGGGACTTCAGCCCCGCCTAGCCCTTATGTTAATCCAGCCCTGGTTCTGATATATGTGTATTTGAAGTGACCTATAGCACTTCAAAATATGACTGTACAGTAAAAAACACTGTATTTTTTCATGATTTTAGCATTCAAAAAGTGTATTAATTTAGCAACATTCCACATGAAAAAAAGTAAAATATTTACAGAAAAACACAAATAAACTAATGAAACATAATTACACATACATAATTACACCTAAATAGTAGGTTGTGAATATGAAAACGAATGTGAATAGTTATGACAGCAGGGTAATGATTTTTAAGTGCTATTAATTTTATTTTAAACCCGCAAATAAAACACAATTACAGCAAAACAAAGAAATAATATTATAGCCTACATAGAAATACATGAATATTATATATCCAAATATGAATAAAAGTGACAAATTTTTTATTACCTCTAATTTGAATTAATTTAAGCAAATAAAACTGAAACAAGATGATAAAAAGCAGCGCATTGAACACACTTGTCTTTAATCTACCGCACAACACCGAGTAGACACGCACTACAATTTGAAGCACAGACAGTGTGCCCGTGCTTCTCGGAACCGTCTTTAATCTACCGCACAACACAGAGTAGACACGCACTACAATTTGAGGCACAGACAGCGTGCCCGTGCTTCTCGGAACCGCAGATGGCATGACCACAGTTCTCTACTGCATAGAAAAGTTTATCTGATTCGTTTAGATCAAATAATTAATTATATAATGTTTCTCTCTGTCTTGCGACTGTGCACGCGCTGTCAGCTGCGAAGCCAAGTGAAAGTAAATCAGGTTTAAAATAAAAAATGATGACGGCTTAGCAAGCAAAACCAAAAGCCGAATCCCAGACAAAAAGGCACATCTCTACAAATACAAAAAAAAAAGTGTAAAAGGGTGATAATAATAAAAAAATAAATGTCACCAAATATACCCAAGTAAAATCTGTCTGTGGGATGCACTGATATATATTAGACTGTAGTTCTGTCACTTTACGTTTGGCCAGAGAAGAGCAGGTCGCCCTGATTGAGCCTCATTTCTCCCAATGCTTGAGAGAAACCTTTCACTTACATCAGTTAGTGAAGTTTTGGTTCTTTGTCACTGTCGACTCTGGCTTGCTTGCTTAATCAAACTTCAACAGTGAGTATGTTTACATGGGCAACAATACTCTGATTTTAATAGAGTCTACCATGTAAACTGAAATTTTTGATGACATTAATCCAACTAAAGTCATAATCGTGGTAACAAAAATCAAATTAAGACGTGTAGTTTTCCTATTTTAGTCTCTTTATTAAAGTGCAGTACAGACATGTAAACATCTTAATCAAACTATTAGTCATGTAGGACTTTTTGCCGCTTTTTGCAACAGGACATTTCATACACACACAGCTGTTTGACACTATTCTCTGCACCTACCAAGTCATTAAATGACCACAGACACATGCATCTTCAAATGCACACACACAGTGAACTCCTGGAGACTCGTCACACCCACCATCACCATCACCGAACAGACTTTTATGCTGTTTGGGAAATGTGGTAGTTTTCATTCAATTCAGCATGCGGTGTTCAGCTGCATTACTGTCTGAGTTTACTCGCTTCATTCGTGTGTCAAATTCACTTCACAACAGACGTGGATTCGCATCATGGGCGGGGCTTCTGTCTGCCCGGTGACTCTAGCTTTGTTGCTAAATGGCTAACATGGATTTTATTGAGAGAATAACTGTGCTTATGTGCTTTAGGAAGACTGAAAAACAGGTTCAATTTGTTTGGAGCCATGCCTGAGTTCACTAGATCCATTCTGAGGTGCACCAAGCTCATAAACTCCTCCAGAAACTGTACCTTGATGATGGAAGCTTTCAGCGGTGCTTCCGACTGAGCCAAGCCCAGTTTGATGAACTGTTGTCTGGTGTCGGCAGGAGGATTTCCCCCCGGGACACCAACAACAGGCACTACGTCATAATCACTCCCCTACAAGAGAAAGATCCTGATTGGTTAACGCGGATGGTAACAGTGGTGGTAACCGATGGTAACGCGGTGGTAACAGCATTGGTAACAGCACAGGTAACATTGGTTAATGTCCGCTGAAGTTCAGATTTTCCAACTCGAGCGATTCGCGTGATACGCGCCTCAATCGCTCAAAACGTTCAACTCGCCCCACTTCATTCGCACAAATCGCGTCATTCGCGCCACTTCATCTGCGCGTATCGCACCGCAGGATGTCTATTCGCGTCTTTGCATTGACTTAACATGTAAATTACTCGCGCTTGACGCTTCTTCCGCGTCTGGTGTGAATGCAGCATTAGAGCCTGCTCGGCTAGACTACTCAACAGCTTTTTCCCACAGGCTGTTAGAGCCCTCAACTCCAGTCAATTTACCCCCTCTGAAATCTCATACACCCCCCCCTGTCTTATGTGTAGCCTGTCTTATGTGTATAGTTAATTATCTTATAGTATATATTAGTTATGCATAGTGCATAGGTTTTTAAATTAGCTCTTATGTCCAGTGTTGTGTTTGTAATTATGATTAATTTATGTAGCACCATTGTCCTGCGAGACACAACATTTAATTCCTCTGTATGTCCACACATGTAGCGGAATGACAATAAAGCTCGACTTGACTTGACTTAATCCCCATCTTGATTGGCTTGATTAACTTCCCATCACTAGACTAGTAGGCTGTAGCTTCTGTCTTTTTTTTTATTTAGATTTATTCTCACATCTTGAATACATGCATATTGCAGACCTTTCAACTTCACTTCAAGAGTTCGCACTTAGCTGATGATTGATAACAAGGCGTGTTTGGCATGCTGTCCTGGGAGAGAGCTCTGAGCTCAGAAGATCCTCGAGTTGGAAACAAAGTTGGAAACGGACTCCTTCCGGAGTCTGAGCAAGGGGCGTGGAAGGGGCTGGGATTGACTCCTGCGGGAGTCGAGGCTTGGGGTAACACTCCTGCGGGAGTCAGAGCCGGGGTGGGCGGGCTCCTGCTGGAGTGGGGAGAGGTTTTTGACCGATGAAGACTCCTGCGGGAGAGGGGGTGAAATGGGCGGTCTCTCCTGCGGGAGTTGAAGCTCAGGGAAACTCCTGCATGAGTCAGAGCTTGGGAAGTGAGGACCTATGTGGAAGGAAGAGAGAGTAGTGGAGGAACTCGACGCTAGAAGGAAGGGAAGGTAGCGGAGAAACTCAATGCTGAAAGGAGTGGGAAGATGTTATGGTAGCTGGAGGCAAAGGAAGGAGCTGGAAAGAGGGGAGGGGAAAAGAGCAAAAGTACTCAATGCTGGAAGAAAGGGAAAGAAGATTAAATTAAATTAAATTCATCTTTATTTCTATAGCGCTATTACAATGTAGATTGTGTCAAAGCAGCTTAACATAGAAGTTCTAGTAAATTGAAATTGAAACTGTATCAGTCCCGTTTTCAGAGTTAAAGTTCAGCTCAGTGTGGTTTAATTTTTACTGCTGAAAGTCCAAACACTGAAGAGCAAATCCATTGATGCGCATCTCCACAAGTGCCAAACCAAGCAAGTCAGTGGTGAGAACAACTTATTAATAATGTCCTTGTGTTGATTGGTTGTTGAAGTGGAGAGGGTTGTCCGGTGTTCTTGGAGGCAGAGTCTGGAGGTAGTGCAGCTGGGGGCGTGGCTTCTTCAGGGTGTAGTTGTTGCAGGGGAGAGGGTTAGGAGTTGGAATAATAATAAGGGGGTTAATAATTGTACTGAACTGAAAGCGGTGCAGAGAGAGCCTAGGGAGTAGCCGAGGTCTTGAAGAGAATTTCTTGATTATATAAAGTGGAAAAAATTCCAGCCAACAACCGACTATATGCTCAGTTAGTGATTTTGCCAATGGTAAAGTTTCAGTGAGAGGTTAATGTGACTATTATTAATTTCATAAAGTTCCTTTAATGATTATGTAATTACAAAATGTACGCTTTTTTTGTTGTCATGGCAGGGAAAAATGGAATTAATGCAGAGTTTCTTGTCTGGTCTGATGTATATTGTATACTTTATATATATATCTATTGGGCAGTGAAGATCACTGATTTTATAAAGAAAGCAGATGTAAACGTGGCGATTTGCAATGGAAGACAGTTCACTGGAAGCGATGTTGGCTAAAAATTAAAAGTTTGTGTGCAAGTTCCCCATAGGACAAGATAAGCTTTGACATGAGTTTCTGAGTGATTGCTGAAGGGTGGATTTCTGGGCTGAAATCACTTATCAGCTTGATCATTTAT
>CAIGQV010000806.1:1423701-1445242 GCA_903798115.1 Danio jaintianensis | reverse complement strand
ATATTTTCCATTTAATTATTTTATTTTCCATTTATTTATTATGTTTTCTTTGAGAAACCATGCTCTGTCTGTGTACTTGTTGATAACAGCTTCAATTATATCCATATTAAACTGCATTAACACTATGGTAAAATGCAGTCTTCTTTTATTTTACTGGTGTCATAAGCACATGCCGCCGCCTACAGTTCCTATTTATAAACTATATACAATGGTGCTTATCTAAAATGACTCAGTTGTCAGCAGGCGCTGCGTGTTCAGCTCCTCCTGCTTCCCAGCTAAGTCCCTCTGGGTTTTTTAAAGTCCTGTCTGCTATGGGAATAACCTACATGATTCATTGTGATCAGCATTCGATTGCTCTTATCTGCCTTGTCCTTTGTTATATAGGTGTAAAAATGCATTCAAGAGTTCACACTTAGATATTGCTTGACGCTATTAGCAGGTTTGGCATGCTGTCCCGGGAGAGAACCCTGAGCTAGGAGATAATTGAGTCCAGGGCTCCCGCCTGGTCAATGAGCATATAAGGGGGTCCGAGATCAGGTAAGTCTCGAGAGCTCCTCCTGGTAAAAGCAGGGAAAGGAGGAGATGGGGTGGATGGAAATCGGTCTATTTATTGTAGGCTTGGATCAATCTGATTGGATTATTGCTGATTACGGATAAGAAACCGTGATCAATCATATCACATGCTCCTCTCGAAATTAGTTTGTAAAGCTTCACTTAGTGTTTGCCTCTTATGCTGAAGTACGCTATGAATGCAATGGAAAGAGAATAACAAAACAGAAACGAAAAACAGTGCATGTGTGATAAGTATGTATATACATGGGGTCTTTACCTAGTAATTTGCGGCATATGCCCCGTGCTAAGGTCGCGGACTCTATTGGTGTGTTCTGCCAAGTGCTAGTGCGCTGGATGTCGGTTTAGAGATGCAAGAGGAGCCATGTGGTTAAAAGTGTTTACCCTTAGGGATTTGTTACTTGGACATAGTTACAGCGATTGGATGTGCTGATTCTTCAAGATGAAGATATCTGAGGTAAGAAACTCAGATTATTTATAGTGTATGATGTATGATGATGTATTATAGTAAATGATAGCTAATGCGGGACCAGCCATGGTCAATCATAAACACATGATCCTCTCGAAATTAGTTTATAAATAAACTTCACTCTGGGACAGGTTATTCTTCACTGAATATGCAACACATGATTGCAGCAGCAAAATGAACACAGAAGTTTGCAGAAACATTTTGACTGCCAATTTAAAGAAAGATGCACTTGATTGGGAGATCATTTGTTTGTTGTTATAGTTGTTAATCCACCGTAACCTGGTTTTCACTGTTAAACTAGTCTGTAGGTAGTGTTTTTGTCGCCTCAACTTAAAAACATGCTGAAACAGTTTGCTTTAAGTTGTGCCCTATACTACAATCTAGCAGGTGGCAGAATATGCACCATTAAGTTGGTTTTCCAACCACCAGTTAAACACCTGAAGAAGTCAGACACATAATTGCTGGGTTTTGTCACACTTTTTGTGCATTATTGATGCCCATTTATGCATGCATTCAAACTCCAGTTGTCATTCTGTGACACTTTTGTGACTTCTATGTGTTTTACTCATTTTAAGATAGAAATGGGTGACAACCTTTATACATTAACCCTTGTGTATTACCTGTTCATAACCCTGTTATGAAGCGGTAAAATTTGTCTTTTCTGTTGATCATCAGTTGGCACCATTTAGATAGGAATGTGCAAAAAAGTTTCTGCCTTTTATATGGAGATATATGGGGTTTAACAGCAGATTATAGTGTGTTTGTGCATGAAGACACTTACTATGTTTACTATGTTCTGAGAGCTGAGGTGCTTATTTTGATTTTCTCAGACATATCAAGGTGCAGAAAGTTCTCTCACACTCTCTCTCTCACACACGCGCACACACACACGCACGCACGCACGCACACACACACACACACACACACACACACACACACACACTATATAACTCCACATAAAAGCCAGAAACTAAACTTTTTTTCATTGCAACTAATAATCAACAGTAAAAATGACAAATTGTACCTCTTCAAAACAGAGAAAATCACCAACAATCAAGAACGCATGATTATATAGTATCATGGCTTTGCAATCAAAAATTGTCATTATAATGGAGGACAATGGGGCAAAACAGACAAATATCTCCCTTCATATGCATACAATAGACACCTATTTAATAAAAATAAGTACAATAATTTACCTAAATGTAATTTTCTCATGGTAAAAGTTGTAGCTCATTCCCAGATGCCAGGCTGACTTACTACAGGTGAGATTCTGCCCAAAATCTCCCTTCACATAGGTAAATTTGTAGGTAAATAAAATTTGGTGTACTCATATTGTCTTTATGTCTTTTAGGTTTAGTGTTGTGTGAAAGATTTTGATGTTTGGAATTATAGATTCTGAAGAAGCAGAGGGATGACTCCTGGAATGATCACAGGTGTGGAAGATGTGACAGACTTTAGCAATGTGGCCCTTGTAATTGAGGAAGCAGTTGTCCTGCAAGGCCAAATGTGTACGTGAACATGATGGGATTGGTTTACACTCTCAACATAAACTATCCAGAACACCTAAGGCACACTTTTGCTGATTCAGAGACTGTTGTTGAACATTGGAGCACATACCTGCAGTGCTAGATTAAAAATGGATTGAATTAAAGATGTTGAGTTCAGGTTTTATTATCTTCCAAGTTGTGGTGTCATTTATTTTCACAAGAGACAAACACAAGAGTGTTAGTTGTGTATTTTAAAGTGTTACAGTTATTTTATCTTTTTCTCTTGTTGAATGTATGTTTACTTTACAATTACTTGATAAGGACAATTATTTTGTAAGAAAAATTATTTCATGAAGACAATTATATGTTAAGTACATTGTGTGTAATTATTAAATTGAGAGTGAAATCCTTTATTAATGTAAGTTAATGTATTTCAACTAAGCTTCTATTTAAAGTTCTGCTTACTTTAAAATGTAAGTTAACCTATTTAAAACTACAATTTCCAATTCCAGTCTACTTGAAATAAGTAGTTGGGTCAAAAACAACTTAGAGAATTAATTCAATGCAACTTAACTGAGTCAAAATGACTAAATCAAGTTGTCAAATAATATTTTACAGTGTTCTAGATTGGATAATCTCTAGATTTAAAGGGCACCTATGATGAAAATCTACTTTTGTAATCTCTTTGGACAGAACTGTGTGTAGGTATAGTGTCCACAGTCATCCTGGAGTGATATAGACACAATAAGTTTCTTTTTTCTTTTTTTTTCTAAATCCCTCCCATTTTGAGGCCCACCGCAACATGACGTAGGAGTGCGGTTTTCCCCGCCCATCAAATTGACTGACAGTCGCATATTAACATGTCTCCATAGTAACGCATATAATCATATCCACAAGACAGGACGTGTCTAAAGCAACTGGGATTAAAAGATCTCAGCTCTCTGTGATCAGCAGCACCTCAAGAGTGCGTTTTACAAGTTTAAATTTTTTTTAAAACAGTGCATGTTCATAATAAAGAAAAGACAGTCGCTACGTAATTCATCACCACAGCCGCATAGTATCAATACAATTATAAAAGATGACGCTTCAATCCCGGTTCGTGGACTTAAATCAGGTTTATTTTGTACATTAACATAACGGATGTACATACAGCAGTGTATATTAAAGTGTGTCCTGTCACATTTGCCGTGCAAAAACAGTGAAAAGCTAAACGTATGTGTGCACGCGCATGAACTTTATAATGACATTGTGTGTGACTCATCGTTGCAGAAAGGCTTAAATTAACTTCACAACAAATATATCAAATTACCGCTGGGAAAGTTCTTACCATAGTAAAGTACATCTGCTTCATTCTTGTCTGTCACTAGCTATGTTTCCATCCACCTATTTCTATACACATTTTGGATATGCGCATAAAAAAACGGTTGATGGTAATGCGATGCGCATACATTTAGAAAATGCGCATGCACACAACTAAGTAGGACAAACATTTTATTCGATAAGAAAAAATGTGCATAAACTATGATGGAAACACTTTTACTGATCAAATTCCAGTATGCACATTAAAAAAAGTCATGTGATTTTGATATGAGATCATGTGATGATAAAAATGTGTGGGAATGGACAAACCAAGTGGCTGACTACATTGTAAAACATCTAAAATGTTGTTTTGGTCATTCTAAAACACCTTAACCATTTCAGTATTAGTGTTATTATATTATTGATTACCTCCAGAATTGTCAAGAGCGTCTCCGCTTCTCATGCCTTCAAACGCCACCATGCGTTCATTATGTGTCTGCATTTGTCTTCTGAGGCACAAGTAATTTATTAAATACTTGCTTCTCATGCTTCTCCTACCACAGCAAAATCTGTTTTTACTGTTGATATTTAGAGCCAGTTAATCAGGACGTGACGATTTGTTCTCTTTGACTCATTGGATGGAAACTGCTTTATTCGCACGTCTTTTATGCGCTATTCCAGTTTTGCGCATACATTTAATTTGCATCTTTGGATGGAAACATAGCTACTGTGCTGCTTATGCGTGAGACACAGCAGGAGAAGGCTAAACCCATCAGAGCAATAGTGAGCAATCTCTATGGCTCTGACATGCACATGGGAATGGTGGGCGGGGAGAACCAGCTCATTTGTATTAAAGGCACAGGCAACAAAAAACAGCTACAATGTCTTAACAGCTCAAATTTCCAATATACAGAAAGATATAATAAATAATCTGATGGGTATTTTGAGCTGAACTTATCTTAAATCTTGAAAAAGGGGTAAAATATGTGCCCTTTAAATCATTTAGGGCATGCATTTTACAGAGATAGAAACATTGTGAGCTGTTTTGTATCCAATTTTGTTTTGCAATGACCTAAATCATAGAATATTGTATAGCATTGGAGTTAAGGGTTTTTATTTATTTGTTTTAAAAACTATTTGATTTAGAGACATGGCCATTGTTATTTATTTAGTTATTAATTATTATTTAAAAATGCACTTGAGCACAGAAATGCAAAGAGTAAAATGTATATTTTCTACAAGTATCGGTCCAGGCACCAGTACTATTTTCAAAGTATGGAGTTGGAACAGAATAAAGAAGAAAAAAAGACAAAAAACAAACAATACCCTTCTCAGATTCCTTTTTTCATTGGCTGGTCTTTTTTGTTTCACATGGTTGTGATGTGTTCTATTCCTGTGTATTAAAATAATACATTATCTCTGTCGCTGTGTGTTTTCATACATCCTGCCATACATACCGTGACCAGTTGAACAGCAGCCCAGTAGACTACAGACTATCACTGAGCCTAAGGGTGGCTCAATAACGTATTGATAGTTGTGTAAATATTATCACAATAACAGTTGTCTGAATTAGTTTTGGTTGATTGCAATTCATTACATACTGTACCTTCCTATCAAAGCTATCTGACATTATCAAGAGAAATGTATTATGTGAAAGAAGATATAATGAAGAACAATGACAATAGGATAAAAGCAACATCGGAATGTTTTATTCGTTCACCTTTTTTTTTTTAGAAAATTAAACACAACCAATAAATACAAAGATAAAAAGCAATGTTTTGGTGAGGTGCCTCACTGTATTCCAATAGTAGCATTTTTGTTTATATAATTGCGTAAATCTTCTTCTTTTACTGTGCTCAATGACAGTGGGCAGTGGCACCCAAAGCAGACGGGTCACAATGGATTGCATTGAAACATGAAACAGGCATGCAGATCCATGAGTGATCTTTGCACACGCAAACACACATGCACTCTTTCTCACACACAAAAATGAGTTGGCACATTAAGGACAACATCTAGAAACATGTCTCTCTTTTTTTGCAAAATATACCTTATATACACACAAAAAACAAGAAATAACCCAAGAAACCATTCCATACCTATAGTTCAGACTTGCCTGTCACAATTCTGACACTTTCAAGTTTTAAGTGTCACTTTGACTTAAAGATGAAGTGTGTAAATTTTGTGCCACAAGTATCACAATTTTGCAAAAGAAAAAAACGAACTCTCGGTCTGTAAAGAAATATTGCCGCCCCTAATGCATGCCATAGGTTGATCAACAATCCAAATAATGTTTAATTAGTGCCACTGTTACACTATTGAGAAGAATCAACCCATTGTCTCAACACATCAAGCATTCATAGCAAATTATTAACATCAAAAAATTACACACATCACCTTCTCAGTAAATTCAGTAAACTGTAAACAGCCACTGTCTCTTCATATTCAAGGTAAGCTTTCTGGTAAAATCACCACAGTAGATCGCTCCACAGAGAGTTAAACAATACACAATGTACAAACACAATATCACTCATGTTGCCACTGTTGCAGCCCCATGGTTTCGTTAAAATTCAGTGTGTTTTTCCTCCTGCTTGGTGTATAAGGCAGAGAGAGGCAGAGCTCAGAGCTAGTCATGTTATCAAAGATATATGTCATAATCTCAAAGCTGTTGAAATCTCATCAGTGTCCTCAAGGGTTTGGCAGGAATGTCTGGCACAGAAAATGGCAAAAAAAAAATAGCACAGAGGACAATAGAGGTTGAAGGTTTAAGAAATGTGCCAAGTTTTGCATTCCCACTCTTAACGTAGATGTGCATTCTCACTGGAGGACATAAAGGCTCATTCATATGGGCTGTAATGACCCAAGCAAAGGGGGAAAAAGAAGAAGAGGCAAGTAGTAGTCGAAGCCAGTGTTGATCAGGTGTTGAGCTCTTGTGTTATCTGACCTCCAGGCAATCCAGGTACTCCAGAGCCAGCTCGTAGCAGAACCTGTACTGCTCCTGTCAACAACAGCAAGGACAGACTGTATAAGCTTCTTTGGTGATATTCATAGACTGTATTTGGAGACTACATCCACTTTATAACTGAGTTACTGGACATGTGAGTGAAGTTTTCTTATGCATCATTAATTCAATAATAAAAAAATGTGCTGCAAATTGTAAAACTATGTTATGTAACATTTTTAAATGGCACAAAACCACAAGCAAACCAATATAAATAAATACACATATGTTACTGGTATGATAGATAAATTAGCAATTCAGATATTGTCAGCTATTTCAGATATCCACCCAATACTCAACAAAAATGTGACTTTTATACAAACAATGATTCATTATGGGTTCCAATGTTTCTCTCTTTTTATTTCATTTCATTTTATTTTATTATGGACATATGTATTATTAATTCACATAATGTTAATCTCATGCTAACCTGTCAGATATTTTTTTTCTAGAGGCAAAGGCCTCTAGATTATGCTCATTTTACCAAAATAAAATCTTGATTTTTTATTATTTTATTAGGACAGACAGGTCAGACTTTGCTAAGACAAAAGTCTTGTCACTTAACAGAAATAATATACAGTATAGAATATAAAGTCATGGTGCAGTGGAAAAATAATTAATATTGTGTATGACTCCCATGAGCTTGAAGGACTGCATCCATACGTCTTGGCAATGACTCATATAACTTATTAATGAAGTCATCTGGAATGGCAAAGAAAGCGTTCTTGCAGGACTTCTAGAGTTCATCAAAAACTTTGGTTTCATCTTCAATGCCTCCTTCATCTTACCCCAGACATGCTCTGTGAATCCTGGATACATGCAAGTTCCAATAGGTCTTCTGCAGTATTTGCTACGATTGGGATGCAGTTCAACAGATGATTCAGCCGAAAAATCAACCTTCTGCCACTTTTCCACAGTCCATCCTTCTTGCAAGCTGTGGGCCTTGGCAAATGCAACACTTTTTTTTTTTTAATTGTCTTCTGTTTAATGCTGGTTTCATTCATTTATTCATTTTTCCTTTGGCTTAGTCCCCTTAATTATCAGGGATTGCCACAGCGGAATGAACCGCCAACTTATCCAGCATATGTTTTATACAGCGGATGCCCTTCCAGCTGCAACCCAGTATTGGGAAACATACATACACTCTCATTCACAATCATACGCTATGGCCAATTTAGTTTATTCAATTCACCTATAGCGCATGCCTTTAGACTGTGGGGGAACCCAGAGGAAACCCATACAAACATGGGGACAACGTGCAAACACCACACAGAAATCCCAACTGACCCATCCGGGACTCAAACCAGCGACCTTCTGGCTGTGAGGCGACAGTGCTAACCCCTGAGGCACCGTGTCACGCTGGTTTCTGAGCACTAATTTGGCCATTGAGACCACTGCGTGAGAGAATTTGACAAACTGTTCTTGTAGATACAGGGGTTTCTGGAGACCAGTTGTTATGTAGCTCTGCTGCAGTTGAAAAAGGGTAAGCCCTGGACTGTCAAACCAACAAGCGGTCCTCGAACCGTTGTCTTACGGGGTCTTACCTGGGACTGTCATGAAGTTCACCAGTTTCTTCAAATCTTTTTTTTATCCTCTCCACTTGACGTTTAGATAAATTAAAGATGTCTGCCACCTCAGCCGGAAACTTGGTCTTCAGGCTCTTGATGATCAGCATCTTTGGCATGCTGTCAGGTCAGGATACATTTCAAATGAAAGTTGAGTGTCCTGGGGTTCTTCTTTTATTTGTGTTATGTTACTTGTGTTATTTGTTTATTTGTGGAATGTGTTAGTTACACTATTTGTCACAGGTGATGCTCTAATTTGTGATTGGGTGAATCCTTTAAAGATGTGACAAGACTTTTGACTTAGCAAAGTCTGACCTGTCTGTCTTAATTAAATAATTAAAAATCAAGACATGATACAATTTTATTTTGGTAAAATGAGCATAATCTAGAGGCCTTTGCCTTTCATATAAGCTATTTCTGATTTCTGAACTAGAAGTCAAGTTATTATTTGTTGTTCCTAAACTTGTATAGGCAACAAGACTTTTGTCAGGTAGTGTATATATCTGAGTATGTGATAACCTAACCTACAAGCCACTCTGCTATACTACTCCACTACATTATTGTTATAATAATATACTATTTTTTTATCTTTTCATAGTTTTTAGGGTAATTCATCAGTGTTTGGAGGATGAGGTTTTATGATGACATTTTTAAAATGACTTATTTAGACCCTATATTTGCCTGTAGCACCTCTTGTAGTTCAAACCATTTTTACAAAAAAAATGATGATAATAATTAAGCAGTCAAATAAGGACAAGGGTGACCCAGTTTTATTATCTGTTGCCAGGGATCGTATAAGACCAAGTGCAATTTCAGTTATACTTGTGCACAGCACAGATAATTTGCAAAAACTAAAAACTGCATTCCAAATGTAATGTATAATGTTTAAGGGTTTGTTCTTTAATTAGCACACTAACCATAGATTCCACCATGTTGGGCTTGGAGTTGCGGAGAGTCTTGACAGCGTAGAACACGTCCACCATGTTGTGATGATGCACCATCTCCATTATCATGGTGCAAGCGCAGTAAGTGCCACTACGTCCCCCACCATTCCTTAAAAACATCGAAACATTGACTCATTAGCATCTTCAAGAAAAGAAGTGGCTTGTAACACATGAAGGAGAGGGATCTGCGCTGTACACTTTCAAAGCTTGTGTGGATTATTGTATTAGAGATGTCTGGAGGGGATAGCAGTGAAAAAGCCATATTTGTGCCACCACAGGCTGTCAGGGATCTGCAATACGTTTGAGCATGAAGGAATGGAAAGTACCACTGCGCTCTGGGGAAAAGTCATGCAATAAAAATGTCACATCCTACTGAACTAAGATCATTTCCCTGGGGCTGCTGATAGAAGAAAGGCACCCAGCACATATGCTTTGAAGCTTGATACACTGCATCTGTACTATGCTCTTATTAATAGAGGACAGCCTATTAAACTACAGACACATGTAGGTGGCAGGTATGGATCCTGAGGCTTAAGTTAAACACTGAAGAAAATGAAGACATTAAAAAACAGCTAGAGATTAAGAGCATTGAGCAGATTTTCACTGTTGGTCAAATAAGAAAATTGCTGGAGCTCAGGATCGTATAACTGCCACAACAAAATTGCTCTCCAATTAACATCTGGGAGTAAAACTGTATAAAAACAAACTTACAGGCAGTGCACAATAGTACGACCATCACCACACTCCCTCTGCCACTTCTGCACTTGTGCTAGCAGGTTGAGAAAGGCTTTCTTAGAGTCTGGGATTTCACGGTAAGCCGACCAGCGCAGGAACTGGAAATGTCGCACTACCAGATGACCTTCCTGCAACTGAAAGATAAATATGTAGAGAGTTTAAGACCAGAAGAGAAAATTATTAAAATAATGTAAGAGAAGTCAAGGAATTTGTCAGGTGTTTTTTCTTTTCTTTTCTATTATTATTATTACAGAAGGCACTATGGACTCACATTATTAATGTTTATATTTTCAGACTTATACTCATAGTTTATTCCCCCACATGTGGTTTTAACCTGTTTGATTTTTTTTCTTCTGTTGAACACAAAATATTACAAAGAATGCACAAAAGCACCTGTCGACTTCCATTGTAGAAAAAAAATATATATATATACTATGGAAGTCAATGGGTGCCAGCTACCAGCAATTTTTCGAAATATCGTCATATGTGTTCAACATAAGAAAAAACTTAAATAGGTTTTGAACAAGTGAAGGGTGAGTAAATGATGGCAGAATTTTTAATTCTGAGTGAACTATCCTTTTTAAGCTATGTAACTAATCATTGAATTGAGTTTGAAAAAGTAAGCAAACAACTTTATATGGCATGGCATAAATACAATCAAACACAAACACACATTCAAAAATGGACTATTTACTATGTTATTCAAATATTTCAATAATATGACAGAAAAAAAGCATATCACTTTTACATTTTGTAAGCAATAAGTAAAATTAATATTAGTAGTAACAAAAACAACAACTTTTTTTTAATTTTCCCATAGTTTTATGATTATACTGTAGGGCACTGCAGCTAATTAATAAAAGTATTTCATAGTGGAAGTGGTTTGTTCATTTATAATCGAAGACACCACGATTAATGAAAAAAATGTTAGGCTCACTTTCAAAAGTTTCAATTAAAGTTGAACACACTTTTAGCACAATTTACTGAACAATTTACCTTGATAACATTGTGAAATGTAAAAACTGTCAATATTATATAACAAAATGCATGATTTTTCTAATGAGCCTGGGTTGTATTGTTAAGAATAAGCACCCACTTTTACTGCAAACAAATAATATAGATTTTTTCTTTATTTTTTTCACATTCGTGAAACATTTAACTGTACCTCTCAATTCAAAACAGCACTCAATATTCAGCTCATCTGCAAGTCATTGACTGGTTCCTTTAAGCATTAATTAGCATCTAAATTACTCTGTAACCAATTGCAAAAGCATTGTTCTGTCTGGGGGCTGCCTTTTTTCCTCTTTATCTAGGGATGGGACCGTTTAGCAACATGATCTATCAATAGCGCTCTACACCTCAGTCGTGTACCTTTTTGGGAAAGCGTGAATCTGCGTTCCAACATGGGAGGTTCTCTCTAGAGTCCTGTGAAGAGGCAGTATGGGACAATTTCTGACAATGACATGAAATGTTTGCCCAGCTTGCAGAGTCTTAAAGAGACAGAGGGGACATGGGGACTGACAGGGGCTAGCCAAACGGACACAGGCACGGTTGGGAATGTTGCTAAAGGTTGACAGCCAAGCTGACAGGAGCGCTAAAGGGGATGAGCAATGAGAGGTGCAATGCTTGAGACAAGATTTCAAAGAGACAGGATGTTGACGATGAAGCCATCAGGGAGGACTAAGGTCAGCTAGAGGTGTGAGAAAGTGCCCTTTTATTTAGACAAGTCAATATCAGAAGCACAGACCACACTGAGAGAGACTGACACAATAGGTGGAACTTTATCTCTCTCTCACACCCGCATGCATTGAGAAGTAAACAGGTCTAATTCAGGCGATGTGGAGTCCGTTGGTGCTATTCTGTGAAATGGAGACTGACCACACTTTTATACCTTTGCTTTAATTCAATCAGCAGTGCAATCATTTAATTCTCTTATTTAAAAGATCATTTAGACATTAGTCTCAGTTATTTAACCTTTCTGGGTTAGTCCTGAACTACTTTTTTTATGGATGTTCATTCATGTCATTTACTTGAAAAGGTCAGTTTTAAATCAGGTACTGTACTTAAATATCAGTGCTAACACTGGCTGATACTAAGGCACATAGGAGATTAAATATTTCTGAAGGTTATTTATTTCTTACTACAGCATATAGACTCACCCGTGTGATGTTGTTCACCCTGAATAGACGAGTGACGACATTCTCATCGGTGGATCTGGAGAGCAGCTCCACGGTCATAGGTCCATACTGCTGCATTCCTGTTTCAGGCCAATACTGTAGACAAGGCTGACAGAAAGAAGACAATGACTATACACGTAAAGCTCTGTGCAGATATTTTCATTTGATTTTTGAACAAAGAATACACTCTTATGAATTAAAGTTCTTTTTGAGTAAACAAACAAAAATTAGTCTGTGACATAGCTATGAAAACCACATTTTTGAATCTGTATTTTTAGAGTTTAAATGAAATGTCCAATTTAGTGGAGGTTTGATAGCCAAACATCAAGATGATGAAAGAAAGATGAAGATAAAGGGACTAAGCTGGAAAAAACAAACACACATTAAATTTAAAGAAAATTCAATTATTAATTGTTAGCTGATGATATTGCAGGCTATTGCATTTTGAAAAAGTTTCACATTTTAAAAACATCCATGAAAATGGCTAAAAATGCTGTATTTTGTATGCCAAGCCAGTATTTTGCACTGTCACCTTGTAAGTACACAGTACTTAGTAAAGAAGTGACGACATGTTGTCGGTGACTCGCCATTGGTGTGTACAGTAGGTAGAATTTGCTGTGTGTGTCAAACATGTCTCTGCTGTAGGTTGTAATGTGAAGTAAATCCACACTTTGCTGATGAAGCATTAAAAAGCACTTATTTTGTGTGTTTGTTCGTGCTTGCTTTTAATCTACAATTCCCTAAACACATACCATGCAGATGATTTACACATTTAAAAAAAAAAGAATAAAACACCATTGTAGGGTAAATGAACAGGCAAAATGCATACAAAGGTTTCCCATTTTAGTATGAAACATTGTTGGGCAAATGGCTTCTCAGGTCCATTATATAATACATTTACACAACATTTTATTTTAGCAAAAAATTTATTTAACTAAGAAATGCTTTGTAAATATATTTTAATGTTAATTCTCATTACAATAAATTGAAACTTATAATAACTGTATAACTGTATAATAAAATAAAGAAATACACGCTCATTCATTCATTCATTCATTCATTCATTGAACTGTTTTTATATATATTAGATAAGCTCCACCCTGCCATTTTATATTTACTTTCTGCCACACATAACCATTGAATATACATATTCAAGTCAATGTCATTATATATGAATGCTATTTTTGTCCCCTAAATAAATTAATAGACAGCAGGCTGAGAAAATGGGCGTCTTGCGATTAAGCAAAGGATGAAGACAGACAGTGAAAGCATAATGGAGTCAAGAAAACGCCGGAGATAGGCTAATCAGCACTGAAAATCCAATTGAGGCCCACTAAGATAAATAAACCTTGCTCATTTCTCCATATCAGCTGCATTTTCTAGTCCAATCTTTCGTCGGATTACCATTTGCTCAATGTGTCAATTAATTTTCACTCACAGCAGTTGCAGACAGATCTAATCCAGCACCATTTTATTTGAAACGAGCAGGCGTGAAACAGCTTCAGCCATGTATCAACAGTGAGATAGAAAGATGTTGATATAGATGAGATGGAAAGCGATAAATCCTTGTCACAGTGATGCGCATTAACAGAGTGACATGCTGTGGAAAAAGATAAATATTCATACAAACACACACAGATAGACCAGAAAGGAATGCGGAAAGAGGACAAATATATTTCATGAAAGTTAGATGACTAACTGAGTGTGAAAATGCCTTCGGTGCATTCACACACATCAGATGGGAGACAAGAACGAGAAATTATCATACAAAAGTGTTGTACAGATCACCTTACACACAAACACAGGTATTATCAGGTGAGTCTTAAAGATGACATTCTGATTTTGCATTCAGTTGTGTACTAGAAATAGTTTTTTCATGGGTCACAGAGGTTTCCAGCAGGGGGAGAGAAGGCTGGTTTCTATGCATGTTTGTCCTTTTTATTGGCAATTCAGACAAGACAAGCACATTATCAGTGCAGGGAGTCGCAAATGAAAGAAATGGGGTGTGTTTTCTGTTCACCCAGAGTGAGAATTATGGGGTCTGATGTTTGACCTAGAAAAAAATATATAAATACAATTAAATTAAATGTATACACCCTCAGAGACTTTACAACAAAAATCTGCAGAGGGGCTTTAAATGTGCAAAGATTATATTCATTCCATAGTTGCATGTGTACAAACCTGATTTTTGCCGAAAGTGTGTTTTAGAATAAAAGTGAAAGCAAATATAAAATACTGGCCTTTTTACATTTTTAACAGATCATAAGTGGCTTTATGTTTTTATATTTATGTTTGTTCATTCGTTAAAATTATTCCTTTTATATTAGTCAAACCTGATAATTTTATTATTCATTTATTAAAAAATTTGCCCATATTTAGAATATATTCCTTGAAACAAGTGATTTTAGTAAATTTAGTTACTGCTCTAAAAGATCCACCATTAGATGAGCTGATCCTCAATACACTTTATACAGTTTATATCAATAATTTGTATTAAAATGATCAAAAAACATCAACTAGTTCATATATATGTCAAATCAAATCATTCCTAGTACTTGTCAGGTTTTTTTTACCAAGCAAACCCACACTATCACTCAACAAAGTGCACAAAGACCTAAAAAGGACTAACAACATTACATAATGATTTAATTTGTAAATGCAATCGTAATGTAATCAGGAAACAGGAATGAGCTCTCTCTATTTTACACAATTAACTTCAGTATTGTGCAGTATTGGTCCATGTTTATATTATAATTATAATTATTATAATTATAATTATTCCCCAGTTGTCCGCTTTTGCATAAATGAAAATGAAATTCAAATGCTCCCTGTAGGTATTCGGCTAAATCGAATTACTTTCATTTAAAAGTTTTAGGACTATATTTCAATATATTCTACTATATTATGTAAGGTTTGAAGTACATACAGTGAACTGAACTGAACTCAAAGATATAAAGATTTTCTCAAATTTTCCGTCTGCGTTCACACAGAGCAGAGGAATTACTGTTAATGTTACAACTTCTCTTTCCAGAAACCTGCCTGTTCACACATGAACTCTTTAAGACACTTTACTGATAATGTTTCCAGAAAAGTATGTATTTATGAAAGGGGCTATTGTCAATACTTTGGCACCAAGTATTGGTATTTATTTAAATGTCCAAAAGATCTGAATAAATTAATTCACAGTCTTGCACTACAGCAGTTTGAAATGACTTCCCGACCAACAACAAATCAAAGATGCATTGGCATCCTTTAAACAACTGACAGATGATGAATAGGAACGTTAGAAATCTCAGGCATATTGAGATCCTCTTCTCTACAAGCTGGCACAGAAGTATTTGTGTGTTTCTGACAGCCCACCTCTCCCAGAAGCCGTGAGTCTTTCCCCCACAACACACACTTTAAAGGGATAGTTCAGCAAAATAAAAATATTTACTCACTATTTACAGACCTTGGGAAAGTGCCTTGTGAAAGATGGTATTGCATGAAAAATTTGCCTGAAAATACTTGGGAAAAAATATATATATATATTTTTTAAAATGATGACAACTTTTATTAGTTAACGAAACAGTTACTACGTAAGCCTCGTTCCCTGAGGGGGGGAACGGAAATGTTATGTGGAAAACTTCCACTATGGGGATTTCGTCAGAAAGCCAATCATCTGAAGAGTAATAAAATGGGCCAATGAAATGCCAATGAATTGGCAGTGCCCAGTGCACGCAGCTGATAGCAATCACAATTAGTTGTGTATAAGACTGCCAGACACGTGTCGCTCAGCAACTTTTCTATCTGAAGCAGCCAAACTACAGCTGTCAGCTAAGGTGCAACCACTGTGGCGAAGGAACATAGCATTTCTGTTCCCCCCCTCGGGGAACGAGGGTTACGTAGTAACCGTTTCATTCCCCAGCGGAAGGGGAACTCCAATGCTATGTAGAAAACTTCTACTATGGAGAAATGTATGGAAAATGCCACAGTGGTTGAACCTTACTACGTCGCTGGTGAGAGGTTTGCCAGGCACCAGCGTGAGCACACCATCATCACCAGAGACGCAGCTCTCCAATGTGTCCCCTGGCCCTAACTTACCTTACTTACCTGTGAAGTGCTTAAAGGCTTATTTATATTTTTTTGGGGAGTCGTGAAAAATGCACCTAGTTAAGTTCTAAGAATTTCAAAATATGACAGTACATTCGGAAAGTGTGCCTGTCTCGAGTGGGGAGGACGCTGCGGAGGCCACCTGCTGCCCAAATGGGGAGACCTGGTGGCAAACTAACCCTGGGAAGGGGGAGTACACATATGAAGGATGGTTAGCGGGGAGGGAAAACACAGGCCAGCCTGGAGAGGGGGGGACTATACCGTGGCTGAGTGAAGCATATGGGATCGCCAGTGGGGATCGTGCAAAGCAGGCACCTAAACTCTGCAGAGTCAGGTGCTGGGGGCCTTGGAGGAACTCTGTAGGGTTTGCCAAATGGGGAACTCAATTGAGCAGAGTAAGAAAGGCGCACGTATCTCTGTGTTAGAGAGAAAGGTGCAGCAAGAGTGTTTCAACACCACACCGAATTTCCTCATTCACTGGCATTATCCAGCACACATGAGGAAACCGGCTCCCCTCGAAGATTATAAAATCTCTCAAATGTATTAGGTGTTGCCCAGCCCACCATTCTACAGATGTCTGTTAGAGAGATGCACCGTGCTAACGCCCAAGAGGAGGTGATATTCCTAGTCGAGTGCGCTCTCACTCCGGGGGACATGGCTTGCCCTGACAACAGGGAGATGGTATCCACTATCTAGTGGGCCAACCTCTGTTAGGATACGGCACTTCCCTTCTGCCGACCGCCGTAACAGACAAAGAGCTGCTCAGAGGATCTAAAGCTCTGAGTGTGGTCCATGTAAAATCACAGAGCGCGAACGGGACACAGGAAAGAAAGGGCTGGGTCTGCCTCCTCCGTAGGCAGCACTTGCAGGCTCCCTACCTGGTTTCTAAAGGGTGTGGTAAGAACCTTGGGCACATATCCAGGCCGGGGTCTAAGAATAACGTGAGAGTAAGCCGGCCCAAATTCCAGGCACGAATCACTGACCGAAAATACCTCCAGGTCCCCGACCCTCTTGATCGATGCCAAGGCGACCAGCAGAGCTGTCTTCAGGGACAGAAATCTCAAGGATAGTGAGTCGAGTGGTTCGAACAGATCTCCAAGTAGGCTCGTGAGCTCTACAGACAAATCTCAAGACGGCATGAGAGGGGGACGAAGTGGATTTAATCGCCTCGCGCCTCTGAGGAAACGGATGATGAGGTTATGCCTTCCCACCGTGCTACCATCCAGAAGAAATGGCCTTCAGTGTTGAGGGTGACAGCCTCCGCTCCAACCTATCCTGAAGGAAAAAACGCACAACACTGATCTGGCAAGTCCGGGGGTCTTCTCGGTGAGAAGCACACCATTCAGTGAATAGACTCCACTTCAGGGCGTAGGCATGCCTTGTAGAGGGTGCTCTAGCCTGAATGATGGTGTTAACCACCGCAGCCGGTAGGTCACATAAGTCTTCCGCGTTCCGTTCATGGACCACACGTGGAGGTTTTAGAGAATTGGGTTGTGGGTGCCAAATGGTGCCCTGTCCCTGAGAAAGAAGGTCCTTCCTCAAAGGTATCTGCCAGGAAGGGGCCATCGTGAGGAGAGAGTTCTGATATCCAGGTCCAGTTGGGCCAGAGAGATGCAACTAGCAAGACCTGCTCCTCGTCTTCCCTGACCTTGCACAGTATCTGTGCGAGTAGGCTTACTGGGGGAAAGGTATATTTGCACATGCCCGAGGCCAGTTGTGGGCTAGTGCGTCCGTGCCAAGGGGGGCCTCGGTCAGGGAATAAAACCACCGGCAATGGGTGCTCTTGGAGGAAGCAAACAGAATGACCTGGGCTCCTCTGAAGCACACCTATATCAGCTGGACAGACTCGAGGTGGAGCCTCTATTCTCCCAGGCATGGAAGCTGCCGTGAGAGCGCATCGGGATGTGAATAGCACGCAGCAATTTGCCAGGAGAGGCGCGCGGTCATGGTGATCGAGTCCAGCTCCAACCCGAGAAAAGAGACACTCTGCATAGGGGCGAGCTTGCTCTTTTCTCGATTTTTCTCTATTCTGCGAATGAGTCATTGCGACGGGCTGGGCAGTGCTAACCAGGCTGGCAGAGCTCGCGCAAGTGGCACCATCGGCACGATCGTTGACGCACCATCGGTGGGGCAGCACGGAATGGGAGAGCTCACCCAAGGAGACGTGGAGTCCCAAGGAAGAGCAGGAGGCAAGAGATTCACTTTCATCTTTCTCACAGGATCCTGTGGGGGGGCTGGGAGTATGAGAGAAGGGAGCCCGTCCTCTAACACACTCAGAGCCGGTGGCGAGGTGCACCGATCCTGCGAGCTGGAAGGCATAGCGTCCCAGACTGGCAGTGTTCGGGCTGTCACATTCGGAGAAGGGGAAAAATGCTCTTTGGTTGAGAATTTGGCGGCCGCCGGGCATGAGGCCAGCAGCCTGGTGTTGAAAAACACTGTTTGATGGTGTCCCTGTTTCTCCACCAAAGAAAGAGCAAGTCCCCTCTTCTCCAGATGGCCCGTCTCAGGGTCGCTTCGCAGTCCTAGTCCGGACTTAACGGCACCCTGGTGTGGGGGCACTAGACGCCTGCGGGGTGCTTAATGCTGCCGCTTCACTGGAGAAGCGGGCGGGGGCGGCGGAACAGGTCTTGCAGTCGAGCGCCCTAGGCGAGGAGCAGCTGAGGTAGATGGTTCGCCGGGAAGAGCGGTTTTACAAGGCTCCTAATAGATGACCTCACCCATCCACTCGACTGCTGTTTCACCGCAGTGAACTCCTCGTAAAAAAAAGTAATTTGCACAAAATTGAGATGTTGCTGCTATGGCTAATTTAGAGATGTGACCTTTTTAGACACAAACTGTTCTCTGCACATATTCATTTTCAATCTTGTTTGACAGCTCTGCACTTGTTGTACATTGCAGCAATTCTACAATATATAAGTGAAATACCTCTTGCAACTTTTTGATGCATTTTTTCCCCTATTTACAAATATCATGAGATATTGTCGATGGTTTCCTTGTGACATATTGTCATTCATTCATTAAATTTCCTTTGGCTTAATCCTTCATTATCAGGAGTCACCACAGCGGAATGAACCTCCAACTATTCTGGCATATGTTTTACGCAGCGGATGCCCTTCCAACTGCAACCCAGTACTTGGAAACACGCATACACTCATTCACTTCACACACACATTCACATTAGTTCATCCAATTAACCTATAGTGCATGTCTTTGGACTATGGGGGAAGCCAGAGCACCCAGAGGAAACCCACGCAAACACGGGGAGAACATGCAAACTCCACACAGAAATGCCAACTGGCCCAGCAGGGACTTGATCCAGTGACTTTCTTGCTGTGAGGCTACAGTGCTAACCACTGAGCCACTGTGCCATTCTGATATATTGTCTAGCACAGAATAACTGCTGTTGTGATATATCATTATTGGGGGCAAATTATTGATGGATGGATGGATGAACTGAATGAGAGCTATATATATATATATATATGGATAGATAAAATTAGTTTTATTGTGTAATTTGAACAGTTTGGGAAGTAAATCAGTCTCTCACCCATGCTGAGTTGGACTGGTTCAGTTGGTTGAGCATGACAATGGAGGTACAGCCGTAGTCAAACACGAGTCTCCAGAAGTCTGTGGTGGTGGTGGGTAGAGGGTGCGGGGTCACCACAAATGCAGCAGGCTGGAGGAAGCTGTCCATCAATGCTGCGTTTATATAGTTGTTGCCGTCACCCTCATTGGAGATGAGAAACGCGAGTGCGCGGTCAGGAGGCAACACGTCCATGCTCCGGTTCTTCTCTCGGTTCCGTGGCAGCAGAGAGACACTGCACTCCTCCACATCCAGGTGCGGGGTGACAGAGTTTAGAGTCTGAAGATAACGAAGACAGACAAAGAGAAAAGACGAGATCAAGAGGTGTCTGAATGAACTCCAGAAATGTGAAATGAAATAATTAAGGAAGACAATGAGAGAATGAGGAAGTAAAACTATAAAGGCAATAGCCAGAGGCAAAAAAAGACCAACAAAGTAACATTGAAGAAGTGCAAAATGCTGTGAAAAAATAAACAGAAAATTAAAGACTTCTAATATCATTCACCAACTTAAGTGCAAAGATGGGTGGATAAATATGCTATTGTGTGTGTGTGTGTTATGGGGTGCAGGGGGCCACAATTTTGATAAAAGAAAATAACTGCACTATTTGCTAACTTCTAATGAACATCACCTTTATTGTAATCCATACATACTGATAAAGTTTTTTAAATTGTTTAAAACATTCAAACATTTCATTGGTGACAAAAAGAAAATAAATTATGATTAAGTCTGGTATATATATATATATATATATATATATATATATATATATATATCATAATCAACTTTATCATTGCCTGTCCTTTTTATTTATGTTTCATTTGTTTGATTTTGTTTCGTTATGTTTTATTAATGCATTTAATAACTTGTTTTATCTTCACATTTTTACAGGATAGACTATGCATTTATTTACATATTTAGAACAGATGAACAGAGACTGTGACTCACATTTTAAGTTCAACAGCACACAAAGCAGATGAATGTTAGATCCTTTTTAATTTTCAGAGAAAAACACTAAAACATGACCTCTGTGCTTGAACAGCCCAATATTACTAATTGCCCAATGTTACAAAATAAAATAAGACTATAAAATAATATAATATAATATAATATAATATAATATAATCATTCATTCATTTTCTTTTCGGCTTAGTCCCTTTATTAATCTGGGGTCGCCACAGCGGGATGAACCGCCAACTTATCCAGCATATGTTTTACGCAGCGGATGCCCTTCCAGCTGCAACCCATCACTGGGAAACATTCATACACACTCATTCACACACATACACTACGGACAATTTTAGCTTACCCAATTCACCTATACCGCATGTCTTTGGACTTGTGGGGGAAACCGGAGCACCCGGAGGAAACCCACGCGAACACGGGGAGAACATGCAAACCCCACACAGAAACGCCAACTGACCCAGCCGGGGCTCGAACCAGCGACCTTCTTGCTGTGAGGTGATTGTGCTACCCACTGCGCCACCGTGCTGCCCCTAATATAATATAATATAATATAATATAATATAATATAATATAATATAATATAATATAATATAATATAGGCGACACGGTGGCGCAGTGGGTAGCACGTTCGCCTCACAGCAAGAAGGTCG
>CAIGQV010000806.1:1409362-1423601 GCA_903798115.1 Danio jaintianensis | reverse complement strand
GCTGGTTCGAGCCCCGGCTGGGTCAGTTGGCATTTCTGTGTGGAGTTTGCATGTTCTCCCCGTGTTCGCGTGGGTTTCCTCCGGGTGCTCCGGTTTCCCCCACAAGTCCAAAGACATGTGGTATAGGTGAATTGGGTAAGCTAAAATTGTCCGTAGTGTATGTGTGTGTATGAATGTTTCCCAGTGATGGGTTGCAGCTGGAAGGGCATCCGCTGCGTAAAACAATTGCTGGATTGCGGTTCATCTCGCTGTGGCGACCCCAGATTAATAAAGGGACTAAGCCGAAAAGAAAATGAATGAATGAATAATATAATATAATATAGGGCTGCATGGTGGCGCAGTGGGTAGCACGTTCGCCTCACAGCAAAAAAGGTTGCTGGTTCGAGCCTCGGCTGGGTCAGTTGGCATTTAATAAAGGGATAAAGCCGAAAAGAAAATGAATGAATGAATGAATGTTTGTTTATATTATGTATTTCAAAGAGTGGGTTACTCCGCTTGACTTTACAAACCCCGCTATACAGATATTTACATAACTAATATAATTGGCAGAATCACATGACATAATTACAAAATTGTAGGTCAATGCAAAATATGCTGTAAGTACATACAACTAAATAAATATTACATTCAATTTAGTTTGTTTTAGTCATTTTACCATTTAAACTTTTTTATTAGAGTTTTTGCCCAATGCAACATTTCTGCAGTTTCAACAGCATTTCATAAATTCAATTTCTTTTAGCTAATGTTTTAGATAACATTAACATTTAATCAAATTATTTAGTTAGTTAGTTAGTTATTTTTATTGTTTATATTATGCCATTATTATTTATATGTTTAAATTGGCTGTACACTGTTGTCCCAACACAAATCATTTAAGTTACCTTAATCCTTTTTAAAAATGTAAGTGGATTGAACATAAAACTATTAAGTTGTCGCCCCAAAAATCTTAAGATTTGTGTTGTTTCAACTCATTTTAAAAAAGTAGCTTGAACAAGCATCAAAAATAAATTTTGACTGCAGTGTATGTGTGTACTGGGAGGTGTACTGTAGCTGGAAGGGCATCCGCTTGGAGGTTCATTCCACTGGGGCAACCTCAGAGATAAATCAGAGACTAAGCCGAAGGAAAATGAAGGAAGGAAATTTATGTTTTAATTTCATCATTTTAAGTCTATGCCCTGAAAGATCTAGCAAGGTATATTTAAGATTTAGATTTAGTATATGCATTGTAGAAGCAGAGAAAGGCATTTCAAGTTGAAGTGATTTTGTCTCAGGCAAACAATGCTACAAAACTTAATGGCTGAAAATAAATGCAGACTGGTCACATATGAATAATTCTGCTATGAGCCTTGAGGTGAATGAATCAAACTGAGAATTACAGTACGCAGATTATTACACTTGATTGCTGAAGTGCTTCAGTCCTGATTGGCTCTGACAGCACAAATGGGACACTACAATTATTATTATTAAGATTCCATTGGCTCTGAGAGCTGTGTTATTAGGAGGATAGGGACTGGTATACTGTCTAAAGGTGTTAGGCATGAATCCTTTAATAGCTTGTTGTTAAAAACATGCATGCGGAACTGAAGGTGAGGGAACACCTCATTAAACTCTTTCTAAATGTTCAAATATGGACTCTACAGCTGGTTGACTGCATCACACTTTGAGTTAGTAAGCAGCACTTAACCTGAATGAAACAAAATGACATAATTTGCATAAACACCCAGTGCGGTACATGCACTATAACAGCAATTATGATTATAATGGAACATCATAAAATACATACAGTTCGTCTGGATGGTAATTGGGTGGTTGACAATATTTTAAATATCTAAGATCTATATCTAAATTTAATAGAATCAGGCTAAAATGTATGTGTTTTAGTTAAAATATTTAATAGTTTCATTTCAATAAACAAAGAAAAAAAAGGAAAAATATCAAATATAAAAAAAATTAAAACAAGAGATTGAAGTAACCTTATGAGGTTAAAACTAATTTTACCATCACTGAACAATTCTTGTTCATTCTTTCTTTCTTTCTTTCTTTCTTTCTTTCTTTCTTTCTTTCTTTCTACCAGTTCATTTTTATGGTTTTATTTATACTGAAATAGGGCTTTATGGTAACAAGTGGCAATTACCACATTTCACAGTGTGCTCTTTATATAGTAAAAAGAAGAGGGGAGAAATAATAACGCATGAGGTTTTTATCTCACACTTCAATCGGTGCTCCTAATTTTCCCAAAGACAACTTCAATTCCACATCAAACATCACACCATCTCAGCTCAAACTTTACTTAACAGATAATGCATACAGTATATTACTTTTGGTCTGCTAATATGGTCAGAAGTTTTCATATCCTATTATTTCAATGTTCTACATGTATTTTAGCAGTGGGCACAAACTCATCCTGGGTCTAAGAAATGGATGTAGTCAATGTACTTGAACAAGTTACTTCCACAGTACATTAGTCCACAACATTATATTGGACTGCAATTACACTATAATCAACAGTAATATTGCTGGATATTAACTTGCTAAAAATGTAATAGGCAATGGGCATGGTAATGGTATCTCAGCTCATGGGTCACAAAAAGGATATATACATATTTTTGAAATTTGTAAAAATGGGATCAGCAATTCCATCAATTGTTTGCAAGGTCTGGGGTCAGTTTTCTCAGATGACTCTACTTTGAAACACAAAGCTACTTTTATAAAAGTCAACAATATGTAAAATTCTATGTGCACAATGTTGTCAATATTTTTGGTTCAGTTTACTCAATTTAAAAAGGTTATATGAATTCATCATAAAACACATTGTATTGTAGTTTCATTCATTTGTTCGCTTTCCTTCAGCTTAGTCCCTTATTTATCAGGGGTTGCCACAGCGAAATGAAATTTCATTTGATGTTAAAATATGTTCTTAAAACCATATATATTGGCTACATAACAAACCATTGATCCATTGCCTAGATAATCTAACTTGCCTAGTTAACATAATTAACCTATTTAAGCCTAGAAACTTGTTTTTAAAACTAATGTTTAAAAATGTGTTGAAAAAAAAAAAAACCTCTCTGTTAACTGGCACTTATTATGGGAAATATTCACAGGAAATCTATTAATTTTGCTTTCAACTCTATAATCATAAAAATTAACAACCATACATCAATTTATTATGTTGGGTTAAATGGCTGGATTTTTTTTAACTACCCATGACTGACAAAAACACGTCAAGGCTCAATCATATCTAACTGCCCATACAAATATATGTAACTTTCCTCTTCCTTTCTAGAATTTGTAAATGTAATGCAAACTGGTTAGTGTCATCCTGCAAATCCAGTCGTTTGACTCACCTGAAATTCTTCTCGAAGTTGAGAGGTGTTGGTCTGAGAATCCACGCTCAACATGTCCTTATATGAGAGCCCAAACTCAGTGATGGGGATGGCAGTCTCTCCACACAGACAGGCCTCTAGTATGGCATCATGGATGAATATATACTGCTCCTGAATGCACAGAGATTGACATAGGGAGAGTCAGTTCAGGACAAGACTACGGCAGAAAACTGCTTCAAAGAAATGAGGCCATGTCAAAACATGCATGATGCACTGTCCAATTATTTGCTTTTATCTGGCTTTAATTAAAAACGATGTGACAAAATGTCAGAGAGATTAATCAAGGGGGCAACTATTAGCTTAATTTAGCGGTGTAGGAGGAAAATGTCAAAGTCAATCAAATTTATATTCCCTTGTAAAGATTTACAACACTTTTGCACTCATCAAAAAAATGGCCACTGGGGGAATAACTTTAGACTTTAGAAACTGTGACATATAAGAGTAGTCGTCTATAGGGACACGTGAAATAATTAAAGAAATTTCCTGAAGAAATTGTGACTGATGCTTTCCTGCGCAAACATGGGAAATGCCATGGCATAACGAGTTTTATGGATGGTTGCCCGAGTGTTTCAATGAAGTGTTTAGAGTGTATGTGGTTTCTAGGGTGTTTGGTTTATTGCTGACCGAGCTAACTCTAACACAGGCTCACTGGAAAACTGTGCCTGTGGTGTTCCCTTTTGCACATTTTGCAATACTTTCAAAGTAAAATGTTTAGGGAGTAATGCTGAAAGTGCATTTAATTGTATCCAAAACAGATTAAAGTGAATTTGACAATGTTTGATTATATTATTACAAAATTAAATCTCTAGTGAGTAGCACTAAAAGTGAATGCTTCATTTAATTTGAGGATGAAATACCAACAACTCTAAACCTAACGAAAAGTGTAATAGTGGAAACCCCCTTTGCTGAAGCATTTTACCTGGCTTCTTGATGTTTTTTGATGAAAGACCTCAATGTTGTTCCAGGTGATCTAAAGTTACTTTAACTCATTGAATACATTTTTGAGTGAACTAATCCTTTAATATATCATGCAAATGTCTGTCTTCATATGCATGGGTTTGAAACGCGGTTTGCCTGTAAGAGTTCTTTGTTGTTTTTCTTCATTTTTGTAAAGCCTTCTCTGACACAATCAACACTGTAAAAGTGCTATAGATAAAAAAAAAAGTTTATAAAAGAGCACTGCAATTTAAAAAAAGTGTTTGCACTGAATTTTCTTAAGTAAATATTAAAGTAAATTTTGAGTATGAAATCAAATCAATTTGGATAAAATTGATAAATCAGGATTTACCTACAGTTGTCAGAGTTATGTACAGGTAAAATTATTTTATGAATAATTTCTACTTAGTCGTTTGGAGTTTAATTTGTAGAATTCTGTTTCAAGCACATTTCATTCATTTTTCGTTTGACCGTTGATCTCTTAAAAAGCAATAGAATATCTTTCAATAAGTCAAATGGAATTAATTGTTGCTAATTTCATAATAAAGTTTAAAGGGATAGTTCTCCAAAAAAGGAATATTCTGTCATCAATTACCCTTAAATTGTTACAAAGCTGTTTTTCTGTAGAACACAAAAGAAGATATATTGAAGAACCACTGACTTCCACTGACTGATTTGTTTTTCCTGCTATGGATGTCATTGGTTACAGAATTCTTTTGTGATAGTTAGTTTGAACAAAACTCAGATAGGTTTAAAACAAGTGAAGTAAATGATGGCAGAATATTCACTTTTGGGTCAACTATCCCTTTAAAATAGGATAAAAAAAAATCATAATTATAAATACAAGGAACAGAAAACTGGATGCAAGCCTCATTACACAAAGACTACATAGAAATACGTGTCCTTAATTTGATCACTATTAATCTCTATTACTTCATTTTAATTAGATCGCCATTAGCCTGTTTTGATTCTAGCGTTTAATCTTTTAATCTGTCAGTTTATCAGAGAAATAAATGCCAGTTATCAGATGTCTTTATTATTTCTGTTCAGGGAGCACTGAACAGAAGACTGGACTTCAACAGTGTGTAACACTAGCTACGTTTCCATCCACCTATTTTTAAGCGCATTTTGGATATGGTCATAAAAAAAATCAGTGGATGGAAATGCTAAGATGCGCATACCTGAGTAGGATAAACTTTTTATTTGATAGGAAAAGATGCGCATAAACTACGATGAAAACACTTTTACTGAACAAATTCCAGTATGCGCATTAAAAAAAAGGTCATGTGATTTGGTTATAAGAGATCATGTGATGATAAAAATGTTTGTAAATGGACAAACCAGCAGGCTGACTACACTGTAAAACATCTGAAATGTTGTTTTGGTCATTCTAAAACGCTGTAACCATTTCAGTATTAGTGTTATTATATTATTAATGACCTCCAGAATTGTTAAGAGTGTCTGTGCTCCGCGTCTCACGCCTTCAAACACCACCACGCGTTCACTGAGTGTCAGCATTGCCTTCTGAGGCGCAAGTCATTTATTAAATGAAGAAAAGATTCACGCAGCTTCTACAACCTCAGCAAATTCCGTTTTTACTGTTGATATTTGGCGCCATTTAATCAGGAAGTGACGATTTTGTTCTCTTTGACTCGTTGGATGGAAACGCTGCTTTATTCACACATCTTTTATGCGATATTCCAGTTTTGCGCATAAAGTTAATTCGCATTTTTGGATGGAAACATAGCTAATGAGGCCAAAGGTCTCTTATGCATTATAAAGCAGTCCAGACAGCATGAAGAGCTTTGTTTCATGGCCTTGCTTTTGTCTTTAAAAGCAATCTTGTGATATAAAGTGGACAGTGATTATACATTAAATTATGGTTTCTTCTTTGTTGTACGGTCCCTTGAGGGGTCACTAGAAAAATATTCAGTTTATTAACATGCAACTCACCAGCTCATTTTCTGACAACTCAATAAATAGGTTACATAACTGACTGAATTTAAGGGGAGAAATAAAATGAGAAAATAAATTATTCAAAAGTAACCCATTTTTAAACAAAGCACATTTTAGTGTTTCTAAACATCTTTTAAACAGCCTCAGAGAAACCTTGTGTTCTAGACCATTTATTTTATATTTGTGTCTATAAGGAATATACAGTAGTTGAAAGCAAGGCAAATATAAAGCTGAAATGTTACATAAAAGGTAGCATTCAACCTATTGCTGCACTTGTATCAGATATTTAATATTTAAAAGCAATATAAGCAACCCATTGTATAGTAAGTAAAACAGGACATTCAGTGAGAAAAATTAACAAACTGGATTCTATCCATCATGACATTGAATAAGATGAACAAAATCCTACAACACACGCACACACACGCACGCACACACACACAATTAAACAATTTTTACAACTATTTTCACTGAGAAATTGCTAGCAATTGTCACATGCAATTTTAAAGAAGACAGAAACAAACTTTGAAGGTTCCAAATAATGCATAGTTACATTTAAAGTGGAAGTGAAGCAGTCAGTTTACATCAAGTGTACATTATTTTGTACATTGGTTTCCACTTTACTGAAAATATATTAAACAAACTCGATTAATGTAACCATTTAGAAGAAAAGGGCATGTTTTACTATAGCTTTTAGCGCAAGTGCGCAGCCATCTTTGATTACTGATGTGTTTGACGTCACATGGTTGGTTCCGTTGCCTCAGCTGAACAGATACAGTGGAAATAATGGACTGAAGAGAGAGAATGGACAGCCTAAAACGCGTAAAGTTGTGGATGTGCATCGCAGAGCTGGTGCAAATACAAGCATCAAAGTTGTGACTAATATATAATATTTATAGGTTTTCTATTTTTCTTTTTTAATACCTTTCGTTTGATGCGGCTTGGTCCACTCTCTCACCGCTGAGAGTCCACTTAGTCCACTCTCTCACCGCTCTCACGGGATTTACATTCAGACTAATGCAACGTTTAAAATGATACATGATTTCATCCTTTACTAAGTCATGTCTATGTGGATTATGTCAAAACATATTCTCTTTTCAAGTCGATCAACTCAATCTCAAGATCTTAGTTTGGTTTGAACATGAAAAGAGGTTAGGGGCTGTAGTAGTAAAAAAGTGAAAGTACCCACCCCTATTACGTCGGTAACGGACCTTGTTAAAGCCATGGTTGAAAATCAGAGATATACAGAGAGTAGACCAAAGTGCATCAAATGATCGGTAATTAAAAGGGGGGAAAAAAAAAATAGAATAAATATATTTTTAGATATTAGACACACATCTGATCCTTGTATTTGCACCAGATCCACATCCACAACTTCACGCATTGTGTTAAATTAGGCTTTGCAGTCTCCATGTTCAGTCCATTACTTCCACTGTATCTGTTCAGCTGAGGGAACGGAACCAACTCCGTGATGTCAGACACAGCAATATTCCAAGATGGCGGTGACCTAGCTCTAAAAATTATAGTAAAACATGCCATTTTCTTCTAAAGGGTTACATTAATTGAGTTTGTTTAATTTATTTTCATTAAAGTGGAAATCACTTTACAAAATAATGTAAACTTGACTGACTGCTTCACTTCCACTTTAGAGGTCATGTGAAGTGCTTTGAAATATGGATTTTTCATTAAATGTTTGATGTAATCTCAACTGAAACATGAAGACAGGGCGGGGCATATAGTAGCCCATTAAAAAAAAAAAAAAGCAGCCAGTTGCGTTTTGTTTTATCACAGATCTGCCAGTAAAAGTGATTAAGCTTAAGCGCATCAAATGAAAAGCAAACGAGAAGTGTCTTGAAGGGGGCGGGACATGTCAGATGCTATAGAGCATTTGACTGGTCGGAAGATTGGATGAGTGAAGTATAAGGTGATGTCAAAAAAAAAAAGTTTGATCCATTTAAGCAGAAGTGACAAACTGCACTTCTTTTTGCTGAGAGTTGATACTTTAATCATGTTGTCTACTCAAGTCCTACCTCCCTTAAACACATATGGACAGTGTGACTGGCTGTGCCTTTCCCTTCCAATGTTAGCAGTGTCAAAACTGCAAGGATATTTCCCATCACAGGCATACTGTGCAAAACTCATATAGGAGCTGATGGACATAAAGAGCTACTTTTCAAAGAAAAGTGTAAGTCACTTAAAGTCAAGATACTGTCCACCATAACAATAGCTTCCCCCTTTTTTAGGTATTAGATTAGGTCCCTACCAATGTCACCAATGTCAAGCACAAATCTATGCCAATGGAGAAAATGTTTCATGAATAAGGCCAACATTTTAAGGGTGTACTCATACTAAATTGTCTGGCTGGAGTACGAAGTCAGAGCAATGCAAAATTTTTATTTTAATGCCCAGATGCGATAGCAAAGATCACACTAGTCAAACCAACTATTGGGATTTGGGGGTCAAACATGCTTGCATCCAAACATGCTAATGTGAATAATGTAAGATATATCAACCAATCTAACTAAATGGATGACTTATTGATCAATCAGATAATTTCAGATAATTAGTTTTCATACCTCAGTCTGGATCATGTTGATACGTCGTGAGCAAAGTGTCTTCACACAGTTATAGATGTCCACAACACCTTCACACTCAGCCATATCCAGCATCACGTCCAATACTATGTAACAGCCTGTGCGGCCTGCACCCATACTGCAAAGAAACACACAAAATACTAAACACAGTGTCACAGTGTATTGCTGTTATATACAGTAGTAAACTTCCTGAGCTTTATACTGTTTGTGTATGTATGTGTGTAATGAATAAATAAATATGCTGGATAAAATAAATAATATAAGCTAGCTGAAAGCATATCAATTACCTATTAGAGATACAGTTTTTTAAATGCTTTTAATTGTTATAGCATCAACAACGATATATATTTTTACAAAATTTTAAATACTTAAAAAAAAAAAAAGAATTTTACAAAGATTAAATAGAATCATATATAGCAATGTACTTATCCAATTGTGTCAATTAGATTTTGAGTTTTCATAAAAAAATTATTGACATTTGTGGTTAAGTAGTAGACCTCGGAAAGAGGTAGTAGACCTCGGAATTTCAGACTAAGAGTGAATTGACAGCAAGGAACTTAAAGATTTTTTCATTTGGTGAAGTAGCAATTGGAACCACACTAATGTAGCTCTCTGTACCCAGTAGTAAATGGGCTGTTTAAGTAGATGTGCTTCACAAATTGAGTTCAGTCAATCCCTACATATAATTACAGAGTGAATAAGAGTACTACAGCTCTTTCAAGCTGAACATTCAAGGAGTGACTAAAACAACCTGCTACTGTCACAGTCAATTAACCTGGCTTCCAACATGAGTAATGCTGAAGCTTGAAATGAAGTACAGAATCTAAAAACATGTTGTGGTGGTACTATAGTACAGTGATATCAGTTGGTTATACCCTACAACTTTAACATCCACAGACCCGTGATGTCCTTCAACCAGAAGCCTGAAATTTTGTCAGTATAATAGCGATTAGAGTTACAATTGGGGACTGCTGCCTTTAGCTTTCTGGGAGGCCATTAGCAAAACTCACAAATTGGCTGCTGAGGGAAGATGTTAACTTCACATCATACACTCTGGTACTAAAAAACGATAATTATTAAGACAGTATTTAGAAAAAAAGGTAATATATATAAAGAATTCAGTGATATTACTTGTCTATATAATGAGTAAAAAACATGATATTACCATAGTGTTTTGTGAAAATGGCAGTAAGAAGAATGTAATATAACTGGTTGAATTGTACTTCATGGCAGTGAGGCATACAGACTACGAATGAAGTATGCTTTCAATTTAAAGAGAGAGAGAGAGATCCCCAAAAAATCTTGCATGAACGCTGCTACAGTTTAATTAAAAGATAAAGTGATAATGTTAATGCACATAGTAGAGAGATAAATTAAAGAACACATTAAATCATTTGTACCACGCTGACTTGTTCAAAATATGTTCAATTTCCAGGATAAATGTTGGCCAATGAGTCTTTGGGGAGTGAGAACGTGACTGATAAAACTGTGTCTTAAGTATAACTATCACACACTTCAGCAATGTTCAGGGATGATTCACTAAATTGGTATTCTGTTCAATTTAGTTTTATCTGATATACATAAATGTGTTTTATATGAATAAGTGAGGTTGGGGGTGGGGGGGGGGGGAGGGGGGATGGGGGGCACAGACACATTCTTGAACTCAAACTAGAAGCATTTTCCACTTTTAAATAGGCAGCATAGCATGCAAAACAATCAATTACAGCAGTTCATCAAAAGGCAGAACATGCTTTTGTTCAAGATATTGCCTTAAGACAAGAGATATGTTTTTCAAAGGTGAAGAGGAGGCACTAAAACCCAAAAGAGTGCTAAATACATATAGAAATGTCCTTAACTGGCATATAAAGTAATGTTAAGTAAAAATAATGCTTGGTAATTTATATTTTGTAAAATAAAGATTCCAGACCTTGAATGTGATCACTTGAGCTGTATTCAAAACCACTAAAAAACATACACCTGTAACCCCTGCAAACACACTGTAACCCCTGCAAACATACACCTTTAACCCCATCACATCAGTTTACTGTGCCACTGTATCTGTGTTGTTAATGATGTCATTTCAGTTCATTCTTTGATTTTGTTTGAAGCCTATTGTGGTGTTTAAAAAATATCTACATTCATATTTAAATATAATAATTTAATAGATGCCTTTGTCCAAAGCAACTTACAAATGAGGACAAAAAAAAGCACTTCAGATGACCCTGTACTGGGTTTTTGACTTTAGTCCTTGAGACTTTACTGATCTTATATTCCCTAAACACAAAGAAAAACATAATTTCTTTTTTTTTTATTGAACAGGTTCTTAATTAGGGCGGCGCAGTGGGTAGTGCTGTCGCCTCACAGCAAGAAGGTCGCTGGTTCGAGCCTCGGCTGGGTCAGTTGGTGTTTCTGTGTGGAGTTTGCATGTTCTCCCCGTGTTCACGTGGGTTTCCTCCGGGTACTCCGGTTTCCCCCACAAGTCCAAAGACATGCGCTATAGGTGAATTGAGTAAGCTAAATTGTCTGTAGTTTTTGTGTGTGAATGGGAGTGTATGGGTGTTTCTCAGTGATGGGTTGCGGCTGGAAGGGCATCCTCTGCGTAAAACATATGCTGGATAAGTTGGCAGTTCATTCCGCTGTGGCGACCCCAGATTAATAAAGGGACTAAGCCGAAAAGAAAATGAATGAATGAATGAGTTTCCTAATTAAAAAAATAGTGCAAGGAAGTAATGCCTACCTGCAGTGGACAACCACTGGCCCAGCATCAGGCGGTGTGGAAGCTTTGACCCGCCGGAGGAAGGCTAGTAGTCCTGTGGCATGATAGGGCACACCATGTTCTGGCCAGGATGTAAAGTGGAACTGGCAGACTTCATGCTTGGCTGGATAACCCCGCTGAAAAGAGCACATAAACAACATTTTGATTACCAAAACATGTTTTCACTTCTTTGTATATTTTTCCCCCCAGAATTTTCATTTTATCAAAACAACATGATAACTCCAACTAATTTACATTTCACAGCAAAAAAAAAAAAATGAACCAATTTTTTACAAACATCTCAAAACTCTTACCCGCTCCATGGCAAAAGTGCGTACGGTGTATTCTGCCAGCGTTTCTGTTTTCAGTAAAGTGATTTTAATATCTCCATAAAGCTCACTGTCATCAGGCCAATATTTACAGCACTTCATCTGAAATACAAACAAATGACAATTAACGCACAGCTACAATACAAATTCGTACTACACTTTTTTTCTACACAAGAAAAAAAAAATCATATACCATGTTTAATAATATCATATTTAATCACTATATTTTCTTTAGACATAAAACATTTCAAAAGTTTACTGAGATGTCTTTGTAAAATGCAGATCACATGCTTTATACTGTTTTGGTAAGAAATAATGATGACAATCTGTGTATTGTGTACCTGAACTGCACATTGAGGTGTTTGAAACTGCTTCCAATAAAGAAGAAGGTTAAAATCAATCTTACTACAGAAAATTTTATACAACTGTTAAAGAGTTATAAGTCCATACAAGCTATTAATAATAATAATAATAATAATAATAATAATAATAAATCCAAAAGAAAAAAAGATGTTACAACTGTAGTAACGGTGGTATTTTGGAAGGAAAGGGAACAAAGTAAAGTGCAGTAAACGCAAGATGGCTGAGCAGATAAAAAACATTTGTCAGATTGAACGTTCTCTAGCTAATGGGGTGTCTTGGTAAAGTTTATCTTCAGTAATGGTCAGCTGTGGACTGCAGTGGTCAGTGTTTAGTAATAGATGGTGTCCATTAGTGGGCGGAGGGGGTGGCGGGGCAGCCGGAGGCAGAGGTAGAGTTATTCTACTCACTCTCCCCACCTCCACCAGTTTGGTGATCATCACGATGCTGTAGCAGTTCTCCTGCCAAACCATGCGCCAGAAGTCATAGATCATGTCCTGCTTGGGCCCTGCGGAGAGACAGAGAAATGAGCTTTCATGGAGAATTGTGGGAGGTGAATGATTTGAACGCTGGATAAAGAGAGGATAGAGGTGGTTTTGTGAAATAGCAGGTCGCAACATCGACAAGGATTACATAAGAAAAAAAGAAGAGATGGCAGGCTGTTGGGACAGGAGAATTAAGAGTTCATATTGAAGACACAGAATGGAGAAAGTGCTGGCATGGAAAATCGATAGTAATAGCAGAAAGAAACTAGACTTTTACATTTTCGAAAGACAAAAAAAAGAAAAGTGAGCAGTATCAGGATGCTAGAATGTTGATATGCAGTTTCCAAGGTGAGCATTTTCAGTGCACTGCTATCTGGTTGCTAAGATGATTTTGTGTGCGTAACACTATTTAGATGGTACAAGGACATCATGGAGGGTATTTTATCTTGGACCCAGTGATAACAAGGCCCACAAATTACCTTTCAAATCTGACTTACTCATTCAGGCAAAGGGCCTTCTACACACATAGTTGGTTTAGGTGCTGTTTATATAATAGATTAAACTATAACCATAACAATAAAGATATAGAACAGAAAATTGTTTCACATTTAATGGAAGAGCACCAAAAATTGACCTCACCAAAACTGTAACAACAGAGGTACAGAGGAACTTAGTTGGAATTTTGTTATAAATAAAAGATAAATTGTAACAAAAAAAACAAAAAAAAAACAACAACAGCTAATCAAAATGTATCTGGTTTTATGACAACACTACAGTGTGTTTACAATAAACAGAAAACTAAATGTTTGTAAAAAATAAATAAAATTATCTCAATTACTCAACCGTCACAAACCTGTTTCACTTTCTTGTATCTGTTGAACACAAAATTTAAAAGTTATTATGAAAAATGAGGGAAACCTGTAACCATTGACTTTCATAGTATTTGTTTTTCCTACCCTGGAAGTTAATGGCTGCATGTTTCTAGCATTTTTCAAAATACCTTAGATTATGTTCAACACAAAAAGTTAACTCATAAAGGTATGGAACCATCCGAGGGTGAGAAAATGGTGAGTCAATTTTTAATATAGTTATATTTATTACTGAACAGACCTTTAATCAGGTTTAATCAAATTGTTGAAATGGATATACTGTAAGTGCAGAGTATTTAATCGATTTTACTGTTGTTTAACAACATATTTATTTTTCAACTACAGCTTTTAGAGTTGTGAAAGTAACATGTAATTAGATTTACAAAGTGAATGGCTTTTTAAAGTGTATTTCAAAATCAATCTTTATCTATCTATCTATCTATCTATCTATCTATCTATCTATCTATCTATCTGTCTGTCTGTCTGTCTGTCTGTCTGTCTGTCTGTCTGTCTGTCTGTCTGTCTGTCTGTCTGTCTGTCTGTCTGTCTGTCTGTCTGTCTGTCTGTCT
>CAIGQV010000806.1:1367696-1397395 GCA_903798115.1 Danio jaintianensis | reverse complement strand
TTTTTTGTGTGTTTATATATATATATATATATAAACACACAAAAAAGCATTTGTCAAATATTTCAGGGGGTCTTTAAAGCTAAAGCTTGAGTTACAGGAGGTGATGCAATGAGAAAAAAAGCTGCAATATACAACGGCAAGGGTTTGAGCAAGAAGAAAGACAGAGTGCAGAGCCACGATAGCAGGAATGAATAAGAGATGGACAGTTGAAAGGAAGGCAAAAGAAAGACAAGTACTTACTTCCCTGTTTATCCGAATCTAAGAGATCCAAGACACAGAGAAAGAGAGATGGGTGAAAGAAGAGAGAAAGAGAACAAAGAGAGAAACAGGCTAATTAAGATGATTAGAGAAAAGAAATAAAGACTTCATAATTAATTTTGTTTTCCAAACTGGCCCCCTGTAGTGAAGAAATCACTTCAAACTAACTGCAAATTATGGTCAAGATGAGTCACCATGCATTGTCTGAGAAATCCAAGAAGTCTTGCTCAGTTGTTTAATCTTTAAATTAATGTTTTAGCAGCACATTTAGTAACAAATAATGTTCCAATTTACTGTATAATAGTCATATTTCATAAGAAAAAGAAGAGTGGAATTCTATAGATATTTTACAATTTCAAATCAGCCAATAATTTTTTTTAAACAAGTTTCAGAAGGGGTGGACAATTTTGACCAGCTAAAGTAGCTTTGATCACATTCTGTGTAGTCCCACGTTAAGATGTGAACCACACGTTAACTTTGTCATTTAACATGCACTATACAGTATATGACACACAATTGTTAATTTTGTGGACCTGGATTAAAAACGTATAGATAAATAGCATACACGTACTGGGTTACACAAATAAAGCTAATTTTAAAGGATTTAAAAGCTTTTTAGGGTTACAATTGCTGAAAACTGAAAACAGCTGTATTGTTTTCTTGAGATATGTGAAGATTTTGTGCAATTGCTCTGTTGGTGCATTTTATTTAAAGATGTACTAAGACCACTTAAAATGTGGGTCTGGGACATTATGTCACAAAAACAGGACATGATGTCACAAGATGTGAGCAGAAGAATGCCATTTTTTCATGTCATATAAGCAATGTGACCATTACAGACATTACAGCAACATAACCTTGTTTGGATGTGCGTGTATGTGTATCAGAGGAATTCCTGGTGCTGTTTTGATTCCCTTATTATTTTTTTAAGTATGTGTGTGTGTGTGATTATTTACTTTTGTTGAAAGTTACCTTGTAAATAGTGGTAATAATGTACATCCAGCTTGTTAGATTTTGAAGAATAAAGCCCTTCATTCATATACAACAGTTAGTCTTTATTCTGCTAAGGACCAGGCTTCATCGGCCCTTCGGTCAGAGCTGGACTGGCTGGTTGGTTTGGTGTTTTCCACACGTTGCCTTTTGTCAGATAATGTCGGAGCTCGTTGGCCCACATTTAGAACCAAAGAGATTTAGAAGAGAGCAGTCTGACTGGTTATTTAGCAATGAATCAGAGTGAAACTGAGACAAAAATGAAGTGACGGAAGCAAATAATTAAAGCAGGAAGGAACACAAAGAGGCTGGCTGTAATTTCAGTAAATTTTTTGAATATTTGCAAAACATATGAATCCCTCCTTGGTGAGTGAGAACGTCCTGGTTACGTACGTAACCCACGTTCCCCGACTGATTAGTCATTAGTGGAGCATATCAGTGGCGTCCGCGGAGTGAGCCTCAAATCTTTGCCAGCTGAAGACCGAACAGTCAGCCAACAGCTGGAGACTCAGCTGCTGTGGCAGTGGAGACGCACGTCTCCATTCCCTATTCGGGGAAAGTGGGTTATGTGCGTAACCAGGACGTTCCCCTTCATATGGGAACTCCAACTTCTCTACAGGAGACTGTAAAACGCCACAGCAGACAAGCCCATCACGCTCCTGATGTGAAGTTTGCCAAGCAAGCGTGAGCACACAAGCATCACCAAGAGCGCAACCTTCCAACGTCCCCTGGGCCCTTTAATTACCATTACATGGTAATATTAGAAAATTTAGATCAGGGAAAGCGTTGGAAAAACGTGCCAGTCCCCGAAGGGGGAGGACGCTGCGGAGGCCACCTGCTACCCAAGAGGAGAGACTTGATGGTAATGGACTAGCCCTATGGAGGGGGAGTGCTACATATGATAAGCTGGTTAGCGGGTAGGAAAGACACAGGTCGACCTGGTCAGGGGGAACACTCTGTGGCTGAAAATAAGCATATGGGATCGCGCATAGCTGGCACCAGCACTGGCATCGGGTGCTAGGGGCCTCAGAGGAAATCTTAAGGGGTTCGCCAGATGGGAAACTTACTAGCAGATTAAAAAAGGCGCACGTATCTCCGTGTTAGGGAGCATGGCGCAGCAAGCGTTGTTGACAACGAGCTTAATTTCCTCAGGGATCAGGGTTACCCAATAATCGGGAGGAAACTGGCTCCACTCGAAGATTATAAAATCTCGCAAATGTGTTAGGTGTCGCCCAGCCCGCAGCTCTGCAGATATCTGTAAGAGAGGTGCTAATGGCGAGGAGGAGGTGACACTTCTAGTAGAGTGTGCTCTCACGTTGGGGGGACGCAGCTCGCCCCGGCATTCATAAGAGAGGGCTATGGCATCAACTATCCTGTGGGCCAACCCACTTTTTTTTTTTGATACGGCACTTCCCTTCTGCCGACCACCATAACAGATAAAGAGCTGCTCACAGGATCAAAAGTTTTGCGTTCGTTCCACATAAAGACGCAAAGTGCGAACGGGACAAAGCAGTGAATAGGCTGGGTCTGCCTCCTCCGAAGGCAGCGCTTGCACGTTCACCACCTGACCTCAAAATGGGGTGGTAGGAACCTTAGGCACATAGCCAGGCCGGGGCCAGGGGCACGAAATCCAGGCACGATTCGCTGACTGAAAATGCCTCCAAATCCCCGACTCTCTTGAATGATGCCAATGCGATCAGCTAAGCAGTCTTCATCGACAGAATTTTTAAGGATACCGAGTCAAGTGGCTCGAATAGATCTCCCTGCAGACCCGCCAGAACTACAGAGAGATCCCAAGAGGGCATGAGAGCGGGGCGGGATGCTCCGTCTATGGACCACACGTGGAGGTTCCAGAGATCTGGGCGGGGGTGCCAGAGGGTGCCCCGTCCCTGAGATAGGAGGTCCTGTCTCAGGGGAATGTGCCAGGGAGGGGCCATCGCAAGGAGTGTGAGTTCGGAAACCCAGGTCCAGTTGGGCCAAAGAGGCGCAACAAACAAGACCTGGTCCTCGTCCTCCCTGACTTTGCACAAAGTTTGTGCAAATAAGCTCACTGGGGGAAATGCCTGTGCCTGCCTGTGCACATGCCTGGTGGCCAGCTGTGAGCCAGCGCATCCATGCCAAGGGGGGCCTCAGTCAGGGAGTAAAACAACTGGCAATGGGCGTTTTCGGGAGAAGCAAACAGATCGACCTGGGCTTCCCCGAAGCGCTCCCATATCAGCTGGACCGAGCCGGGGTGGAGTCTCCATTTCCCTTGGGATGCTAGCTGCTGTGAGAGCGTATCAGCTGCACGGTTGAGCTCGCCCGGGATATGAATGGCACGCAGCGATTTCAACCGCGATTTCAAGACGGCGAGCAAGCTGAGACATGTGACGGGAGCATAAAACCCCCATACGGTTCATATATGCCACCGTTGCCATGCTGTCCATCCTGACCAACACGTGTTTCTGCTGAAGAACCGGTAAAAAGCGGTGAAGAGCAAGAAACACTGCCAACAGCTACAGGCAGTTGATATGCCAGGGATATGATATTGCACATGGCCCCCCAGTTCATGTTGGAGGAATCTGTCAAGAGCTTGGTCTTCTCTCGGTTGACCTGAAGCCCCAACTGGTCGAGGTGCCAGAGCACCTTGTCCCTGTGCATAATCAATTGACCCCGAGATGAAGCCAGAATGAGTCGAGATAATTCAGTATGCGTATGCCCGCAAGCCGTAAAGGCGCTAGGGCACCCTCCGCGGGTTTTCACGAACAGGACAGGGAGAGCCCGAAGAGGAGGACTTTGTACTGCCATGCTCGACCTTCGAACACACACCGGAGAAAAGGACGGTGGCGTGGAAGAATGGAGACATGAAAATACGCGTCCTTCAGGTCTATTGTTGCAAACCAATCCCGTGGACGGAAGCATTGGAGTATGCGTTTCTGCTTGAGCATTTTGAACTGCATTTTGTGTAAATAACGGTTCAGTTTGCTCAGATCTAGGATTGCTCTTAACCCCCCGCTCTTTTTTGGCACGATGAAGTATGGGCTGTAAAACCCGCACCTCATCTCGGCTGGAGGGACCGGCTCGATTGCATCCTTCGTCAGGAGGACAGCAATCTCCTCTCGCAAGACAGGGGTGGACACGGGACTGACCCTCATGAAATATAGACCCGTGAACTTGAGAGGGCGAGAAGTGAATTGTATCACATAGCCAAGTCTGACCATCCGCATTAGCCACCGCGACGGGCTGGGCAGCGCTAACCAGGCTGGCAGAGTTCGCGGTAATGGCGTCATCGGAGAGATCGCTGACGTACCAGCGGAGGGGCAGCTGGGGAGGGGAGTGCTCACCCCGGGAAGCAGAGCAGCCCGAAGAAGAGCTGAAAATAAGAGATTGTCTCTTACCTTCCTCCCTGGATCCCGCGATGAGGCTTGGGTGAGATTAAGGAGACCGGTCAAATGCACCCTGGAAGCTTGTGGCGATATGGTCCAGCGCTGCGAGGTGGAAGGCGGAGCGTCCCAGACTGGCAAGGCTCAGACAGGCCAGCCTGCAATATGGGTGCGATGAGAAAGCAAAGCTTTGTCAGCATCCCGCATATCCACCAGGTTAAGCCAGAGGTGGCGTTCCTGGACCACCAGTGTGGCCATCGTCTTTCCCAGGGCACGGGCGGCCAATTTAGTGGTCATGAGAGCATAATCGGTTGCCGTGTGGAGCTTGTGCATTAAGCCCGGAGAAGAACCACCCTCCTGCATCTCGGCCAACTTCTCCGCTTGGTAGGGTTGATAGGTGGCCATAGCGTGTAGAGAGGAAGCAGCCTGGCCCGCCGCAGTGTAGGCTCTGGCCGTGAGAGATTTAGACATCATACACGCTTTGGATGGGAGTTTAGGTGGACCTCTCCAGGTGGAGGCGCCCTGCGGGCAAAGATTGACCGCAATAGTACGCTCTACCTGAGGAATTAACTCATACCCCCTGGCTGCTCCACCATCAAGGGTGGTGCCCGGAATAACATGGCTAATATGTCCAATTCCAAATCCGGAGCCTCGCTGACAACCCCGGAGGGTGGCAGCGGGTCCGGATCCTCATCGGAGCATGTTAACCCGCCCTCTGATGCAGCGATGGACATCTGGTCCCCGGTGTCATCTAATAAGAGCGCGACTAACCCGGAGGATGGACCGGCGCCCTCACTCGAAGCTTGGACTGAGCGCACTGACGAGGAGTGAGGGGTCTGCGAGCCCGAAGCCGACGGATTAGCCCTCACTGTGATCCTCAGGCCTGCCCGTGCGCTAACCGACTTGCGGGGTTAGCGACTTGCGACCTCAGCTGCTCAACAGTCACGCCCTCACAGTGAGGGCAAGAATTGTCCAGGGGAAAGGAAAGTAGCCCAGTTCAACCGCCGCTGTCGCGTCTTCGCCCGCACTGGTGGGAAATCTGGTTTCGTCTCGACTCCACAAATGACTAATCAGTCGCACCTGCGGAGCCGAGCTCTGCCAACTCATTTGGCATTCATTGGCCCTTTTTCTTTCTCTTCAGAGTGATTGGTCGTCTAGCAATCTCCCGTAGTCCTTTTACAGACGCACGTTGGAGTTCCCATATAAAGGGGAATTACTGTTACAATGGTACTGAAATTTGCTTCGTTTACAATTTGCATGCACACGTCAGATACTTCCCCCACGGTGCAGAAAGACATGTCCTCTTGAGCAGGTGAAGAATGTGCACTCTTTTCCGCTTTCACCGTTTGGTGTGTTCACGTGCAACTTTAAGGTCCAGACAGAACCAGATACGAGCCAACACGAGGTGACAACCCTGTTGGGTTTTATTGGTGCTAGTTGTTTGCTGTCTGTTTGTTATATGTACCGGCCCATAAACAACCTGCTGGATGTACGTTTTTTTACTTAACATAAGTAACTTAACTTAACATAAACTGAACTATAAAAAGGCACTCCTTTTAGGCTCACATTTTCTCACAAAAAAAAACAAAAAACATCTCTGCATAATCAGATTAAACACAATAAAGGTTTTGTGATTTTTCTAGAGAAAAATCTATTGTTTTTGGCAGTGCAGAGCTTACTAGTTACAGTTTTGTTACCATTGTCACCCAATTTCATTAATATTTTTACCCACTAACTGCCAGACACTTTGGCATGGGGCACTCTGATGAACAATTTCCCTTATTAGATAGGGCCAACATAGTATTTGTTTTGTTGTATTTAGTATAAATAGTACTAGCTTTGTGCTCAGTGTGTTGTTTTTGCACTGGATTGGTACATAACTGTTAAACACATTCACAAATAATTTGATCTAACTGATCAAATAATTGATTGACTTTACCATATACAGTATCAATTTTCAAATATTGGTATATTTTTGTAGTGGTTGTATGATGAATATACAGTACAACTGTTCGCACCTCACATCTTCCGTTAAGTGTTTTATGTTAAGAATAAATACATATAAATATGACAAATATGATAGTCAATTCCAAAGAGGGGCTGTTTGAATCAATTTAACTCCAATCAAAACGTCAAAAGTGATTCAAAAACTCATCCCACTATGTTTATTAATCACACATGGATTGACTTTTCCATACTGGAATGTGAATTGCAGTTGAGGAGAAGAGAAAATCAGGACATCTGGTTCTTAGAAAGGTGGAGTGAAAAGGCTTATAATTCTAGTAAACAAATCTCTATAATCAAACCCACTTTTTCATCATCCAAAACCTGTGACTCAAATACAAATACAGAAAGAGTAATTCACATCTGTTCACTTTGCAAGCATGGATCATAACAACGGCTCCTAAATGGCTTCAGCCTTGAATAGAAATAAATGCTGTTCAGAACCATGACAAACACCTAAATTCTAGTTCTGAAATGTGTAGGCTCCTTCAAACTACATAAGTTTGATTGCTCAAATCCACTTAATAACCTTCCTACCAAATGACACACAAAAAGAAAAGTTACTAAGATTCCAGCAGAGATATAGTTACAAAATGCATGCTTCAGGTACAGGAATGTATGTCTGAAAGCCTTTATCTATCAAATGGATAGGATTAAAAGCAATGTGTTCTGAATCTGACTGACAAAATGTCTCATGTCTAAGATTAGTGCTAACAAATCTTTATGGGAAAAGACAAGACGCATCAGCACTAAAGTCAGTTGTTTGACAGGTTGTTAGGAAGGCAGAACAATGCAGGGATATGGGATTGTAGCAAAGAAAAAAATCTAAAAAAAAAAAAGTTAACGGAGGAAGTGTCAAACTAGACAGCAAATTTGTCAACGGACAATGCGCTCAGTGAGAAAATAAATTTCTATATAAACCATATAAACTTTCATCTTCAATCACTGAAAGCAGAATTGAGAGAAACACTTCCTATTTGAAGAAAAGTCATACAGAGACAGATGTGTAAACAAAGGAATCAGAAAAACTTACATCAATGTAGTTTGCATTGACATAGTCTGAGTTAGGATCGGCCAAGAGGGAATGCATTTTGACACGGTGGCGGTCTTCTGTTGGGGTTAAATAATTAAACACATACCTAGTTAGTGATGAGATATAGATAGGTAGGTAATTAACTAACTAACTAACTAACTAACTAGCTAACTACATAAATAAAGCAACCTAGTCTCATTGAGTGTATATGTGCTTCAGCCTACATTTTTGCAAAACCTGCTTCGGGTACATTTTGTTGCATGTTTCAGATGACAAATCCACTAAAGCAGGGGTGTTCAACCCTCTTCCTGGAGATCTACCTTTCTGCAGAGTTCAGCTGTAACATTGAACACATCTGTGTTTCAAGAGTTCCCACTTAGATATGCTTTAGCGTGAATAGCAGGTCTGGCATGCTGTCCTGGGAGAGAACCCTGAGCTCGAAGATAATTGAGCTCAAGGCTCCCGCCCAGTCAAGTAAGCATATAAAGGGGTTCGAGATCAGGTAGGTCTCGAGAGCTCCCCATAGAAAAGGGAGGAAAAAGGAGGAGATGGGGTGGAAGGGGGGATTCTTCCGAAATGAAGATAGATCGGTAGAGGAAATCGGTTTATTTATTGTGAGCTTGAATCGATCTGATTGGATTAATACTGATTACCGATGAGTAACCAGTCGTGCTCAATCATATCACGTGCTCCTCTCGAAATTAGTTTGTGAAACTTCACTTAATTACTAAATGCTCTTTCATATCCTACTTAGTTGGTTAAGTTGTGTTTGATCAGGGTTGGAGCTAAAGTCCACAGGAAGGTAGATCGCCAGGAACAGGGTTAAGCACCCCTGCATAAGAGGGTGCTGTCTAAGTTTATTTATTTATTTTTTCAAATCTGAGATACGTTAGTGAAATATATTTTGTTGGATGTTTCAGAAACACATCCCTCTTTACACAAAATGAGAATAAGGGGCTAGCTGTACAGAACACCTAGACCAGCAAACCACTGACTTAACCCTTCTCTAAACTCAACCAACAGTGTTTTCAAAAGCAAATGTAAGAGAACATTGCAACCATGCAGTTTTACCTTTATTGTACATTGCTTTTATCTGTCTTGTGGAATTGTGAATTGTACTGGACTCGAACCTGAGACCACTGCATTACAAGAACAACACCCTACAGAGTGAGTTACTGAGCAAACTGACCAAGGCAGAAAACTTGTTTATATGGACAGATAGGTGAGAAGAATGTTTGCAATTACAAATAATAAACATCATTAATTTGATTTGTGGTATTTGGTTTTGGTGCTGTGCAAAGTACTGCACAAAAATAATCCTTTATTAATAGATAATATGTCCCTGTAAATATGATTAGTGTAAAAACTAGCAAAATTTGTTGGCATCATAGTGCCTTGTAAAAAAAACAAAAAAAGACCTAGAAATTGTAGTCAAATTAAGGTTTAATGTGTTAGGGCTGTTTCAAAAAACAAAACAAAAAAAACATAGCATGTATTTTCAATGAACCTGTGCTGAAAGAAAGCAAGCATTTGAGCTACTTATCTTAGGCAACATATTTGCCATGACGTCTACAATATGCTGTATTTTTAAACTAAAATTGGCAGAAGTACCCTATATTTGTGTATGCATTTTACATTTTATTTATATTACACTTTGCATCCATTCTTTTCATTACATACCAATAGCAAATTGTATATGCTACAGTATGTCTACAATCTAAAATCTCCCCTGAGTATAAACTGTGATTAACACTTACGTCCCAAAAGGGTGTCATGTCGCCCCTTGGTCTTGTCCTTCTTGTCATTTATGTCCCAGCCATCGAAAAAACTCTGCAAACACACAACAAAAATACAAATTATCGTGATGTGCTAGAGATCACAGCAATCACTTCAAGCAGAAGTTAAAACTTTATACATTAAAGATGCATTAACTTTATGAAAAGAGACAGAAGGCATATCTTCACAAAATGTCACAAATTAGGTATTTCTTTAAATAAAATATGCTCTTCTTAACTTTCAATTAATCAAAAAATCCTGAAACAATGTATACAGATTTTGTATTCCAATTCAAATATGACAATATGACTAACATAACAATAAATGTTACTTGAGCAAAAAATCAGCATATTAGAATGTTTTTTTGAATAATCATACTAAAGACTTTACTTTTTTCGAAAGTAAAATATTATTTTAGAAAATTACTGGTTTTATTTTTGACCAAACAAATGCATCCTTGGTGAACACTAACTAACTGACTGACCGACTGAATGAATAGAAACACTCACTGAAACACTATTTTTGGGCAAATGAGTCTCATTATAACATGCAAAATTCAGTGTTTTGGACATAGTCAGCACTATTAACTAATAGTTAACACTATTACTACTAATAAACTATTAATTAATTTAAATGGGCAACATTTGTTCATGTTATTATAATCAAATGATAAAGAAGTGCATTATAACTGCATCTCATACTAGCATCCAATATCTAAGGGAGAAATCTCCATGCAAATCACAAACAGAATTAAATACTGTATGTGTCCATGTTTGTAGCATTGCCTCATTTGCATAATTTGTTTAGTGAAGCAGAATGAACAACATAGACAGCACACGTTAATAAATAAAGCTATCAGTGTGCAAATCATTCGGATTCAATATCATTGATGTCATGCAGCACACATCATGAGATGAGCGGATGCAGCTTCTCATCTTTGTCATTTTCGCAGAAACTGCTTAGTTATTTATTTAGCAATTGATGATAACACATGTATTGTTGTTTTTGTGTAATGAAAGCATTGTAATTGCTCACTGTCAAACTCAAGAAAAGTGTGTGGCTGATAGTTTTCAGTATAGTCTGTGTGCATGAACGCAGAAAGCTTTGAGCTCTGCCAACGTCCTCCAGCTGTCTAAGTGCTTTCTAATGCTGCATAGTTTTTGAGCTAATGTGTGACAGCTGTTTAACACACATCCCCCCGAAAGCAGGTGAAGCGTAGCACCTGGCAATTACATCTAAATGGCTGTAATTTAAAAAAGACCCCCCAAAATAAGTGCAAGTCACGTTTTTCCACACGTCCATTAAGTCCCCTTTGCTCTCTCCTTTTTATCAAGCCAGATGAAGTTTATGGAGCAGATGCATTATTGGGATTTTGTTTCTTGTTGTTTACAGTTCTCTTTATTTCCCTCTGGGAGTGTGTGGAAGTTTTTTGTAATAACAAAATGATTTTAAAGCAGAGGCCAAAAAAACAAAATGTAGTTATAAATATATTGTGATTCACTTCAGAAATAAAACAATGTATCATTGTTCTAAAAAAGGCTATGGCAGTAAAAAAAATTGTATCCCCTTAAACTCTGTGGAGGGCGGTGCGGTGGCGCAGTGGGTAGCACTGTCGCCTCACAGCAAGAAGGTCGCTGGTTCGAGCCTCGGCTGGGTCAGTTGGCTTTTTTGTGTGGAGTTTGCATGTTCTCCCCGCATTCGCGTGGGTTTCTTCCGGATGCTCCAGTTTCCTATAGGTGAATTGGGTAAGCTAAATTGTACGTAGTGTATGTGTGTGAATGGGAGTGTATGGGTGTTTCCCAGTGATGGGTTGCAGCTGGAAGGGCATCCGCTGTGTAAAACATAAGTTGGATAAGTTGGCGGTTCGTTCCGCTGTGGCGACCCCAGATTGATGAAGAGACTAAGCCGAAAAGAAAATAAATGAATGAAATTAACTCTGTGGACCTGGTACGAATTAATTCAACAATGTTTCCTTGAAATTGTAAAGGTCTGTAGTGGGCCGATACCCATATGTGGTACACTTTGAAAGCTCAGCAAGACATTTATTTAGCGTTAATTTAAACTATTCTAAAGTCAATGGCCTGAGTTATACACTTCCAAATTTGAGTTTATAAAAATAAATAAATAAATAAATAAACACCTCTAATTTACATTGCAATTACTTTATTAAAGCATTTTTAATACACTTGTTTTATATACTATACTATACAATATTAAATGTGATTTAAATCAAAATGTTATCCAAAGATTAGTTGTAAATAGTCATAGCAACAACAAGATTTTAAGAACTTTAATTTCTATTTTTATTTAATTTATATTATCTCCATTCACCCATACTGTATTTTTTTTTTTTTTTTTTTGGCTTGCTTGCCAGTGAGAACAAATAATGAACACTGTGAAAAGAAGGTTCAATAATCTACATAGTCTGCCTACTGTTCTGGACAATGAGAGCTCAGCCAGTGCAGTGGGTGGTGTATCATGACATCAGATAAAGCTGTTTCTTTGAGCAATAATTACCATAGCCAGAGTATGACTGATGTGATTGCACTTTCACTGCTGGATCTGTAGAACTGCATGAAACCGGGTTGTGGAATATCTGAAAAAGTACACGTACTGACATGCTTTCTGACAGATGTTTGATCATATATGAAAGTGTTTGACATGGGAAGAAGAATTTAATCAATTAGACCACATTGACTATAGAATTTCTACTCACATCACAGGGCATGTTTTCTGATATCAATGATCACTTTAAAGGGCATTCTCAGTCCAGCAGATTTTTGGTTCAGTTTGCTTTTACTAGGCAACATTTCAAAGTAAATTTAAATGCTAGTCACATATACCGTGACCACCTGCAGACCCAGAATTAGGAGCTTTGTCCAATCCTGCTAGATGTTAGCTGTGTCAGCACATTAAAATGTTTTCTCTTTTATTATTATTATTATTAAATGTGCAATGTGTTAAGATTTTCTATTAAAAAAAAAAAAAAATTATTAGAACAGTTTTGAATGTGTTGTTGATGGATGTACGTGTGTACGATGTATGTTATTTTGTACCACGTCACGCTTGTCTTTAATCAGCATTTGCTTCAACAGTCTCATTTCGCTTTGAGCCTTACTCTGCTACCATGATAATATATTTTTAATACTTTAGCTCATCCATGAACCTGATTCCACATTCGGTCATGGTGTAAATATGCACCCTCTAGTGGCGTAAATGACATAATGTGTCTTTAATGGCTTTTAAATAATGATTTGTGCAGCTGACATGTTCTATTATGCAAAGTGATGCTGTGGGCAGGGCTAAATGTATTTATTGTATGTTTATTGCATGAACAATGGACTTTTTGACTATGATGGAAATACATTTACCAAATCACTACCTGCATGTGCATCAAAACTGTCATGTGATTTTGTTTTAACAGATTAAATGAGATGACATTAAAAGACAAACCAGTGGGACCGGCCACATTGTAAGATATCTGAAATGTAGTTTTGCTCATTATAACCTCCCAGAAGTGTGTTGAGGGGCTGTGGTCCCAAAGAGCGGTCTCGCATCTCCAAAAGCCACCACACATTCATTGCATCTCGTTTTTTATCTTCTGAAGTGCAATTAATTTATTATATAAGACAAAAGTCCCACAGTGGCTTCACCCACTGCAGCAAATTCCATTTTTCGTTTTGATATTTGGTGCCAGTTTATCAGGATGTGACACTTTTGTTTTCTTTGACTCATCGAGTGCTTTTGCAATAAATATATATTTTTGCAGATAAGTCTAATTTGCTTCTTTGAATTAAAACATAGGTATTGATACTAAAATAACTTAGAAGGGGTCAGAGTGTTATCTCTGCATGGGGCAATAGATTTTCAGCTGTCTTTTCAGGCTGTTCCAATTTTCCAAAAGGTGCCATTTTGAAGGTTGGGAGCCCTTAGATTTTTATGGTTACAGGGTTCTTACACATTTATTCAAAGTCAAATTTAAGCACTTTCCAGATGCATTTTCAAACCGTTTAAATTATGCAAATGACATATGTATACACATATACATACTTCATACTACATTATATCAGATAATCAGATGCTATTTGTCAGAGTATTCTGTAGTATAGTATAACATAGTAAGCTAAGGACAAATTTGATGGCATGTTTGCCCCAAGCACAACATTGAATTACTGTAATTTACTCTTAATTATTATCTATTTAGTAATAAATTATTTTGAAAGCAACATAATTACATTTCAGAGTCAAGTATCCAAAATCGAAGCACTTTTCAAACCTTGAAAACACTAGATTTTAATTCAAGCATTTTCCCCGCAGGATATTAAAGACCACCTTAATCCAAAATCCCATGCCAAACTAACATGACACAGTGGATATTGTCCGTGAAGTTGACCCAATTGAAAAGAGCTGCGATGCACCCTTTTTTCAGAGTCTGGATAAGCAGCATAGCCAGAGATATACACACTATTAAACATTCTGTGGCTGTCACTTTTTTTTTTCTCCCCAGGTTCATGTAGTTCAACCTTGCTTTCAAATACCATCTCTCTCTTTCTCTCAATTTATCTGTCCTGTTGTCATTGAAGATCACCCCAGGCTCAGCTGCTGCACAGCATGGCATTCTCATCAAAGTCTACCATTCTTTCATTCTTCCTGAACCAAATTACATAATCAATATTTCTGTCTTCACCTCAAAACATTTCTCTTGCTCCCTCTTGTCTCTTCAATTCCACAGCATTAAGGGGAGTCACACTTTTGTCACACTGAATTCACAAGATTAAGTTAATTTTGGGGTAGTAGAATAAGCAAAATATCCCTCATGCAGTTCTACAACCAAATCAAATTTTAAATTGATGTATACATTTTTAATATTTAACTTTCTAAACTCACAATAGGAGTATTTACACATGAACAATTGCATGCTGACATTTGACATCAATGGTTGATTTTGTTGCTATGATGCTTTCATTGCTTCCTGAACTAGCATGTGAACCTGTAAACCATATGTGGCTTGATGTGATAATCCAAATACAGAAGCTTGATCAGGAGCCATCAGAGACAAACACTAGCAAAAAAACGTTAACAAAAGACAATGAATAGAAGATAAGGGTTTAAAATTCACTGGGAGACAGGGACATCAAAACCAAAGAATATCAAAATAAGAGTCCATAAACAGAAACCACAGTGTGGTTCTGAGATTTGTCCATTATTTTCATCAAGGCAATTTCACTGTTTAGTAATATAAAACACACACTAATGTTTGGAACAACATTTAATAATCAATAATTAATAATATGAACATGAATAATTAATGATTAATTCTACAACATGTTAGAACATTTTGCAATGTTTAATTAACTATAAATCTATATCTGAAAAATTCAGATGAAAAGCCTGTTATTAATATATATAAATTATAGATTTATAGATTATAAGTGTCGAGTTCAGATACAAAAGCCTTTAGGTGCCATCTGGATTTTTCTTCTAAAATGAGTACTAAGGCTATTTTGTGTAGGTTCAGTAATTTTACTTTAAAGGCAATGAAAATAACCAATTCATGACCATAAAAGTGAAATTATTGAACATACATAGAGGAGCCTGTGAGAATGTCAATTAAAAAAAAAGTATATATATGTATATGTACTTTTTTTATATAATATAATATAATATAATATAATATAATGTAATATATAATAAATCAGACAGCATTTACTACCTTTTGTATCTGAACTCTTTAAGCATACACTGTAAATCTATAATTTATAAAAGCATAGGCACCCACTATGTAAAAACGGAATCTTATTATCAACTTGGTTTCAGTTTATATTAAAAGCAATTAATTGAACTAATTGGACTTCTTTTTTAGTCACTTAATTCATACAATACTGTACAGTATGTAAATTAATAATTACTATTATATTTCCTTTGAAAAAGAAAAAATAAAGTTTAAGCCTGCTGGCAAATGTACTGAAAAACATTTATGTCATTAAATATAATATGTCATAATGACTTATAATGACATTTCTTTTGATATTGTTTAATTAAGTACATTTCTAATTACACATTTCTAAAAATAGCATTGCAATTAATTCAATTTAGCTGCATGCTTTAGTATGCTCAAAATATGTAAATAAGTACTTGTTTAACCATGTCAAAATACTGCTAAAACAACAACAACAACAACAACAACATAAAATCACATTTTATGGTCTATCTATAATCTGTAAATGATAAATGCTTAAAAAGAGTTTTAAGAAATACATGTATCTGACATGAAATTAATTATATTAATGAAAGCAGCCTTTTATTTCATTAATATATAATTAGCATCATCAAAAAAAAAAAATATATATACACACTACATATGCAATTTTTGTACATTTAAGCAAACTTAAATGTAAATAAAGTTTAGGGATGACACAAATTTAAATAGGATCAAATGTATTATTTCATAAGTGTACGGGATACAGCAGTTACACTTGAACTCATGATGGCTGACATAGTGAAGACCTTAGTAATGCTCTGAATTATTGTGGCTGATGATGAAAAATGAAAAAAAAAAAAAAAAAGCAGAGATTAGCTGCCAGTGTTGAAAATATATTTGTGCAAACTAGTGTGAGATGTGGCTCACAGGTGCACATACTAGAGGAGTGCGGGGGACAGCATGAGCTGGGAGTTGGCTACGGATGCAGTATATTTTGTTGACAACACTTCACAGACTTAAAATATCAAAATGTTACTGTACAAATTTAAGTTTTGTAATGGCTGTTCAACTTTAGCTGCGGTGTGAATGTGACCATCAGACCAGTCTATAAGGGGTAAGCAATTGCCTTCTAAGAAATTGCGGTCCTAAAATTTCACAGCCACTGTCTTTTTTTTTCCCCCAAGCATGGATTTAAGAGTAGGAATTCATTTGCCTTGGGCTCAGATTAATGACTCAGAAAGAATATCTGCATTCTATTGAGAAAGCGTGGTGAGTGCAGAGAAGAACTGAAGATATTATTAATACATAAGCAGAATAATTTTGAATAAGAAATGTCTTTTTGTGAAGGGCAGATATGAAAGAACTTTGAAAGGTTTGGCAGCTCTTTGTTCACATGGGGCAAGTCACGTTCTAGAACAATCCATGATACTATAAAACACTTCTTAGCATCAAGATATGAGCTTCCTATTGAGTATTCAAGAAGATACTGTACACTGTCATTCAAACATCAGTCTGAAAGAATTTTTTCTTTTGCTTTCTGAGGTTGCGTTAATTAGATCAAACAGAAACTAATATTTCAGTTATACTGCCAAACTTAACTACATTTTTAATGCACTCTTTTCTTATTTGACTACTTTTTAAAATGTAATTTCTGTTATGAAAAGCTGCATTTTCATCAGCCATTACTCTAGTCTTCAGGGTCATGCAAACTTTCAAAAAACATTTGAATATGCTAATTTGCTGCTCAAGAACCTTCACGTATTATTGTTTTATAATCACAACACCTCCATACTTTGAATGGTGTCTTACCATGAAGCAAATAATATACAGTGGCCAATAAATTAAATTAAGACTTTTTAGGGGGGGGCAACAAAGCCATAGGTTTGTATGATTTCAAAATATAAAACAATAAACATATACCAGCCACAATGTAAACAAATGTAATTAGATAAACAAATGTGTAATTAGTTTAGAGAAAAACTGTAAAAGCATCAGATGGCTAGTGATACATTTTATACAGTACATTGGCAGCAAAAAAGAACATTTTGTTATGAATTACTCATGCCGTTCTGAGACCTTTACTTATCTTCGGAACACAAATGAACCCTCTGATGAACAGTGGTCACTGCAGTGGACAGGTAATTAAAAGTACATTATTTTTCTCCTAAATGCAATGGTTTCTTTAGTGAAACTGAATATCGGACTGTTGATTGTTATCTGCTGCACCACTCCATTCAACTTTTTTAGTGTCAGTCAATGTAACTGCAGATTAATTTCCTCTAAATCAAAAAGCCAAACTTGTTGACCAATGCTAACATATCATGTCATTCCTTTTATTCCAGAAGAACCCAAGAGATATAAATAACATATGATTATATATACTAACATCTAAGTTATGATTGCATTCCTTTTATAAATACATTGTTTTACTTTTACTACAATTAGCCATGTGTCCACCAAAATGTTGCCTAAAGAAAAAAAAAAAAAAAAAAAAAAGCTAGTGGGCATTCCCTTGGGCATTCATCTTGCCACTTAAAATAAAAATGGTGGAGGGAAACCGTTTATATAAGTGTAATCAGTGCATTAAAAAAAAAACACTTAAATGGGATAGTTCACCAAAAAATTCTAATTCTTCATCATTCATTCACTCTTTACTTGTTTCAAACCTATGAGTTTCTTTTGAACACAAAAGAAGATATTTTGAAGAAAGCTGAAAACCTGTTCCATAGTATTTGTTTCTCCTACTATGGTATATTGTGACAAGTTTTTAGCTTTCATCAAAATATCTTTTTTTTGTGTTCAACAGAATAGAGAAACTCATTAAGGTTTGGGACAAGTGAAAGGTGAGTAAATGATGAATTTCATTTTTGGGTGAACTATCCCTTTAATTGCAAAAATGAACAATAAAAATGGTCTGCACTGTCATTTTGGCTATTTGTCTGCTTAGGTGAAAAAGGATCATGTGATTTCTACTGATGCTCTTATTAGTTGTTCGCATAAGTCTCTCTTCATTTGCATATATTTGAACAAATTTTGACACGCCCACATCCTGCCACCAATAGTCACTGCTGCTTGTCTAGCTGGAGATTGCTGAAAGTTGCTAGCTCTCAGTTAAAATGAATGGTCGTTTGTCACCACGTCAGCACGCTGCATGTTGCTGTTAGTGTGAATGGGGCTTTAGACAGCAAGGATTGAGACATGTTTAAAGTCTAGAAAAGGAACTTTAATCATTGTCAAAACATTCCATGTGACTTCAGTGCTTCAACAGTCTGCTTCAAAAATCTGTAAAAATTACTTTGTTGACCTATGTACTCTCTTCAGCCTTGCATGTTACTATGGGCAATATAAGGCTTGTATGTTGCACTGCTGACTCTAATGGCAAAGCATTTAATGGCAAACATGCACCCTGATGACCTTGTGAGGTAGTGGAAATATTGGCGAACAAAGACGTTTTTACAGTTTTTCTGATGCACAAAAGTGTTTTCAGAGAGCGTTTGTATGATCACAGTTGAACCACTGAGGTCACATGGAAAGTTTTGGCAGTGTATTTGGTTCCTTTTCTGGACTTTAAATGTCTTGTAACCGTTGCTGTCTATGGAGTATGAGATAGCTCTTGGATTTCATCTTAAATAACTAAATTAGTGTTCTGAAGATGAACAAAGTTTGGTTTGTATTCAATCTCAGGAGATTGGAATGGCAAGGTACAGTAATCAATACCATTCATTCATTCATTCATTCATTCATTTTCCTTCGGCTTAGTCCCTTATACTATATTCGGGGTCGCCACAGCGGAATGAGCTGCCAACTATTTAAGCATATGTTTTACACAGCAGATGCCCTTGCAGCCTCAACCCGGTACCCACTATGGCCAAATTGGTTTATTCATTTCACTTATAGCGCTGTTTAATAATGACATGTTTGCGTAAGTAATAAAACTCATTTCTGTTCAAAAGTGTCCTTAGCTACTTTGTGCCCTTCAAAGGCTTTAAATCTTCTGTACTTCACTTTCTTTTAAATCTCACTCAAAAGACACATACTTGCTGAATCGCTTGTCAAAACCCCTGTAACCTCAACAGACTCTCACCTCGTACTCCTGTTTGAAGCCGTACCCCTCGCCTGTCTTCATCTGGTTGATGTGCTGGAGCAGATCTGCCACTCTCACAGCTGGGTGGAGCTGCCCTGTGTGGTATGGTGAACTTTTTCTCCTGCAGTGCCTTCTGGGTGAGCCACCCAGCAGGCTGCTGGACTCGTTGACGGTGCTGCGCTGCTCGTCTGAGGAGTGAGAGAAAGAAAAGAAAAGAAAAGAAAAGAAAAGTAAGAGAGAGATAAACACAAACAGACTGTGGGTGTAGAAGCTACAATGCACTCAAAGATAACTTGCAAATTGCAATGAGAGTTGCTTCACTGAAGGTGTGAATTGTAGCGGCTGAGAGTCACAGTTGATGTGCAAGTGTAAATTGAAGTAAAACTGCATGGGTTGAGATGTTAGACGGATATTGTAAGAAGACGGCAAGTAGTACTGGTCCAATTTAATGAAGATGACTTGCATTGTTCCTTTTTTAAACCATCTGTCTTCCATGCAGTGCTGTTGCCATGCAAATTACTGCTGTATCTGTACACTATTATGAATAAATCCTATAAATGGCGATCGAGGATATTGTATACTGAAGATCAATGAATCAGAACCAGCAATGGCAGAGTGTGGTGCAAGACAAGTTTGGAACTGTTTAGTGCAGGAAACTGGTGTGTGAAAGTGGGAGAAAGAAATGACTCTGATGGGCAAGTTGGAAATTCTCACTGTTTTCCAATGTTTGTTTATGTTCCATTGTTCACAACAGCAAAGTAAAAGCATATTTCTTTTCCTTACTGCGACAAACGCAACAAGGTGAGATCTAAAAAATTGTGTACAGGTACTCGCATGTAAAAAAAAATGCCTATGGGAAGACAAAATCTTACAAGAGAAAGACTGAGAGTGCTGGAAGCAAAAACATACTTAAAAAAATAATAAAAATCACAGTGTTTACTATTATATTTTTCCTTTGGATAAAGTCTTATTTCTCAAATGGACAAATCCAACAGCTGAGTTAAAAAAAGTATATGCATATTGTGAACGATTCTGTATTACAATAAAGACAATACAGCTATCACATAAGCACCATCTCTTGTTTCATACTAACACAGCTGCTGCCATCTTGTGCTCCTGTGATCTGAGGGAAGTATTATTTTACTGTCATTACTGCCTTTATATACAGTATACGATTATAAGGTAACAAACCTTTTTTGTCTTCTCTTAAATCAGTATTTCTTCATTTATTCATTCATTTTCCTTCGGTTTAGTCCCCTTATTCATCAGGGGTCGCCACAGCGGAATGAACCGCCAACTTATCCAGCATGTTTTACGCAACGGATGCCCTTCCATGCTGCAATCCAGTACTGGGAAACATCCATACACACACTCATTCACACACATACACTAAGGCCAGTTTAGTTTATTCAATTCACCTGTACCGCATGTCTTTGGACTGTGGGGGAAACCAGAGCACCCAGAGGAAACCCACGCCAACACGGGAAGAACATGTAAACTCCACACAGACACGCCAACTGACCTAGCTGGGGCTCGAACCAGCGAACTTCTTGCTGTGAGGCGATCGTGCTACTCACTGCGCCACTGCGTCGCCCTCAGCATTTCTTGTTGTCCATAATTGTTTATGTGTTGAAAAGCCATGTTATAAGTGACTGTACCATATCCCCTAAGTTTCCATATTTGCGACTGCTTTTTTCAAGGAAGTTTTGGATTTATCAAGCTAAAATTTATTTGCATTTACTATTTAGTATTATTGCATCCAAATAATTACTTCTGTTTGAGGTAGTTGTGTAATAAGTGGGTTAATGTACATTCAGCTAATTGTTAATGCCTGTGATATATCGAAAGTGATACAAGACAACGTTTGCTTTAAGTCAGAATCCTGATTACCCTTTTCAGGGTTTATTTTGCAGGGGAAAAAAAATTATAAATAAAACTGGATTTACTTTTATCATACACTAATAACAAAATAACTTCATCTTCCAGTACTAATGAAAGGCTTGAGACACTCTTGCTTCTCAGCCTAAGATCAATAGTCCAAGTCATTGATTCGATGCTGAAAGGGCTGACTAAGAAGTATGTTTTTATTTTTTTTTATTTTTCAGAATGTTAAGGCTGTGGAATATCATCTTAATTAATCACAGTTGGTTTTATAGAGAATTGTTGAGTTCCCTGAATAAAAATTCCGTTAATCATCTAAATAGGGAAGTAAATTGTTAATTGAATCTTTAAAAGTATATTAACTCAGGATTGTTTAAGCCATTTGTTTGCAATTTTAAATTACTTTTTTTAATTGAATTATTAAGTGTGTTTAACCACAGAATTTACAGACTCTGGGCCCTATCATACACCCGGCATAATAAGGCGCTGGTCTGAAAATAGCAACAAATCATGCCATACACGTCTTGCGCCTTATTGCGCCGGGTGTATGATAGAGCCCTTTGAGTCAATAACTTCTCCATTTGTGACATTATGCACTGAATTTGAATCAAATTGTTCATGCAATCTATACACTATAGCACATATTTCACACCATTGTTATGGCTTATGTGTTCCTTTTCAATGCATTTCTGAAAGCAACTGGATGGTTTGTAATAAAACTGGCTTGATACTTTTCCAGATTACAGCTAGTTCGCTTTGCAGTGACAGATGAAAAGTGCAATAGACAATTTCAAAAAAAAAAATAATAATAATAATAAAATAGAGTTTAAACTGACACTACACAGCAAAGTACATTGCGTAAGCACAGACATCTGGAGACAGGCAGAGAGCCAGCGCTCCCATTTTACTGGCATACAACAACACTCATCTGTTCCAGGGGACGGATAAGGACACTGATTCAGGACTCTTAGATGAGTGGGAGGATCTTTAATATGTGGAGATAGATTGTAGTGATCCATATGCAAATGATGACTAATGGAGATAAACAAAGTCAAGTGTGTACTATGACTGTAAAACATTTCAGCAACATTATTCAGTTGTTTACATGGTGTTTGCGTGTACATGGATACTGCTTAGTCACTGCATAGTACAGTATGTCTCAGTACTTACAATTATTTAAGTACAAAAGGGCTATAATTGTATCAAATTTTCTGGTATCTCGCTTTTTGACCAACATGATTTGTGTGGAACTAGAAGCTAAGAACTGCATGTTTGTTTGCTTGTTTTGTTTGTTTATTTATTTAATGTTATGGTGCAGATTATGCAAGCCTGTTTACACAACTGAATGAATGAATGAATGAATGAATGAATGAATGAATGTAAATGGAACTTTTTTTTCACAAAATTCTGTTTTGCTTTTCTCCAAATTCTATTATACAAAGTATTTTATTAGTAATTTACACATAATTTTGAGTGCAAAAGTGTAGTTCTTGTAAAACAAGGTCAGAATTGCAAGTTTACATATCACTATTGCATCTTTATAACAAACAATTGTGTGGTTATATCCCAAAATTCATTTTTTTATAACTGTGAAATGACAATTATTAATTAATAAATAAATTAATTAATTCATTCATTCATTCATTCATTCATTCATTCATTCATTAATTGATTGATTGATTGATTCATTTTCCTTCGGCTTAGTCCCTTATTTAACAGGGGTCACCACAGCAGAATGAACCGTCAACTATTCTGGCATATGTTTTACGCAGCGGATGCCCTTTCAGCCGCAACCCAGTACTGGGAAACACCCATAGACTCTCGCACTCACACATGCACTCATACACTACGGCCAATTTTTGTTTACCCAAAGGAAGGAAGGAAGGAAACCCATACGAACACGGGGAGAACATGCAAACTCCACACAGAAATGCCAACTGACCCAGCCAGAAAAAAAGAGAGATTGTTGTGTGTTGTGAGATGAAAAACAATTACCTTTTTATGTTCAGTGGTGGAAATGGGCTCCCATGGCCGATAGTGTTGGAGATTGAGTGTAAACTATGTGTAGTATTAAACATGAACATAAATAGCAAATATTATATTATTAAAATACTGTATGACTATGTATGTCTACTCACTCCTAGCAGTGCAGTTATGTGAGTCCAGGAAGGTGTGCGCAGTGCGATCATCCTGTTGAAGCGTACTGTGCTCTGTCGTACTGCAGTCTAAAGACCCCAGCTTACACGTCTTTTCCTGACGATATGTCATCACTGCTTTGTTTATGTTAACCTTCTTCCTGCTGCACAGTATGAAAAACAAGATAAAAAATATAAATATGCAAATTTACAATATAAAGGATTGAAAATGAGACAAAAATGACTGGAGAAGATTCAGAAGAAAAAAAATCACAGATAAATTGATAGAGAAAAAGAGAGGATGATAAAAGACTGAAAATCAGAAAGTTTGACTAGTCTTCAACATATCAAAGCTATAGGACAGGGGCTGATGGAAAAGAATGAAACCTGATGAGAGAAGGACTTACGGGTAGTAGGGGTAGGAATATATGTCCCTTCTGCAGAGCATTGAAAAAGAATAAAAGAATATCATGTTGGTTAACCTACTGAAGCTTTTGGTACTTTTTTTGCAGACACTTCTATCTTAAGATTGAACTCAAGTTATAAAGATTTTAAACTTAAACATTTCCCATGTGTCAGGATCACCAGCTGAAGTGCCCATGAGTTCTCCATCCTTTACCATTGGCCTTCACCCAGACTACATTTCCCATAATCCATTGCAATGATTACTGGTTCACCTGTTCCACATTACAGTGTCTATTTGAGCAGCACACACACACACGCACGCACACACACAGAGAGAGCTCATAGCTCATTGTGAAGTCTAAGGCCCAATCACAATTACATTTTTGTACCCCTACCCCTTCCCCTTCCCCTTGCTTCATATGAGATCAGATGATCGCGACTGCTGTAGTTATTCCAATTGCGATATTTTTTGGTATTTATCTTCAGGAAATCACTGAAGGCAACGATATCATGTTATAACGATATAATAAGATCGTAACTGTACTGTGCATTTACAACGTGGCCATATTCATCTATGTAAACACACGAAAACAACATTACCATTATACCAGACACTGTAAAAAGGTCATTCCCAGCCACTAGACTTTTTGACAGGGTATTCGAGTGTCAGATGTGAAAGTATGTTGTGGGACTGCTATACAGGAGTTATTATTAGGGATTATATTAGGGATTATAGATAGCGGAATTTAGCGTTTTTTATTTTTGTGTGTGTTTTTAAAAAGCATGACGGTAAAACACGAACGTCGTTATGAATGTATTAAAAACATATGCTTGTTTGTTGTAAAAATTCGTAATAATGACAAAAAATACAAATTTGTGCATCTCCTTACTTCCGTGTGCAGTCATGCTGCTGTTGTAGCTGGTGTATTCTGGGAAATTTTCATACCCCTTGGTTTCGAATGTGGTCTTGAAAAATCTCTGTTTCAAGGGCTATCTAGCCGTTTCCCTTAGCCCTACGCCTTAAAGAGAATTGGGACAATTAAGGGGAAGGGCTAAGGGGTAGAATTGGGATTGAGCCTAATTGTACTGAGAGTTTTTCTTGTTACCTTGTTTTGCCTAACTTTGTTTTTGCCATTGGACTGTTTCTGGATTTATGACTGTTAGTTGCCTACTTTGACCCAATGCTGTTCCATTTAAGTAAAGGGCACACTTTTCTATTAAAAATGTCAGTGGCAGTGGAATTACCATGAAAATATAAAGTATGGTTGTTTTGGCAATTTGGAATTTTTTTCATAAATGAACGTAAAAAAGTACACTAAAATCAATCAATCAATCAATCAATCAATCAATCAATCAATCAATCAATCAATCAATCAATCAATCAATCAATCAGTAAATCAATCAATCAATCAATCAATCAATCGATCAACCGATCAACCGATCAACCGATCAAACAACATGACTCCTTAATGTTGTGATTTTGTAGTTCACATGCAGTATGCATTCAATGTACTTCTTTACCCATAAATAAAGCTATTCACACATGAGCAATACCTGTATGTGTGAAAACACTTATTACATGGGTGCAGAATGCGGCCACTGACCAACCGCAATTAAGTATTCCAAAGAGCCATGTAATAGTGGCAAAAAAATTGTGTTCTGCACCCCCAAAATGTATCCCCATAGTTCATATCTGAGCAATATTTAATCTATGAGTTTGTAGTCAGCTCTAATTGCATCACTTAAACCTTTGAAGGTCATTTTATCCACTGGTTTATTACTGTGTCTGGACAGTGCAGCAGTAAGTGTGATGCTGTGAAGAAAATCTCGAATTGGATTTGACTTTAATTGGATTTGTCCACACATACTCACCCTTTCTTGACAATAACCACAATGGCTCCAAGCAGCAGAATGAGAACAACCAGGCCCCCAGCACAGGCCCCCAGGATCAGCCCCATGTCCTCGGCATGCTGGGACACCTCCAAAGCACGCTTATGGTCCTTACAGGCCACTGAAAATGGAAAGACAGAATAAATGAATGAAGCACAAAGACAGAAAAAAATTACCTCATTATGTGTATAACCACTTATAAACAAGAAATGTACTATAAAATATTTAGAGTTATGTGGAATGTTGAATTTTGAAAATAGTATTAAATGTTTAACAATTACTTTTGTATATACAGTATTACATTATAAATAAAATGATTCAAGATTTTTTTAATAGCGTATCCTATATGGCATTTCAATTTTTAAATGTTTTATTAAAAATGTATGTATGTGGTCACAATGTTTTACTGTTTACTGTATTTAATTAGCATGTCTAATGTAGAAAAGATGATACATAACCTATATATATATATATATATATATATATATACACAGTTGAAATCAGAATTATTAAACCCCCTATGATTTTTTTTTCTCTTTTAAATATTTCCCAAATGATGTTTAACAGAGCAAGGAAATTTTCACAGTATGTCTGATAATATTTTTTCTTCTGTAGAAAGTCTTGTTTTGGCTAGAATAAAAGCAGTTTTTAATTTTTTAAAAACTATTTTAAGGTCAAAATTATTAGCTCCTTTAAGCCATATTTTTTTTCCGATAGTCTACAGAACAAACCATCGTTATACAATAACTTGCCTAATCACCCTATCCTGCCTAGTTAACCTTATTAACCTAATTAAGCCTTTAAATGTCACTTTAAGCTGTATAGTGTCCTGAAAAATATCTAGTAAAATATTATTTACTGTCATTATAGCAAAGATAAAATAAATCAGTTATTAGAAATGATTTATTAAAACTATTATGTTTAGAAATGTGTTGAAAAAATCTTCTCTCCGTTAAACAGAAATTGGGGAAAAAAATAAACAGGGGGGCTAATAATTCAGGGGGTTTAATAATTCTGACTTCAACAATAATTACATAAAAACAAACAGCAAAGCAATACTGCAAAACATGTTATCTATTTAAACATTATAACATATATCCAAACATAAAGGATATATTCATATATATATATTCATTCATTCATTCATTCATTCATTCATTCATTCATTCATTCATTTACTTGTGTGTTTAACTAATTCCACCTCAAATAAATGCAGTCTTGGTAAGTGGCTTGGTAAATTTCCCAAAAATACATCACACCCACCCCTAGGGTTTTGAAAAGTATTGCATAATGCAATGAATTACACACAGTGAACATGTAGAAAAACAACCAAGACATAATGAAAATATAATAAATATCATTATACATTTGCTGTGAACATTTCTGCTTGGCAGAGGCAGCTGAAATATCAGTTTTACTTATAAACATAAATCACCTTTTTAAGCCATTTTCAACCAAATGCAAAAATATACAAATATATATTTGACTGGGCACATTATATTTCAGTATTTTCTGCATTTTTATAACAGTCAAATTCTTAATACAGCTCATTGCATTATCTCAAGTAGCAGATGAGCATTAGAAGATTAGAACAGAAGCCAGGTGAAGCTGGCAAACTACTGCATGCTAACCTGCTAAAGGTATTGCAGGGATTGGAGGGAGATGAAGAAAGAGTTTATCGGCATAAAGCAGCACATGAACGAGCCACAGGGGAAGAGGTTCAACCCGGGTTGCCCTTGGAGCAAGAGCAAACCAGCTTTTTGGCAAACTGGAGTCAGGTCAGTGTTGCAAAGGTTCCCGTTTCTGTCCAGTTCCCAAAGTGGAGAATACTGGATGAACAAAACCAATTTTACACAATTTCACCCTTTGTCCCCTTTCATAAATATTACTATGCAATATGATTTCGTATTTCTTGAAAATAGCACAGATTTAACCAAAACCGACATAATTTAAGTTTATTTCTAAAATAATATGGGAACAGTCTAGAACAGGGATGGGCAAACTCGATCCTGGAGGGCCGGTGTCCTGCGTAGTTTTGCTCCAACCCTAATCAAACACACCTGCCTGTAGCTTCTAGTGATCTTGAAGACACTGATTAGGGTGTTCAGGTGTGTTTGATTAGGGTTGGAGCAAAACTCTGCAGGGACACCGGCCCTCGAGGATCAAGTTTGCCCATGCCTGGTCTAGAACATGCAATGCCTAGCTCTAGAACAGTACAGTAGTTTAGAAAGTTTGCCCTATCTGAAAAACAGACATTAGTTGGAAGTCTTGTTCCATATATACAGATTTTTTTTCTTTCTTTTTCTTTTGGACCTGGGTCCAGTTTAGGTCTACATAAAATCTATCTATCACAATATAGTGAGATTTTACTCTGAAACCAACAGCACATGATTTCATGTGCCAACATTTAATTAAGACGTAAATATTACAGCATTTATGTATACATTTTAATTGTATTAGTACTGGTACACATTTTTATTCATTTTATTACTTATTGTACATTTCTGAATTACATAAAAAACTAAAAAATATTCAAACACCTTCAACTTTTCTCACATTATCACTGTTCAGTCACTATAGCTTAAAATTTTTTTATAAAATATGACAAGAACTTAGTTATTCACAGTTAAAATGTGTCAGAACACATTCATCTTGATAATGTCAAATAACAAGCAAACAAATAATAAAAAAACTGCCAGTATGACAATATTTACATAACCATTTATACTTTGTTAGGCCCTAAGCTCAGTGACATCTTGCAGTCCCCTGATGGTGTAAACCAGATTCATGCAAACCTGAACTGATATTTTCTAAACACATAAATCACATCGGCAGCTTCTCCATTTCCTGTTGGTTTTTAGTTTACTGCATGAATATTTTCTTGTGTTTATAGTATGTAACAGTTTTTTTTATTTTGCAATCCTAACTTACTTTAATAGTGTCGTGACCCAATAGTAATAAATGCACAGACAGACAGATATAGATAGATGTATATAAAATACAGTATAATGTATGTGGATTGTGAATAATTGAAAAATAGAAACCTATTCCACTGAATCAAAAATCCTAGTGCATCATGAGTGTGTATATGCAGATGACCATCAGAGGCGATGGCACCTGATGCACTGTTGGCCGAACACAAGCTGGTGGTGATGCTATTATGCTGTGGGTAATGTTGGGACATTATGGGCCCCATTATTCCAGTAACACAATCTCTGATATCTGTCAAGTATCTGAATATTGTTGCGAACCACATGCACCCATTCATGGCAACAGGATAATGTGCTTTGATAGTCTGCCAGAATGATCAAGAGGTGGATTCACAATCATGCCAGTGAATTTCTGTTAATGTCTTGGCTTCCAAATTCACCTGACATGAACCCAACTGAACATTTGTGGTTCCACTTGAAAAAGTGTGTTAATGCAACATCACGACCACCATGCCATGCCATTTTCTTTTCTGAAACCAATTGAGAGTTTCCTTGGCTGTGTGTGGGATCATTTCTTGCTGAAATGTCTACCCTGGTTTTATCTTTATCATCTGGTAATGTGGGTGTTGAGACTGAACCAGCTCATATTAATTTACACTGAAAAGGGGCAGGGTTTTTTCGAACTACTGAGATATTTTAACTGCAGTCTAGACTTCTATGACTTTTTACATCTCCCTTACATCATGTGTTCAATACCTTTTCCCTGCGATATTTCATTTTATTATACATAATATCTAAACTTATTGTTTTCTTTGTATTGTTTATTTTAGTTGTTACTACCATCTGGTGAAAATGTCAAGTCAACAGCACCTTTAAAATACATTTTCTGAGAAGAATGGTGGTGTGTTCAATACTTATTTTACCAGCTGTATGTATATTTATGTATGTATGTTTATTTTTTATCCCAACCCCCCCCAAACCCGTATCATGGAACATACATAAATCACTGACCACTTAAATGTCCAACAATGGTAAGGTATGCCTATTCGTCACAAACTTGAAAAATAATGTCACACTGAAACTGGTGGCCATTTTGAACACGTTTCACAAATTTTATGGGTCTTTGTGTCTCCATTTTCTCTCTCTGTTAATGCAGTCAATTTCCAAACAGCTCCAGAGAACAGCATGGAATCTCTCTCTCTCTCTCTCTCTCTCTCTCTCTCTCTCTCTCTCTCTCTCTCTCTCTCTCT
>CAIGQV010000806.1:1333172-1346823 GCA_903798115.1 Danio jaintianensis | reverse complement strand
GTAGCGCTGTCACCTCACAGCAAGAAGGTCGCTGGTCCGAGCCTCGGCAGGGTCAGTTAGTTTTTTTTCAAACACCTAATGTGAATTAAAAAAAAAAAAAAAAAAAAAAATTTAATTATACTTTTCTATAAATAATGTTAATAACATGACATTCCAACCACACTATGGTCAACAGATATGGTCTTGATCAGATTTTTTCTTTTTCTACTGAGTTGTTTTTCATCGTCTCAATAGAAGCTTTAAAAAAGCATGGCTTCTACAAAGCTGTTGATATGGCTACACTGTTCTTTCAGTCTGCGATTCACATAAACCTTCAAAGTCTTGAAAGCTTTGTTTATTTATTTAATTATTTCCTTTTAAACAAGAATTCATCTTGTCAACATCCAAGTGTGTTTTCAGTGTGTTTCTACTCAAAATGGCAATTGATGTATGTATTTATATGTAATTATTTTTCTTAACATTCCAAATTTGCAATTCCAAATCTTGCTCACGTCATCAGCTTATATTTATCAATCATAATTCTGGAGCTGAGTTTTAATATAAAGCAATTTTCCATTAATTCGGTGCACAGTCTTTGAAAGTGTCTTTTTTTCACTCCCTTAAATCATGCAGATAAAGAGCTAATTTACATAGCAATTATGACATGGAACATGATTGTATACAGTATATCATTAATACATTTCTTTAAATACAGCTCAGCAGTTTCATATTTAAGATTCATATCTGTCTCCTAATGCTACTGATTTAAAATATAATCAATGCTGTAAACAAAGAAACCTCAGAAGAAAAGAATAAGAAAAGGATATTAAGAATGAGATTACAAAGGATGACAAACAATTTGTCTGAAGACTCAATGTAAATTTCATTCCACTCAACATTTAATGAGGGCTAATTCGAATATAAGCAATATCTGGTTTGTGAGACGATTGTTTGTTTTGGTTGAGACTGTATTAATGAATCCGCTTTATAAATGCATTTGATAGACACTTCTATCCAAAGCAACATAATCTGCATTAAAGATGCATACATGATTATTTTATTGATTTATTGTTTTATTTTTTATTTTTTGCTTTCCCTGTGGAGCAAACCCATGACTAGCGCCATGCTCTACTGTTTGGTCTACAAGAAAACATAACTGATGAATGGTAAATGGAATGAAAGTCATAAAATTCAACACACTGACACAGTGTTCCAATTACTGTCTGCAGACCACTTTATTGAATGATTACCAAAGCTTAAAGTGTATTTTATATCTCTATATATGCCGTTAGATAACATGGAATGCAGTGGCCAAGTTAAACTATTCTTCAGATACATCTTGACGACTGCTCATCAAAGCAAATATCTAATCAGCCAATCACATGGCAGCAACTCAAAGGCATCTGCTAATGTGCTAAAGGGAGGGAGCCATGCATGACCACAGAGCTTCTGATCTGTTCACTGCCCATCAAAATGCAAATATTTGTACTAGAAGTTTATTCAATGCCACCTGTGGACTGTTTAAATATAGTGACCAGCATATATGAGTACACCCCTGAAATAGTTCTCTTTTAAACTAATAGTTTCTATAGAATGCTATAAATTGAGAAATTTGTGTAAATACATTCGATTAGTCAGTACCAAAACCAAAACTGGAACTGGATCTAACAAAATAACTTAAAATCATGATGCAAAAAAAATGTACACCCAAATGAAAATACAATTTTAATAAAGAGGAAAAATCAAGAAACCCGTAAACCTTTTTTTATTAAAATGTTCTTGAAATTTTGTGAAACACCTCAGAATTTAAATGTATCATCTTTCTATTCCTAAAGACGTTAGGTGACAAAACTTTTATTTTAATGAATGTAACGGTTTGTTTAAGTGGACCAAAATGTATTGTTACATTTATTATTACTATTATTAATTATTAACTGAGAAATGGATAACAATATACATTTTCAAAGGGATGTACTCATTTGTGCTTCGGACTGTATCTTTAGTTAATTAAACGTGTACAGTATATTGTGAAATTTGCCACATATGTTTGTGATGAGGCAAACTGAATATACTGTAAGTGTCAACACGTCTAAATCCAATGGTTAGAAATGGACCTGTAAAACCATTTCTGGAGAATGTTTGCACTTACCTTAGCCACATCTTCTATTTAGATACCAGAGACCCATTTAACATAATTGGATCAATGCATTCTATGGCACATTTAATATTTCAGAAATAAATATTTTGGGTCTTTCATAAATATAGCAACTGGGACTTTCCATTTCTAGTGTTTTTAGAGAAAGGTTTGGATAAAGAAAAAAAAAATCACTCAGTGGCAGTTCTGTTGGCAAAAATAATGTCTTTTTTATACCGGAGGTCAGAGGATAATGGCCTAACTGGTTCAAACTAATAGAAAGGTAACACTAACTGAAATAACACCTTGGTACAATGGAGGTATGCAGAAGACAATGAACTTTTAAAGCAGATGAGCTAAATCAGTAGAAGACCACACCATGTGTCACTCCTGTCAGGAGAATGGCTACAGATCATACAGGCTTACAGAAATTGGACATAACAAAAGACAAAAAAGTGTGAAAAAAACATTACTTGGCCTCATGAGTCTTAGTTGGCATTTAGATGGTAGGGATAAACAGCATGAAAACATGGGTCCATCCATTGTGTATCAGTGGTTCATGTGGTGGTGGTGGTGGTGGTGGTGGTGACTACCCAGGTATTGTTGCTGACTGTGTCTATTTCTTGATCACGGAGCACCCACCTTGCAAAGGTTACTTCAGGCAGGAAAATTAAATTAAATTAAATTATCACTGGTTCGAGCCTCGGCAGGGTCAGTTGGCATTTCTGTGTGGAGTTTGCTTGTTCTCCCCGTGTTTGCGTGGGTTTCCTCCGGGTGCTCGGGTTTCCCCCACAGTCCAAAAACATGCGGCATAGGTGAATTGGGTAAGCTAAATTGACCGTAGTGTATGTGTGTGAATGAGTGTGAGTGGATGTTTCCCAGTGATGGCTTGCAGCTGGAAGGGAATCCGCTGCGTAAAACATGTGCTGGATAAGTTGGCGGTTCATTCCGCTGTGGTGACCCCAGATTAATAAAGGGACTAAGCCGAAAAGAAATGATTGAATGAATAAATTAAATTAAATTAAATTAAATTAAATTAAATTAAAACTAAATTATTCAGCTCTCAATTCAGAATATGTTTGAGGTGTGTTGGAATAGGGAATCAGGTATGTGATTTATATTTGACAAATCTGCAGGATCAGCATCATCATCCAGCTATCATGTAAATATGAACCCATATTCACAGGTGAATGTTTCCAGCACCTTACTGAACACAAATATAATTCAGCCATTTCCAAAGGCAAAATGGGGTTCATCACAGTATGGTGTACCTATGACGTCATGTTGTTATGAAACTTATAGTACTTTTGTGGCCTTTTGAACCCCCATTTTTCATACAATAATTGCATGGAAAAGAGTAACCACTATATCATTTAAAACAATACAAATAAAAATGAGAATTTTCACTTTTGTGAGTTATTTATTACATAAAAGACACATTTTCAAAGCTCTGATACTGTGCAACTAAAGTCAGAATGTCCCCAACCCCAGTGTGGAGAGAAACTTTATGACCTCCTCAAAATGATTCAGTTTTAGAAAATAAACACTTTGTTTAGAAACTACTTTTTATTAAATTGCTAATGCAGCAAATCCACCACTGAGAAATCATTACCAAATCCATCAGCAAAGTTCAGTCCGTCAACAAAAACTAAGAGCACACAGAACAGTTCAGCCCATCAACAACAACTAACAGCACAGTGAACATAAAGCTACACGCATCAACCTCAAACGAGCACTGAGTGTAGGCAAAGCTTACATGTGTATATGCTGACAGCTGAGGTAATTGAAGAGGGACGAGGCAGTGAATATTACCAGACTGAAGCACTTAAACACAATTGCCCCATCCGACAGCTTCTGCAAGGCAAATAAGCAATTATCTTTGTCCCTCAACTAATTGAAGCCTGCAGAATGAACTGCAACATGATTAGCATAAGAACACCTAGACTCTGTGAAGGGTGGAGATAGTTTAAACACACTAATGACTTGCTGACTAGGATGAAGGATTAAAAAAAATGAAGGAAATGCAGGAGAAAATACATTGCAGTATTGCTGAAAGCAACTTTTACCCCTTTGAAATTCTGTGTGAATATGTGATTCTGTGAAAATGTGATTGAGCTATACTCAAATATGTCTCAAGCTACAGTTTTATGAACAACATTGCTCTAATATTGGATCCTTATATTGAAGTGCCTTTATAATTTTATACAATTATCTGTAATACATAATTCTGATTGGATCATTGAGACATTCCAAGATATATCACTCCCAGATAACAACCTCTCAAACTGATAACACAGACTCATCCAGGTACTTCAAATCCTCTTCATCATCAGTGAATACATATACATTCATATTTATATGCTTGTCTGTCACACTACTGTTTTTGACTGTTTGGCTCCATCTTGCGACTGAATAATACATAAGTTAGTGTATGTCCCATTCAGCCATTTTTGTTACTGTCAGCTCTGCGTGAAATGCCTGGCAAGTGTTTTTCAGCCACCTATAAAATTCCTGTGAAAGGTTTATGTGAATATTTTCAATTTCATAAGGTTCCTTTTAAAGCATCGATAATGTCCTTTAATTTAAATATAATCAGTCAAATAGACCAGTGTTAATTTAGTTGTTCAAGCATAGAATGAGATGTAAGGCCACAAGCGCCATCAGGAGCAGCAGTCGAGTGCAAAAACTCCATTGAACATAAGATGGAAATTAGGATATTTTTTGTTTTATAATCTAATCAATGTAATTTAATGCAGTTCTTCTTGTCAGGTGTGATACCCACTTCATAATCAGGCAGTGAAGATCATTGATTTTAAACAAATCAGATCTTAAATGTGACAATTTTATAATGGCATGACAGTTCACCACCTGAGCTGACTTATTCCAAACTAAATAGGAATGGTCAGCATGCATTTACCCTATTCAAGAATTAATAAACTATATGGTTCACAATAATATTTTGTGTCTAATTGTATTTTTATTTATTTATTTAATTTCTGATTTTTTTTTTGTGGCAAGTAGCTATGTAATAAGTGGGATGAAGCACATCCAGGCCGTTGTTTTGCCGAATAAAGCCCTTAAATAACAATGTATAAATGCAGAATAAAGCCCTTGTCTTATACAAACATCTATATCACAGACTACATGAAAGGTTATGCAAGAAAAATAGTACAACCAGGCAGTCATGTAGGCAGAATAAAACCCTCCATTCTGCGATAATAACCACCTGGATGTACTTTACCCCTTACATAGTGTGTGATATAAATGTTTGTGAATCTAATAGGTTTGCAAAATTTCAAAAATCAAAGTGCATGATAAAAAAAGGATGATTTGCCTGAAAAGAGTTCAAGCTAAAATCTACATAGTTTTTTAACAAATTTGCATAATGCATGTCAATTGGTTCTAACTGGCTGCCTATGAACAATGTATATTTTGACCCACAAACACTCAGTTGTAGCTGAGGCCTGGGAAAGTTTATTTTTTGTTGCCAACGTGTCAAGAAGATGTTATTTTCTGTGCCTTGCCAAAGCAAATCCACTTTGCATGCACAGCTGAAGAACTCAAATTTGAACTTGAATTGCTATGGAAAATTGTGCAATTGTTACTGTTCTTATTACTTTTTTATACAAGTGTTGAGAAAAGCTCTAGATCCAAAATTCAGCTATGATAATGGATGTTTGGTTTTTGAAACACACTGTAGGTGGTAGACCAATCATAACAGACTGGGCAATCTAACCAGTAAGTGCAGGTACGGTATGGGGTTTTAGAAATGAGCAATTTAAAGAGACCAGAACATTGAACGAACCATTTTTTACAGGTAGTGCTGTATTACAACAATATTGAAGGTTTTCTTTTTTTACCTTGAATGAACTTTAATCGATTGTAGGAGACCTTCAAAAAATCATGAACCTTAAAATAGCATAATGGGGAACATTGCAATTAAGTCAATGATGATGCCAATTATTACTCAGTACTCATCTCTCTCTTCAAACACGCAAGAGTTCAATTGATGAGCATTAGGAAAAACCATAACAGTGTTTCATGATTATACCCAGTATTAAATGTGAATTCAGCACACATACATACATACATATATACATACACATATGCATATAATAAAAACAAAACAAAAACATCAGCTTAATAAATACCTCATACTGTGTGATTAGACCATTAGGCTCCAGAGGCTCCTCCCACTTCAGAAAGATCATATCATCCAGTGGGGTGAAGGTTAAAGATTCCGGTGCAATGCCTCCTGGGACTGCAGAAAATTAGAGAAAACATTCAGAGTACAGTCAGATCCATCTTACTAACACGAGTATCAGACCCAGCTGCAATGAAGGTCGAGATGCAACAGGTAGAGGCGAAACAACACCTCTACAGACTAGAGGAGAGGGAATGCAGGTTAGAAGGGCAATTTGATGCTCTGGAAGCCCAAAGACCCATGACAGACCATTTGTCTTCTTTACAATGCATGGTGTGGAAGAAAATAGAGTACATTGAAAAAAAAAAAAGAAAAGAATGAAGAGAAAGAATGGTTGGTGCTAGACTCATAAAGTGTCCACAACTTTTATCCAGACTAAAGAATCAGCATGGCTTCTGACTGAAGTCTTCTCATTAAGAGTCACTAGCCGGGTCTCCATCTTCCAGTGAAGTAAATATTTTTAAAGTTCGCAAAAAAAGAAAAAAAAACAAATCCCAAATGTGAATTATTAGAGTGGTTAACTGCAGTATTGGAACCCACAGTAGTAACCAACAGTAAACAAGTCAAGAATAATGGAGACAGCTGATTAGTCACATTACTATTACCAGCATTTTATTTTAGTTGTTATTCCAGGAAGTGTACAAAAGTGCTTTAAGAAAATAAAAGTACTTAAAAATGTATTTTACGGTACACATTTCATTCTGCGGTAACAATATATACTGTCATACCATTCAGCCTTAATATTCGGAAAGTCTAGTTTGTTCGACAAATGCATTTTCGTCTGCCATTTTTTATATTAACCGTTTTTTTTGCACAAGTCCAAACCACCTCAAGTGAGCATAAAACATTATTGTGAATTAAGGGTTTAAAAAAACTGGCATTCCCATCACTCCTTTCTAATGCAACATTTAAAAATGTGCATTAACACAGGGAGACAGAAACCCAACTAGTGAGCATGGAAAAAAAATAGTGAGTTAAGAAAAATGAAAACAAATGTAACATTTATTATAATTATAATTATTATTATTAGACACAGGGTTTATTGTTTAATAACATCCAAGCGGATGTATCCTGTTTATTGCATAGTTACATTCCACATAAGTGAACAATTGGATGCAAAATATTGATTTGAGTCTAAATATTTTATTACCTCATTGAACACAAAGCTTCCACAAACAAATATATGCTACCAAGTGTCAATGTTTGAACTAGATACACGGGTACATTCACGACACATATTATGGCTTGTCACCACATACTGTATATAATAATGAGGGAAAGAGAATGCTTTAACGTTTAAAGAGAAAGTAAAATCTACAACAACCTTTTTTAAAGATCCATCCTTGCAATATGACAAACTCTGCAACAGTATTATTGATTTATAATCTGAATTTTTTCTATTTCATTTTCAATTTCAGTGACTACAACCGATATGCAAATGAATGCAGCAGGATTTCTATGAGCACAAGAAAGCATAAGTCTATGATACTTTGATGACCCAATTTAACAATTGTACACAATAGTACACAAAATACTGATATGAGTTTGATATTTATAACCTCTCCAAATGTATATTAATTACCAAATAAACTATGTATATTATATTTGCTGAATCAAATTAATGATGTTTACAATTTTGTGAGTGTCCATATGCATCAAATTTTTTATGATAACAATTTTGCATGCCAGTATTAGCACATTTTAAGGGCATGAAATAATGTTGATACTGTGGTAAAAAAAAAAAAAGAGCCATTCTAAACAACTTTTATATACCGAAATCTTGACATTCCATACATTTACCAATACATGTGCTTAAAAAGGTCAAAAAGTATGTATAGCTTCTCATTTCTCATTAACTCTGTGTCTTTCTGCAACCGTGCTGACTATCAGTAATTTAACATTACTTGCAGGATTAATTAATTCATTAACTTTTTTCCTGATGTTGTTTCAAGCGAACCAAACAAACAGAATGCAAACAAGCTCTATCGCTGCGCAAAAAAAATAATAATAACCCAGCAGAAAAGATGTTTTTCATTTTAAAAATGATAAATTGAGAACATTCTTTTTTGAGCCACGTTCATTTTCAGATGGTTTTTTTTTTTTCTTTTTTTTCAATTGACCTTCATCTTAACACATTTGCATGAGAATGACCTCCTGGTAACATGTGCCGCTTGACACACGCTGTAAATAAAAATGCAAAAATAAGCAAAAATCTTTATTCCATTTTGCTGGTGGCTTTAGCTTATTAATTTTTCATACACTTCCATTTGAAAGTATGATCTTCCATTTAATTATGCTGAAGCGTGGTATTCTGTGAGTCAATATTTGTGTTGTTGCTATAATTGGAGTTTGAGGACTGTAGGCAAACTGGCTCTGGTGCGGTCGCCACATCATAATTGCTCAGATAAATACATGCCTTTGCAAAGATGGATGGGTTATGGCTACTGACCCGTAAAAAAAACACCTCTGGGTTAATGAAAGTTTATTCAAATGCAGAAAGTTTCTGAAGATCACACACATAACGAGTACAATAAAGCGATTCTTCATCAAAAGCGAAACTTGACTACACCACTACATTTTCTGAAGTAAAATACTAATGATAAAATGCTTTTAGGCTTAACAACAGACCTTGAAGTGAAATGAATGATGCTCTCAATCAAAATAATGTCTCAATAAAAACATTATGGATGTATAGTGTCTGTACACATTCTGTTTATTTGGGGCTTGATTTAATAATATTAGCGTGGTTTTCATATCATTCATTCATTTTCTTTTCGGCTTAGTCCCTTATCCCTTATGCAGCGGATGCCCTTCCAGCTGCAACCCATCACTGGGAAACATCCACACATACTCATTCACACACATACACTACGGACAATTTAGCTTACCCAATTCACCTATAGCGCATGTCTTTGGACTTGTGGGGGAAACCAGAGCACCCAGAGGAAACCCACAAGAACATGGGGAAAACATGCAAACTCCACACAAAAATGCCAACAGACCCAGTCGAGGGTCGAACCAGCGAACTTCTTGCTGTGAGGCGATCGTGCTACCCACTGTCACTGTGATTTTATTTACAGCATTTGACACTGTTTAGATATCTTTTGGACACCAAACCAGCACCTATTACTAAAGCTAAATGTTTGTCATATAAAACATGTTATCGAAACATACTGTATAAAAACATACTGTGCCACAGCACATTATACTACTGCATAATGCTAGCTTTGACAGTGAAATACTATTACCTGTCCTGTGTCTTGTTAATTATCACATAATGTTTATCTGTAATTTCAGCTCAAAACATTTCATATACTGTCTATACTCATGTTGCTCACTAGGCATTGAATAGACAGAAATGCTTAATGCTACTAGATGCAAGCAAGGCCTTAGGTCCTGATGATTCAGTTGCTTTATGCTTAAACTACATTAAACATTAAATAAAATGTAAGGCGGGAGACACGGTGGCACAGTGGTTAGCACCGTTGCCTCACAGAAAGAAGGTCGCTGGTTTGAGTCCCGGCTGGGTCAGTTGGAATTTCTGTGTGGAGTTTGCATGTTTTCCCTGTGTTAGCGTGGGTTTCCTCTGGGTGCTCCGGTTTCCCCCACAGTCCAAAGACATGCGGTATAGGTAATTTAAATAAACTAAATTGGCCATAGTGTATGTGTGTGAATGAGTGTGTATGGATGTTTCCCCATACTGGATTGCAGCTGGAAGGGCATCCGCTGTGTAAAACATATGGTGGATAAGTTGGCGGTTCATTCCGCTGTGGCAACCCCTGATGAATAAAGGGACTAAGCCAAAGAAAATGAATGAATTAATTAATAAAATGTAGGGCAGGACTCATTCATAAGAAATTGACTTTATTTTTTTTTTATGTAAAAATTTAAATGATTAGATTACAGTTTTTTGCTAATTACCAATGTCAAGTGAGTGATATGTTACTGAAAGGGATAGAATTATTTTCAGAGCACAAAATAATAATAATAATAATAATAATAATAATAATAATAGTAATAATAATAATAATAATAATAATAATAATAATAATATTTCCAATACTGGGTTGCAGTTGGAAGCTGTAAAACATATGCTGGATAAGTTGGCGGTTCATTCCGCTGTGGCAACCCCTCATGAATAAAGGGACCAAGTCGAAGGAAAATGAATGAATGAATAATAATAATAATAAATAATAATAAAATAAATAAATAATAATAATAATAATTATTATTATTATTTTTTTTATTATTATAAAATATTAATAATTGCACAGAAAATTTATTAATATACTAAAAAGAGCAATATTCTACATACATACAGTATATACATACAAATTTGATTTCAAGGCAAAACATAAAGACTCAGTATACTCACTGTCTTCCTCTGTCTGAAAGGTCACCTCTCGGCTCTCCTTTTTGCCCTCTGGATTGGCCAGTGCCAGCCTCACGTGAACAGTGTGAAACGGAGGTAGATCTCGGAGTGTGAAGCGGGAGGTATTCCTCTCCACCGACAGACACTCCCTCACTGTGGCATTATTCCCGCCAGCTCCTCCTCCAGTAGCAGTGGAATAGCGGTAGCACAATGACAGGGAGTATGTATGGCAGCGTGTCAGGTTATAACCAACCGGCTCCCACTGAAGAAGCAGCTGACGCGACTGAATCTCCGTAGCTGTAAGACCTCTGAGGGGACGCATGGGCTCTGGATGAGAGAACAAATGCAATTTATATATATATATATATATATATATATATATATAAAACACACAGTTTACTTTTTGACTTCTATTCAAATTATATATGTGATTTTGACTTAACATTTTGGTCACAATATGTACAATAACACACTGCATCCAGACTAGCCATGGCTTGCCATCTTTAAAGTCCCTGTGATATCACAATAAAGTTATTTACATGTTAGCATCAGTATGTCTGTTTTAAGAATCTATAATCAAGTGAGCTCCAAATTGTGACAAGTGACAAAATTCGCATTTAGAAGATATAAAGATCCAAATCTTGCAGTTTGTATTTTTTTGAAGTCACCTCAAACTTCAGTTCTTAATCAAACCTTCTGACCAATCAAATGCTCTAAAGCATCTGACATGATCTGCCTCCTTCATTTCATGAGACCTCCTAATATCCAGCAAAATGTCATCCAGAAATCTATTTTGCAGGAGTCCCATGGATAACTTTAAGCACCTGCAACCCACACAATCTTATCCCAAACAAGCACAGCCCTATCAAAACTTGCCCCGATTGCATCAGGTTCTGCAAATCCAGGTCTCTAGGTCAGATGAGCAGTCAAAACCAGCAGATAACTGAAACAATGGATCTATTGACAGTCGTGTATTCAGCAGCTATAAAATGAATAGTGAAAGCATAGTAACAATTAATTATTTATTCATCATTATGTGATTATACATTAAATTCTAACTAGACATTTAACAGTGCATACATTAACATGTCATTTCTATCAAAAACATCTGGCGACCCCCCATGCAATACTGTCATAAGTTGAAAACCACTTTTCTACACACTTTTCTGTCTGTTTTTCTGACATTGTGTAGATATGTGAGATATTGACTTCAAAGTTTTGATAGTAAATCAACTATCACTACATATGTCAGGCAATACACAACTTAAGACTAGCCAGCACTTGCCATCTTTAATGACCAGCATAATGTCATCAAGAAGGCTGAACTATAAACTTCTGGAAACAAGAGTGTAAACAAGCCTTGATGAAAAATCATGAAGGCGGGAGTATTGTTGCCATAGGCCCACAAACCTTTCATCTATTGCTTGATTCCAGCTAGCAGCTCTTATATCATCATCTCTTTTTCATTTCACCATGTTTCAAAGCTGTGGACAATAGAGATGCTGTGCTGCTACTGGTCAATATAATGGAACCTGTCGGGATGTCATAAAACCTCTCACATGTGATGCTGGTTGTCGTCCACTATCACCGCAACACCCTACTTCAAACAGATCAGTACAAAACCTGGCTCATATTGTGTAGTCTGAACTCAGTATAAAACAAACATCAAGTAGTCCCTTTTTTATTTATACCACAAAGAAAGGTTTTAAAGGTTTTCAGCAATTGTTTTCCAGTTCATTTTTGTTGTCAGTACATTATGAGATGTACAAACAGGGTTTCAAGAAATACAAACAAACCTTCTTAACCCTCTCATTTCCCTGCCACTGTTTCTTTAGGATGTTGCTGGAAGGGATACAGTTATTTTCAGAGAGCAAAACAGCATGAGAGAAGAAAAGAAGTGGAAAAGTTATTTTGGTCAATAATAATAATAATAATAATAATAATAATAAATTGCACCGAAAATTGATGAATATATTGTTTCTTTAAGACCAACGTTGTAATTTTTTTGTTGGAAAGAGAAGACCTTAGTTTAGCCAGTGATGTGCTTTGGTTAAGTCACATGACATGCAGTGTTTTTCTGTGGCGTGATTTCTGACAGACTGGCGTTTATTGTGAGTAGCTGCTGAATGCAAATGAAAACATCAATAAAAACAAAGGATCAACTCATGTTAGATCCACATAAAAATCTGAGACATCACCTCCAGTAAGTTATGATGACATATTCACAACTCAATTTTTTTTATCAAGTTTTTATCAAATTAGTTTTTTTGTAAATCGATCAAATGTATGTGTTGTACACTGTGCAATAGTGGAAAGTGCAATATTGCAATAGGTTAGCTAGCTAGCAAGGTCAGCTGTGATTTCTTAAGTTGTAAAAATAACAACATGAATGCTATAATATAATGTTGATTAGTCATATGTTAAGGGGATTTGCATTATGAATAAAATCAAATTTTAATGGCAATACTTTTGATTAGAAATAAATACAGGGAACAGTATATTAGTGAGGATTACCATGTTCTATGGTAAGTGAAAGAAGAAAAGGAAAGAATTGGCTCTTCCTGCAGTTTTAGTGACCATGAGAATGATGCAGATTTGATATTTGATAAGAGCATGTTGTATACATAATATATAATAATAATGTTTGTTTTCAATAATATCCGCAAAACGAATGGAACAAATAAAAGCTGTTGGAATAACAGTTGAGGGAAAGTATGTATAAGGTGTCATTTATAAGTTGTGTTAAAGCTTATAATACTGCAACACCAATTAAATCAAAACAAACAACATTTCAAACAACAAAATTATTAATTATAAGGAAAGTTCTAAATTAGAAAAAAGTAAGTTAGTTCAAAGTTAGATCCACTATTGGACATTGTTGCCATATGGCCATATTGTAAAGTACCTTAAAAAAATAATTCACTATTTTTTTACAGCATTTCAAGAAAAGAAAAACAAATAT
>CAIGQV010000806.1:1299312-1323811 GCA_903798115.1 Danio jaintianensis | reverse complement strand
CACACACACACACACACACACACACACACACACACACACACACATCCTCTGACAACTACAGTTCGAACCTATGAATGCTCTGATATAAATGTAATTTATTTTACTTAGGAATAAGGCCGAAAAAAAACACAAAGAAGGCCAACAAATGACAGAATGAACAATGAAGACAATAGGAAAACAAAAGTACAGTGATAAATGTGTGAAGGCCTGGAGTGACTATTATGTAATGTTGTTATTATTAAGGCACAAGCTCACTTAAAAAAGATTCTACAATGATGTTTTGGTAGAACTTTGTAATAATGTTCCATTAGTTAACAGATGTTAGCTTAGTTAAAATGAATTTACAATGCCTTTCCACATTTTGCAGAATAATAATCCAGTACAAACACAGACAAAAGTACTACAGTACTGGCTAGAACCAACCTTCTGCACCTATTCATCTTCAACAGAAAGTACCAAAAATAAAGATGTCTATAACATGTGTGCAGTGTAAAGTGTGCTCAGAAACCATGTTCTTTTGTCGCTACTGCAGTTCAAGATGAATAGAGTCCCAGAGCACCTTTGACAGTGATACATTACCAAGTCCAAAAGTGAGGTTATAACACAAATACATTTATAGTAGAGATTACCTCAGCCAGACAAACAAACAAACACACACTTCGTAGAAAAGCAGAGAATAAAACCACCGTGTGATTATACAAAACTTAATGACTAGGATCAATATGATTGAAGTTAAAAACAATGGTGTGGCCTTTAGTCCATGTTTGTATGCTAAAACACACCTGAATGTAACAACCTGTCTATGATGTACTTTTGTCACTTAATGCAGGCTCTTGGTCATACAGGCTCTTGGTCACTCAGATATATTCTAATGATACAGTATTAAATTAATATTTACTAATATGTATTTAAAATCAAAACTTGTATTAGTAAATTTGTACATTTACATGTGTTTTTTTGATCATTGAAAATACGATTCATATTACTGTGACGGTATGGGTTGGAGAAGGATGCAAAGACTCAAGACGGCGCTCATAAAATTACATAAAATCAATGATAATGAGATACAATGACAGAAAATCAGTGCTTAACGTGAGAATACTGGAGCCCAGGGCGGGACCAGAGGCACAGTCCAGGGTGGGACCAACCAGGGTGGGTTCGTCAGGTCAGGAACCCTGGAAGGGGGGCAGGGTGGAGCTGGAGGGACGGTCCAGGGTGACAGAGGGACACACCAGGGAGGAGCAGGAGGGACGACCCAGGGAGGATCAGTCAGGGGAGACAAGGCAGGAGGCCTGAGGGGAGCTGGCTGGGCTGGAGGCCTGTAGGGAGCCGGCTGGGCTGGAGGCCTGAGGGGAGCCGGCTGGGCAGAAGGTGGCTGGGCAAGGTGTCTAGGAGGTACAGGTAGGGCAAGAAGCCGGGACACTGGCGGGTGCTCTGGGGCTGGAGCCGACACTGGCGGGCGCTCTGGGGCTGGAGTTGCCATAACTGAAGGCGGAAGAGGGGTCCATTCCCCCTGCACGATCTCCCTCTCCTTCTTCAGGCAGGAATACTCCACCACCTCCCAATAAGACCATGACTTTAACTCACCCAGCTCCTCCCAGTCAAATGGCTCATCCAATCCTGCCAGCAAGAGATGGATGAGGGTGTTTTGAGTAAACCCAAGCCCCTGGACTGCCTCAATGAGCCCTTGGGCATACACCCCAAAGGGGCGACTGTTTTGGTGGCATTATTGCAGTCTTCTGTCAAGGGGCTGGTCCTGAACATTCTTCTGCTGGGAGTGAGCTAGGCGCAAAAATAAACCCATAGTTGCTGAGTCCTCTGGTGGCCAGTTCATACTGTCAGGGTATGGGTTGGGGAAGGATGCGAGGACTCCAATGCAGACTATAAAATGCGTTTATTAATTATAAAATAAAACAAAATGCAACAAAAACTACCCCGAGGGGGCAAACATTTACAAAAGCAACTAAACAAACAAACTGGGCTGGCAGGGAAGAGCAGGGCTGGACACAACAAGACAAGACTCAATGCTGGAAAGACGACAAACTTGCAAAGGACAGCAGACATGAGGAGAATATAAAGGACAAATAATTGACAAACAAACAGGTGAACATAATAAACTAATAATGGGTTAACAAGGAGGGTGGGACTAGACAATAGACAGGAGCACATGACAAAGAAACAACACAAGCCATGTGCTCACATAAAAACAGGACTAGAACACACAGTCAATGAGAGAACTTATTAACCGCATGTTCACATGAAACACAACACTAAACATGTAAATGTAAACATGAACCACATGCTAAACACAACACCAACACAAACAGAACGCAAGACACAAGCACACGATAAATGAAAACACTTACTGTGCACTCACATGCAGCATGCATGTTTCCGATCCCAGTGCCAATCAAAACCAACTAGACTGGAGCGCTGAGAATGAAAACACCATGCCGCGAACAAAACAACAAACACACCAGGACAAGAGTGCGCATCTCAAGCACGCCCGGACCTCGCACGTCCGCATCAAGCAAGAGAGTGCACGGCCCGAGCATGGCCAAGACATCATATAATGTCATACAATGACAAATACAATAACAGAAAATCAGTGCTCGACCTGAGGATATTTGAGCCGAGCACAACATACTAGACGAGACAGGAATTTTCATGATGAACAAGTTTCTACCGACGAAAAGTAGATGAAAACGAAATAAAAATTAAGTGATGATGACGACAACTATAATAAAAATATACTGACATTTTCGTTGACTAATAAAAACGAGACGAAAATGTGATTGAGAGATGGAAAATATCCAATCAGAATTAATCTTGGAATGTGATGCATGACGCACACGCACGCACACACACATTTGAAAGGTAACTGATCCTAAGAGAAAAAGAAGATTCACATTTGATGTCAAGACAAAAAGTCCGTAAACCGTATGGGGAGGAAAAAGCTGATAAAAACAACCAATCAAAAGCGACATCAGGCCGTGGAATCATCCTGAACTTCACGGTAAACTCGATCTTTTTTATTTACCCGAGTGTGTGCTTTTGCTTAACTGAAACGGTGTAGCCTCTCGCTGACCTTTAGAGACGCCATTAAGTTGTACATTACACATTATTACATCAGTAACATGATCATGGCATTCATTTTCGTGAGGAGTTGTTTCATTTTAGCTGCAGCTACAGTTTATCTGGCCTGATCTAACTCACGCTAGGTTCACGTGCGCTGTCGGCGTCTGCAGCGATCGTCATGACAACAGCCATTTACAGTGTACCTCTGACACAAAACAAAAACCGCTTCATTCAGGACATCATTCCGCGATGTGATTATTTCTTACTTTAAGGATTGTAATGTTACTGTAGTGCTGTAATCTCCGCTTATCAGGGAGTCGCATTCTAACGAAACTGCCTTGAAGTGAAGCGCACTTTTATTTTTTACGTACATTTTCGCTTTACAATTCCTCTATGTGAGCTAACAGAGCCATGTGAGTGCACATTTTACAAGACAACAAATTATCATTTGCCAGTCATATGTCATTACTCTACTTATTTACTCAGTGCTATACAGCTGAGCACCATGTACTGTAACATTCTACAACAGTAAGTTAAAGCTTGCTATTGACTGACATTGCAAAGTGGACTGAAATTTTAAGCCCTTTTAAAGATTTAATTGCATGAAACTGTTCAACAGACTGGTTAAAAAGACTAGTAGTTTACCACGTTAAAATAAAGGGTTTGCTAAATAGTCCTACATTTTCAGCAGTCTACTGTTCTTGCCGATATATCATTTTACATTACTTATGATATAAATAAACAATGCATATCTAATTTTTGGTTTTCAATGGAAAAGCTATATTCCATATGTTAATTAGACTGTTTTATTACTTTTAAGTTAGAATGTTTTGTATAAATAAATGTATACAATATTTAATTAAATTGCACTTAAATTAAACCAAATATAGTTTAGTCAACTAAATCTAGAGTAGATTTAGTCGACTAAAATCTTATGAAATTGAGTCGACTAAAACTAGACAAAAACTAAAATGACTAAGAAGACTAAAATATGACTAAAACTAAAATTAAATTTTAGTCAAAAGACTAAGACTAAAACTAAATCAAAATTTGCTGTCAACATTAACACTGCCTCGAATGTACATAACATAAAACATAAACGCATTTATAGATAAATAAAATATAAAATATATTGCATTTGCTTATTTGATTCAAATTAAAACATGTGGCTGTATGCATTATATGCATCCTAAATATATGAAAACATTCAGTATGATTCTGGATATATAGAGAAACTTAGGCACATGGAAAAGTTAACAGCAGATATTATAGTCCTCTTTACTGACCACCATATATGCATACAATAATTCTTCTAGTTTCAATTAATTAAATTTAATTTACTTTGGATGAAAACACTGAACCTATGACGGTTGCGAGCAAATTTTGTCAGTCAGATGAGACTTAACACCCAACGGCAATTTTCGCTTGATGAACGAAAAGATGCTTGGCTGATACTTGGCTGTATTTTTAAGGCTTGGTTGTGTTTATAATGCAATGTGTGCTCATGCTTCACTTGTCGAAAATCACGTTATTTTATGATTATATACAGCTACTCAGCTAACATGCAAACGACTGTCATATTTCCTAGTTCCTCTGAAAGGCCAGCCCTCAAGAGGCTCTGATTGGTCCGCTAACATAATGTGCTGTGATTCGCGGATTGGCTCCACATCACTCCCCTACAAGCGTGCACTTTTGCACTGTGTAAACAGTCCAGTCAGAGGCTCAGAGCAGCTGTTAGCAGTTAGCTGCCTGAATCAGACAGAAATAAAGAGCACACAGCTCACGCCTGCTCGCTAAAACAAAATCTGACAAGTGTCTTTCACATATATTCGGAACAAGCATGTGTAAGTAATATAAAAATGTTCTCATATCTTTTGTGAGTTTGTTATTTGAGATGTAGAACGCTCGGAAAGCAGCCGCATAGAGAGACACGCATAGATAGACACTGCACGAGCTGCTGAAGATTGTGGCTGTTTACAGCAGTTTGACTGATAAATATGAATTTGTAGCTAAATTGTTAGCAGTGCCAAACAGCATTTCCCTTTGTTTACATCCTTGTTTACGTTCTCGTTAACGCTAGAAACTGTGTGATCAATTTTAACAAATAAAAATACTTACAGGTTGTGGCTCAAAGTCCACAGCTTCATCTGTTGGAGGAGTTTTAATCAAATCCAGCACTGAACTGGGAGAGATTCTGGAAGTTCTCCTTTGTCAAATGCTAGCGTTATATCTTTTTTTATATAATTCTCTGGAACATAATTAAAATTAAACTGTAAGCACTTCTCTCTTTGTGTCGTGTCCTTTGGAAGCCCAAATACAGAAACAGAAGAAGCTCTGTGGAAATAGCAGCGTTTGGATGGCATTTTAGCTTTCACTGCTTTAACATTACAGCACCTCTGGCCACGCCCCTTCGCAGTGCAGGGTGTGTGCATGAGGTGAATGCGTGTAACGTCAAGCGTTTGTCATCTCATCAGCCCGGATGTATTTTTTTGTAGTCCCCAAATTTGTTCGCTTTAGGCTTTGCTAAGCTAGCTCTGTAAAAGCCAATGTCTCCCTTTGCATTGAACTTTGAGCATATTACATTCAGAGATGTTGTTTATGTTCACACAGCTACATTACACATCAACTAAAGTTAAAAAAATTATATCGTAGTGGACCACCCCTTTAAAAATAAGAAATTGATAGTTCTGGTTCTCAATGCTGCCTGTTTAATACATTTGTGTTCAATAAACAACAAAATCTTAGGTGTCAACTAATCTTTAACTAAAATTCATTGATAAACATATTCAATTAATATCGGTGTAAAAAAATATATATATTTAAAGACATAGTCATAGATTAAAAAAAAAAAACATGAAGTTTGAACAAGAAGCAAGAACAAGAGTCTTGCTGACTCTACCACAGTCACTTTTAAGGTACGTCTGTTCACTCAGCAGCCATTTTTGCAACACCTCAACACCTCAAGTACTATGGAATGAATGGGGGAATCCTGAAATTTTTTGCAATTAAATTACATTTCAACTCAGCAACAAAATGTGAAGTGACCTGGGTTGCGTTTCACAAAAGCATCGTAAACCTAGATTGTTAAAGCCCTATGTGCATCGTAAGAAGGCAAAGCTATGTGTAGATTGACAACAAAAATGAATTAAATAATTAGGAAATATGAATGAAAGACTGGGGAAAACAGGCAAATAGAGATAAAATAAAAATAAAAATAATACAAAAAATCTGCCAATGACTTGCACTGACGTGCATGAAAACCATACATGCTTTGGACATTTGGACATAAAGTTATCTTTCTTTCTTTTGCCCCAGCCTTTTTTTCAGTACCTTAGTCTGTAGGTACTGTGCTTTTTATAGACGTGTTGATTGCTAATCCACATGATATGATGATATTTGGGTTAAACTCAAGATATGATACGTCAAGATACGACTCCATATAAAGTTACATTTCAGCACTTTGGAAATGGACAGCAACTCCTAAGTAGCACGTAGAATGGATTCTTCCATGCACCTAACTATAACCTTGCACATATACATTATACAGACCGCTCTTAAGGGCCAACATACACTATTATTTAGAACCTGTCTCTGTCCCATTCCTTTTGTTACTCAAGCTCTAATTATTGATATAGTTTGCACCAGCTATTGCGCACAGACAAGAAAGAATTTCACAACACCAGTCTCCTATGTGGTTGTTTCAGTGGTAACCAGAGGACACAGTTAAATACACTGAAATAACAGAGGCAGAACCTGGAGCAAAGACTTGACGATGACACTGTAAGGACACAATATGTGATGTGATGTATAATGCAATCCAGTATTTCTCTTGTCAAAAGTGTCTCTTCCAAAGAACCAAGTTTGTCTGTAAAGTTTGGCAATTGGCTGTTTTGACTGGAAGGTGGGTCTTTCTTTACTTGAGGGTTGCACTACTAATATAATTTGAGTGGACTGTCTTTGTTTACATAGTGTTTGGCTCTACTCACCTGCACACTTGGTTCTGCTGACCAGTGGGGGTCCAGGCGGGCCGGTTCCACCCTCTCCAGGTCGGGTGAGAAGAACACTGATGCGATATTCCGTGTCTGGCTCCAGGTGCCAGACTTTATAGGTCAATGAGTTGACTCCATGTGTTTCAGACCAGGGTGAATGACTGGCCCTGTACACAATCTCTCTGCGAATCACCGGTCCATCGCCCACTATAGAGTTAGTGTTGAGCTGGATGATCAGGTAAGTGGGGCCAGAGCGCAGCAGCTGGGGTGGAGCTATCGGTGTGGGCGGGACTACAAGACAATACAGGAACAAAAAAAGGTTTTGATTCAGGATGTATTAAGAGTGTCATTACCCTTTATGGTGTTTTAGACATCATGTCTATGGACTACTGAATGAATGTCTGATGCATAAGGCACACAAACTGTGAAACACTCCAGAAATTCTCTAACCGGTTGAATTCTACACGTTTTCCAGGAGATATGTATGACGTTTGACACAGTCAGCCTGGAAACAATCATGCTGCCATGTTGCCGAACTGCCTCACAGAAGTAGAAAGTAATAATTTATACAACTTTAACAATGATTTATGCTAAGTAAATCAGTTAAACCAATAATAACCATGTTTTCATTGAGCATAATTAAGCAGTAAAATTTAACATTGCACTAAAATCTATTTGCTCTTGATCAATTAATAGAAAGCCATCAAATAATTATTTTAGATATCACTCACTCACTTTCCCCCAGCTTATTCTCTGATTATCAGGGGTCGCCACAGTGGAATGAACATGCAGTGGATGCCCTTCCAGGCACAACCCACACAGATATGCCACCTGTTCCAGCCGGAACTCAAACCAGGGACCTTCTTACTGTGAGGCTACAGTGCTAACCACTGAGGCCACCGTGACGCCTCCTTTATGTAGCAGCTGAGATAGATCAGACACACAATTGTATGATATTTAACAATCAAGCTGGATGTAACCCAAAACCCAATAAATAAAATAATATTATATAAAATATAATAAAATATTTGCAATCTAGACAACTACAGTATATTTTTACCTAAAAAGTCTGAAAACATTCACATCTGCAGCTGACATAAGTACAGCAGAAGCCGTTACTAATTCACCAGTCATTATAGAGCTAGTATTTGAATGATTCTCTAGAGTAATGTCTAAAACAGGTGATTTTGCTCACATTTTAAGATTATAAGGCTGAACTGCATGGAATGCCATCAATCTACAGAGATATCTCCCAGTATTTATCTGTTGCAATCGAGAGATCACAATATTACTATGGTATAAATACAGCACTACAACATACAAAAGAGAAAAATCGACTTAGAAAGTCATTTACCTGTTTAATAACGATTTGATCAGCTGTAGTTTGAAATTACGCTGTTTTTGTCTTAGGCCTTATTATGCGTCTCTGTCGCCATCTTGTGGATGAACATCGTCTAGCGTCTTTGCTCAAAGACAGGCTAATGGCCGCCGACGAGCTGTCTCTCAGAAATTATAAATATTTAAAAATAGGGACTATCCTTATAAATAAACTGCATAGTTGCAATCTAAACAACTACAGTCGTGGCCAAAAGTTTTGAGAATGACACAAATATTAGTTTTCACAAAGTTTGCTCCTAAACTGCTTTTAGATCTTTGTTTCAGTTGTTTCTGTAATGTACTGAAATATAATTACAAGCACTATATACGTCTCAAAGGCTTTTATCGACAATTACATGACATTTATGCAAAGAGTCAGTATTTGCAGTGTTGGCCCTTCTTTTTCAGGACCTCTGCAATTCAACTGGGCATGCTCTTAATCAACTTCTGGGCCAAATCCTGACTGATAGCAACCCATTCTTTCATAATCACTTCTTGGAGTTTGTCAGAATTAGTGGGTTTTTGTTTGTCCACCCGCCTCTTGAGGATTGACCACAAGTTCTCAATGGGATTAAGATCTGGGGAGTTTCCAGGCCATGGACCCAAAATTTCAATGTTTTGGTCCCCGAGCCACTTAGATATCACTTTTGCCTTATGGCACGGTTCTCCATCGTGCGGGAAAATGCATTGTTCTTCACCAAACTGTTGTTGGATTGTTGGAAGAAGTGGCTGTTGGAGGGTGTTTTGGTACCATTCTTTATTCATGGCTGTGTTTTTGGGCAAAATTGAGAGTGAGCCCACTCCCTTGGATGAGAAGCAACCCCACACATGAATGGTCTCAGGATGTTTTACTATTGACATGACACAGGACTGATGGTAGCGCTCACCTTTTCTTCTCCGGACAAGCCTTTTTCCAGATGCCCCAAACAATCGGAAAGGGGTTTCATCTGAGAATATGACTTTGCCCCAGTCCTCAGCAGTCCATTCGCCATACATTTTGCGGAAGATCAATCTGTCCTGATGTTTTTTTTGGAGAGAAGTGGCTTCTTTGCTGCCCTTCTTGACACCAGGCCATCTTCCAAAAGTCTTCGCCTCACTGTACGTGCAGATGCGCTCACACCTGCCTGCTGCCATTCCTGAGCAAGCTCTGCACTGGTGGCACTCCGATCCCGCAGCTGAATCCTCTTTAGGAGACGATCCTGGCACTTGCTGGAGTTTCTTGGACGCCCTGAAGCCTTCTTAACAAGAATTGAACCTCTTTCCTTGAAGTTCTTGATGATCCTATAAATTGTTGATTTAGGTGCAATCTTAGTAGCCACAATATCCTTGCCTGTGAAGCCATTTTTATGCAACGCAATGATGGCTGCACGCGTTTCTTTGCAGGTCACCATGGTTAACAATGGAAGAACAATGATTTCAAGCATCACCCTTTTAACATGTCAAGTCTGCCATTCTAACCTAATCAGCCTGATATAATGATCTCCAGCCTTGTGCTCGTCAACATTCTCACCTGAGTTAACAAGACGATTACTGAAATGATCTCAGCAGGTCCTTTAATGACAGCAATGCAATGAAGTGGAAAGTTTTTTTCAGGATTAAGTTAATTTTCATGGCAAAGAAGGACTATGCAATTCATCTGATCACTCTTCATAACATTCTGGTTTATATGCAAATTGCTATTATAAAAACTTAAGCAGCAACTTGTCCAATTACCAATATTTATGTTATTCTCAAAACTTTTGGCCACGACTGTACAATCTCGACTAAAAAAGCCTCAAAAGTAGATTATGTTGCCCAAAAGCAGCAATATTTGTCAAACTGTAGAGTGTCCTCAGCTTGTTGCTGTATGTGGGCGGAGTATTATAAAAGGGTGAAGAGGCGGGTCGAGTGCTGTTACTGGTAGAATATCGCACGGCTATCAGCCAATCAGATATATATATCTGATATATATATATCTCGGACGATAAATGCTATTTTTAATGTTATCGTTATCGGTCCGATAATAAAATTAGGTTGATCGTTAAGCCAATAGAATTGTACAGAACTCCCTGCCTCGCGCATTCTTGGGAACTTGTTCAGACTTGTCTGGTGCATAGGCATAAAGTTTCCAGTTCAGCTATATATATAAATATGCAATCAAACTGAATACATTCTTAGCCTACATCAACAATACATGCCAGGCAACGCATTAATAAGAACAAATAATCATATTAGATTACAAACAACCCAAAACGTTGTTTTGCACGTCTGCATCTTTACATGTTTAGACGTAATATTTTCCTTGAAAAAAAAAAAAACCACATACATATGTATATATTTATTATATATTATATATATATATATATATATATATATATATATATATATATATATATTTTTTTTTTTTTTTTTTTTTTTTAAGAAAAAATATTACATGTCTAAACATGCAAAGATGCAGACGTGCTAAACAACTTTTTGTCATATATATATATGATATTCAGGGGCGGTGCGGTGGCACAGTGAGTAGCGATGTCACCTCACAGCAAGAAGGTCGCCGATTCCAGCCTCAGGTGGATCGGTTGGCAATTCTGTGTGGAGTTGCATGTTCTCCCTGTGTTGGCATGGGTTTCCTCCGGGTGCTCCGGTTTCCCCCACAGTCCAAAGACATGCGCTATAGGTGAATTGGGTAAGCTAAATTGTCCGTAGTGTATGAGTGTGTGTGTGGATGGGAGTGTATGGGTGTTTCCCAGTGATGGGTTGCAGCTGGAAGGGCATCCACTGCGAAAAACATGCTGGATAAGTCGGCGGTTCATTAAGCTGTGGCGACCGCAGATTAATAAAGGGACTAAGCTGAAAAGAAAATGAATGAATATATGATATTCAGATATTTTGCCTAATAATTCAACTGATATATATATATTGGACAGTTGTACATGCTTTGTCTATGCATTGTCTATGCCTTAGGGTTTATGTGGATTTTTAGTATTGAGTCAAGTAATTAAATTGCTTAATGAGTTAGTAATGTAAACACAATTTATAATAATGATGCAATTAGTAATTGCTTATGCTTTTTTTTGTAACTTACCCAACACAGAGAATTATGTGTGCACTCCATAAGTAAAGCATCATACCAGTATTTCCATTTTAAATTAAAAGAAACTGGCTGAATGGAACTATAGAGCAAATCATTATTGGTTTGATTTCACCTGTTGCTCTTTTATTCACATATTCACAATGCAAATTTCTACTGTGACGCAAACACAGCACACTTCAGACAATAATACTAGAAGTAAAAAAACACTGCTGTTGTTAAGTACGCAATTTACACAGAACACAAGACAAATAGTGATTACTCCTTTTGTTATATGGACTTTCATTGACATTACCTCAATTCCAGTAGAAACATGAGTCATTCTCTCTTTCAATCATGCTACCATCACGAGAGGCACTTGTAGGAGCGGAATCATTACTAGAACCATAACGAGGCAGCGTGTGGTCATTTACATAACTGATTGCGCCAGTAATTTCGTTATTTGTGGGGAGATGTGTCTGTGATTGGTGGATATGAGTGTAATCAGTCCGCTGGTTTTCTCAAGTGCTCTAGTCAGAGAGGTTACAACTCTGTCAGGCTTTTGGCTTTTACTGAAGAGAGCACTAGGTGGGGACATGATGTTACAGTAAATCAGTGAATTTGATTGGGAGTTCAGCAGGATCAGAAGAGTCCAGAATGTTCTGTTCTGTGAGGAGACAATCTACCAATAGCAAAGAATGATGGCGATATAAATGCTTCATTTAAGAGTGCTATAGAACGGCCAGTATCTAGAATTTGTAAATTATTGGCATTGGCCAAAAAGTTTTGCTTTGTTATAGAAAAAGTCTGGAACTTACTGTTCCTTATCCTAGCTGAGAACCATCTACTAAGTCATACAGTAAAGGAGCCTTCTGACATTACCTTAAGCCAGCATATATATATATATATATATATATATATATATATATATATATGAAAATAAATGAATGAATATATTTAATGCAATTTGATTAGTATTTTTAATTAACATTGTAATAGTTTGTTAACTTAAAAAAATAAACACCTTTGATATTCAGAGCTAAAAAACTACTTTGTACTGAATTATATTAAAAGTTATACAAGTTTGGTATCAATTTACAAATACGTTTAATTTCTTAACTTTGAAAAACATGGATTAGTTAACATGAACAATATAACAAAGCATTTATTAAACTTAGTTAATGCCAATGTAAACATTAAGTAATACATTATTAACATCAAATAATGTAAGAATGTCTCTGTTTATATTATTTAATGAACCTGCACTGTGAGTTGTAAGTAAATAAATAAATTTAACCGCACCCATCTATCAATCTATTAATTTTCCTTCAGCTTAGTCCCTGATTTATCAGGGGTTGCCACAGCAGAATGAACCGTCAACTACTCTGGCATATGTTTTACGCAGCGGATGCCCTTCCAGCCACAACCCAGTACTGGGAAACTATATGTATTTCTATGTATAATATTTCTTCTTATTTTCCTAGTTTGTGTTTAAATGGTTTTAACCAAAATGTTATTAAAGCTTCATTATTACTGCATGCTACATTTGTTTGCTTAGTCGGTGGCTTTGTGGGCTTTGGTTTATTTGATGTTCATAGGTTTAGACTGCAAAGGCTGTAAAGACCTTTGAAATAGCTAAAATAGTATGATAAAAGCAAAAAAGAACTGTGAAGCCTTTGACCGCCTGGAACTACTTCAGCTGTACAGTTACTTGACTAAAAATACCTAAAATAACTGCACACCTTAGAACATTCGTTAACTAATCAGAATCGTTCAACAACCCAGAAAAATACGTATATGTTTTTAAATGTTTAAATGTATTTAATTTGTTTTTTTGCAAAACACGTGTACCTAGGACATAAAAAAAACCATACCTCTAACAATAAGTTCAGCAAAGTTTGACACTGCAGCTCCATATGTTGACTGGGTGATGCACCTATAGAGGTCCTGCTCTCCACGCTGGGCTCCGCCCACCTGGAACCATGCAACCAATCGCCGCTCACCTATCGATGACGTCACAGAGTATGGGGCCATCAGAACACCATTACGCCTCTGAAAAAGAAAGTACAAAGTACATGATGCTGAATTTGTCTTTTCTATTTTCACTTGTATTTACATACAAACAATATACATATTACATAAAAATGGATATGCAAATCTCTGCTTTGACATTGTGATCAGTGAGAGGCATGAACATATTTACATCCAGTGTCTGCAAACAGATTTTTTCTTTTATATTTTTTCCTTGCTAATCAAGGGTCCAAATCTACATTGCATTTAATATTATGACCCCACACCAACACAAACACTTCCTCCAGATCTATGTCTGACAACATTTCTTTGAAACAGTTTCCTCATTCATTTCCTCCTTCTCGTTCACGAGAACGAGACGAGATTTTTACACTATTTTTAAGAAATCCTCAATGATGAAATATATGAATGAAAAATAGTATTTTATTCAACTGAAAAAAAAAATCACAAATCGCAAAACTATTTAGCTGCTTTTTTTTTAATCAACTTGTAATGAATGTTATTTGACTTCTATTTTAATGAATTATACGCAGTAAAGGACATGCAAACACTGCTAAATAATTTACTAATAGCCTATGTGAATGGAAAATAATCTTCATTCATTCATTCATTCATTTTCTTTTCGGCTTAGTCCCTTTATTAATCCGGGGTCGCCACAGCGGAATGAATCGCCAACTTATCCAGCATATGTTTTACACAGCGGATGCCCTTCCAGCTGCAACCCATCACTGGGAAACATCCACACACACTCATTCACACACATACACTACGGACAATTTAGCCTACCCAATTTACCTATACCACATGTTTTTGGACTTGTGGGGGAAACCGGAGCACCCGGAGGAAACCCATGCGAACACGGGGAGAACATGCAAACTCCACACAGAAACGCCAACTGACCCAGCCGAGGCTCGAACCAGCGACCTTCTTGCTGTGAGGCGAACGTGCTACCCACTGCGCCACCGTGACGCCCGAAAATAATCTTTTTAGATATAATTTTAAATATTAGCAAAATATTTGTTATATAAATATATATATATTTGTCATAATACTTAGTGGGTAATTCAGAATTCTAGATGACAGAACATGTTTTGATTTATGAGAACTGTTTTGCAGCAGGCATAATTTGATATTATATAATGTATAATACAGATACATTATAATAAATACAACATAAAGAAGTTTGGTAATAATTTACAGAAAATATGAATTTTATTAGTTAACACAATAAATTAATTAGGTAATATGAACCAACAATTAATAGACTTTTGAAAACTTTATTATATTAGTTCATGTGATTCAAAAAATTTATTAATGCATTATTAAAATCAAAAGTTGCATAGTTTCTACATTAACTGCATCCAGCATATGATGATGATGGTGTATTGTTTACAATTAAATTTGTTTAGACAGCATTCCATATTATGTATTCTGATTAAAATGTATGAGTCATGAATCACAATATTTTATGATGCAGAAACAGAGCAAAGCAAAACTTAAAGACCCAACAAGTAGCTGGTATATACTGATTATATGTTTGGCTGTAATGATGATGGCCAAACGATTGATTTCCCCAATTGTTCAAACCTAACCACCATCTGTTAATAGCCTATAATATATGAGAATGATGCCTAAAGGTGTCCATTTAGAAAAAAAAAAAAAAAAAAAAAAAAAACTAGGGCTGTATTCAGTAAGTGAGATGCAGGGTGTTTATGAAGAGAAGGAACACACAGTCCCTTCATTCCTTACACACACACACACACACACGCGCGCGCACACACACTCCAGGTGTTTGGACAAAGCGCTACTCACGCAGGAAGTGAATTTACAGAATTCATGAAAGAAAGAGTCTGCCATTTAAAACAAATTAAGAAAAAATGGTATTTCAGAAGAAATTCGACCTTCATTTAGCTCACTTCAGTTCAAACCTGTATGACATTCTTTCCTCTAGTGGCATAAAAGGCAAAACAATGCAGAGAAAAAAAGTTGCATTTTAACTTATTTTCTCTCAGAAATGGACAGTAAATGTCAAAAATAATTAATAATAAAGAGCAGGAAACATTTAATTAAACATGGGATTTTAAATAGTATTGTCTTTGACATGTAAAACACCAATAATCTTTGTTTATAAGCTTGTTTGTTTGTTTGTTCATCTGTTTCAACATGTTCCTTGTACAACCCCAAATCAGAAAAAGTTGAGACAGTATGGAAAACACAGATAAAAAAGAAATAAGGATTCTCTGTAATTTCTACATTTACTTTGAATTGTATTCCATTGCAGACAATACAACAGCACATTATTTAATGTGTTCCTCGTGATTTTTATTTTTTATTTTACTTTTAAATAAACACGTACTCAAATTTTTGTCCTTGCAACAAAAAAACTAAACAAAACAGTTGGAACAGTAAAGCATTTACCCCTTTGTAATGTTGCCAAGCCTTTTCACAACACTTAAAAGACGTTTAGGGACTGAATACACCAAGTGATGAAGTGTTTCAGGTGTAATTTTGTCCCATTCTTCCTGCAAACAAGTCTTAAGGTGGGCAATAGTACGGGTTTTCGTTGTCACATTTTGCATTTCAAAATGCACCACACATTCTCCATTGGAGACAGCTCGGGACTGCAGGCAGGCCAGTCAATTACCTGTATCTTCTTCCTCCACAGCCAGGACTTTGTAATGTGTGCAGAATGTGGTTTTGCATTGTCTTGCTGAAATATGCATGGGTGTCCCTGGAAAAGAAGGCAGCACCAAAATCTCTTTGTACTTTTCAGCATTAATGGTGCCATCCCAGTAGTGCAAGTTACCTTTTCCAAGGGCACTGACACAACTCCATACCATGACAGACCCTGGCTTTTGGATTTTTTGCTGGTAACAGTCTGGATGATCCTTTTCTTCTTTGGTCCGGAGCACACAGCGTTCATTTCTTTCAAAAAAATACCTGAAATACTGATTCATCTGATCACGGTACATGTTTCCACTGTGATTTAGTCCATTCCAGATGCCTCCGAGCCCAGAGAAGTCAATGACACTTCTGGACACTGTTAACATAGGGCTTCCTTTTGACACAGTACAGTTTTCATTGGCATTTGTGGATGTACCTACGTATTGTGGTACTTGACAAAGGTTTGCCAAAGTAGTCCTGAACCCATGTGGTGATATTGCATATAGATGAATGATGATTCTTGATGCAGTGCCGCCTGAGGGATCAGAGATCATGGTTGTTCAGCTGAGGGTTGCGCCCTTGTCCTTTACGCACTGAAATTCCTTGAATCTTTTAATTATGTTATGCACTGTTGAAGGTGAAATATCCAAATGTCTTCCTATCTTTCTTTGAGTAACATTGTTTTTAAACATTTCAATAATTTTCTCACATATTTGTTGGCAACCTGGCCCATCTTTGCTCTTGAAGAACTAGACCTTTCATGGATGCTGCATTTGCACCAAATCATAATTACAATCACCCGTTGACATCACCTGTTTTAAATCACATCATTATTTAACCAATTTACCTGATTACTATCCCTAAACTGCTCCTGTCCCAACTTTTTTTTGGAATTTGTTGCAGGTGTGAATGACAGGAAAGGATGTATATATACAAATGAAATAAAGTTGAGAATATTCATTCATATTTCATATTTTCATATTTCATTCATATTTTAAAATTACTGTTATCTATAGTAAAGCATACACTCAATGCATCGCATAACGGTATGATGCATGAATGTGTTCCACGCAGGTGAGCTGGCTCAACATCAGACATTGTGTTAGAAACTCTCATATGCTTTACATGTTTGTTTCTATGTTTGTTTATTTAACTGCTATTTGCATCTATAACACTCCATTTTTACATCTCATTTAAATACACTATGAACAGCAGCTACGCTAATTATTTTCTTTATTCTCTATTTCCACCTGGGGATACTCATTCCGAGGTCCCTAGAGACTATGCAGCACCATTGATGCGATCCAAGACCTGTGAAGAGATGATCCCAAGGTATCCATAATCCTAGACCAGGTCATATCCCGAGCTGATGCTGTGGTCGTCATAGAGAAATGGAGTGCATGAGACTGATTCCTGAATGACCACTGTGATAAACGAGTTCCCACATTGATCCTGCGGGCCAACCTGACCGCCCGCTGGTGCCCTACTTACACCTGCAGCTTCTCCACAATGGACATCCAGCTTCTTCAGCTTCCAGCGCCTAGACTGCAACTCTGAACAGGAAGTTTAGCCAGATGAAAAATGGTCGTGCCTAACAGAGCCTAGTTACTCTCAAGGTTTTTTTTTTTCTTTTCTTTTCTTTTTTTTCCTTCACTTCATCAATTGGTGAAGTTTTAGTTTTTTTTTTCCTTGCCACTGTCGCCACTGGCTTGATAGGATCGGGACTTGTGAAACTGTGCTTCGGTGGATTTGCTCTGCTGTGTTTGAACTTTCAGCAGTGAAATTTAGACCACACTGAACTAAACTACACTGAACTTCAACTCTGCAATCTGGACTTTACTAGAACTATATTAAGCTGCTTTGACAGAATCTACATTGTGAAGCGCTATATAAATAAACTTGACCTGACTTGACTTGACTATACATGCCGTACATTCATTTCATCATTCTTCTTGTTATGAAGAAGAAGAAGAAGAAGAACAGAACAACAGAATAATAACAACAACAACAACAAGAAAAATATAACAAATGAAACCTTACTGTAAAGTCAATTAATTGAGTACAGTATGTGCTTTTGAGCTTAATTTCAATAAACACCATTATTTTAATGTTTACTTTTAGTTATCAAGAACAACATTGGTTTGAATAACTATATTGAGCAAGAGTCAGACTTGTAGACTACTTTTATGAGACATTTATGGTGTTTTCTTCTTGTCAGGAGTGGGATACCCATGGTCACCACCAGCTTTCATTTTACTGCAAAGACCAGCATGAGCACTGCAAAACATAGCACTTTCTATTCAATCAAAGAAAGAAAAGGCAGGCCTGGAAGAACATGAGGGTGCATTTTGGGAAGAACTAATCCTAAAACACACATCATTTTGGACATCTCACAACAACACATCTTTTGTTGCCTGCAAATGCACTTTTTTAAAAGCCTTAATCTTTTCTGGATTGCTCAGAAGCATTTGTGATGCCAGCAAAGCAGATGAGAAAATAAACACAGAACTGAAATGGCTGGCAATTATACAAATGATGTAAATATCAACATTTTACGCCTCGCCACACTGTGCCTTACGGTCACGCTAGAGCACCAGGATAAATACTACACATCAATTAAAATAGGAAGCAAACTTTCTAATGTGAGCGCATGTTTTGAACTCTTTTCCCCTGCCTGAGAAGAGATTCTGCTAGTGAACTAATGATATGTACAGACAGATTTGTTTGTACTATTCAAACTGCAGTGAGAACATAGCTGAGAGAAGCTCAGTCCAATGAGGATTCGCTCAAAGCCAAAATGGCTCATCACTATAGGATGTTTCCCAGTGATGGGTTGCAGCTGGAAGGGCATCCACTGCGTAAAACATATGCTGGATAAGTTGGCGGTTCATTCCGCTGTGGTGACCCCAGATTAATAAAGGGACTTTGCCTACTCATTTTCACGACAATTGTATTTTTGTGACTTAAAATGCATAAAATTGTGTGCATGTTTTCGAAAACGCAGCCGCTGTCATGTCCATGTAAACACTTGAATACAAGTCTTTGAAAACAATGATGTGGTATGTGGCAAGTGTTTAGGGAGGTGTAGTTAAGGCAAGTGTAAACAAAAACACAACAATAGTGGTAGTGTTGTATATGTTGTACCAATGTTTTGTAAGCAAAATGTGGATTTAATTTCATTCACGTCCAACCTCACGCTACACTTCAACATGCTTTTTTTGATTCTATCTGCATTGAATTTGAATCAATAATAAAGCCAGTGTATGAGTCGAGATGTTAAAAAATCATCTCTGTTCGCGTCTGGCTTTATTCTGCAACATCAAACTCTTGGATGTACTTTATTCCTAACTTAACATATCTTTAGAGACTTCATAGTCTATTAAGAGACAACACTATTGGGAAACGCAGCACTGATTATTTTGAAAGTAACACTTTAGTGTTCATTTTTTAAATGCTCTATTTATGCTGTAAATTTATAATTCTAATAATAAATGTATTTGTATGTATGCATGTATGTATGTATGTATGTATGCATGTATGTATGTATGTGTTTATTCCTCCCTTACTTTTTATTTGCAATAACTACAGTTTGCAAGTTAAATGGGCAAAAGTGTAACAGCCTTATTAGGTATCATTTAAATGCATATGCTGGTTGTTAGTGATAACTGATATTAGGAAAGATCAGTGTGAAGTGTTTCGCCTGTGGTGAGGATTTGAAGAAGACATTAACTACATTAATTAAATGCTAGGAGGTTCATATAATGTGTGTGTGCAGTTTGCAAAGTAAGGCTAGAAGAACAATTAAATAGAAGAAATTAAAACTGTCATTTTATATGTGCTGAATTATGTGTAATAGCATAATGTGGATAAGAAAGTTTTTTGCCAATATATTTCCCAACATGAAAAAAAAAAAGTGTTTTAGCAATACATATTGAACAGTCACCTAACAAATCTCTGGGCAGTCAAAAAAAAATAAAAAAATAAAAAATAAATAAATAAATTAATTAATAAATAAAATATAATAATAATAATAATAATAATAATAAATAAATAAATGAATGAATGAATGTTTGCAAGTTATTTATAAGAGATCCATGCTACTTAATCTACAAATCATACAGTCAGAATTCATACTGAATGATGCTCTCCTAAATATATGCAACAGTGATTGTCTTGCTTTACAGTCATTGTGTGTAAATTTAATCATAGATTTAATCAATGCTAGCCAATATAAAATTAAATTCACCCAAATGAATATGCAGGAAGCCTGAGGTAAAATGAAAATAACATGAAAATGATTTAGAATTTACCTGTGTAAAAGTATAAACATAAATGTGAAAAAAATATATATTAGTGCACACAACGCTGACAACCATCCGGACTATTTTAAGTTGATCTCACACATTCATAATGCTATCAATTTTGCTCTTTAGATTTAAAACGTAGCTGTCTATGCAGAGAATACATAGTGAGAAACTGACACAGCGTTGTCCACTCTCTTGAAAGAGATTTTCCAATTGGATTTACATTGGAAAAGTGCAAAAAAAGAATATATATAAAAACGTCCTTGTAATTAAAGCGTGATGACTCATGTCCAATGCTAAAACCTTAAAATGTAAAAGCCCTCAGTCACCCAGAAAGTGTTTCAGATGTGTAAGCTTTGAAAGATAAACTTTGAGAGTGATGTCTGCCTATACATGCAAATACATTTTAATATCTCAGTCTTAATTACTGGGGTTTAATCTGGAGTTGGCCCACCCTTTGCAGCTATAGACCATTTCAATGTGGTGATGTCACTGGCCCATGAAAATTTCCTGCTTGTTGTCAAACCATTTCATGACTGTTACAAGAGGCAATTCAAGAATAACTTTACGTTAAAACAGCTGCCATAGGATTATTTATCAACATTTGGACTTTTTTGGATTCTCAGAAGCTATGGAAATTAAAAATATAAAACAGGAAGTACGTTAGGACCATTGTTTTTGTTTACCTCCCTCAAAATGGTCTATAACAGCTTTAACTCTTCTGGGAAGGCTTTCCACAAGCTTTAGGAGTGTGTTTATAGGCATTTTTGAACATTCTTCTAGAAGTACATTTGTGAGGTCAGGCACTGAGGTTGGACCAGACCGCCTGGCACACAGTTTCCGCTCTAATTCATCTCAAAGGGGCCATCCCCAAACGGTTTCCATAAAGTTGAGAGGATGACACTGTCTAAAATGTCCTGGTGTGCTGAAGCATTAGGAGGTCCTTTCACTGGAACTAAAGGGTCGAACCCAACCCTTGAAAAACAAACCCACACCACATCAGTAGGACCTCAATTCACTGCTTCAAATCCAAAATGAACTTCTCCTCACAAGCCGGCAAGAGGTTCTAAAAGTGTAAAGTTCTAAAAATCTTTGGCACCTCTGTGTCGAAATATCTAATATTATTACCCTCACAGATAAGACATAGACATTCAGCAGAACAGAGACTGTCTTTGATTTAAATCCATGTCCATTTAAATCTTTATGGTTGATTACTTACCGCTTCTAAATCCCTGCAACAAACCATGCAAACAACAATGCTACTCAATGTGCAACAATGACCATTTTCTTGTGAATCGATAACTTATTTTAACAAACAGGGTGGCTTTACAAAATCTCAGAATGCTGAGAGATGCCTTATCAATCCACAAGATCTGTTAATCACCTCAGGTCAGGATTTTTTCCTCTGCATTCCAAAGGTACACTCTGTACCATTCTGAGACAAATGAGCAGCAGCAACTTATACATTTGAGTTGAAAGACCATCATCTAAACTGGGGCCATTTGACCAATGCTTATCAATGTGTTACAACTGTCATAGCAGCAGATGAAACCAACAGTACTGTGTGTGCAGATATCTGATGTTTGGTGTCAAACAAAAACTGGTGAAAGTTCTGGTGTATCGATTTAAATGAAGAAGTTATTTAAATGATTTAGCACTAACAGTTTATTTAAATTTGCAACACTCACAACAGTACTTCCTCACATGGACTATGAAGCAGTGTGTTAATTTGTGCCTTAAGAGGAAAAGCCTCTGCGCAGCTTCTTCTTGCTTTAAGCAAGAAACCTTTGGCACTGTAATGTTTATTTAAGCCCTTTCAAACAACAAATATTTCCCAAAAGTTCCATTGCTTCTCAAAGATTAAACATGTTTTCAGATGAAGATAAATTCATCTGACATCTGAGTTTGTAATCCTATGAACCTGAATTAACATCTCAATCAGAAGTTAATATTTATTTGCGGGGTCCAGAAATCTGACTCGCAAGATCCACTTTCCTCCAAAGTTTAGCACAAAACCTGATCAAACTCCTCACACTAGATTCACATTGGGTGTCTGCAATGATGCTGATGCAATCATCATAGAGACAACAGCAAAACACAACACAAAACACAGCTTTTTGACAGCTAGTCAATCATACATGGAGTAAACAGACACAACATTTTACCACAGTAATGTGTGTCCTTTTATAAAGCACAAGATGCAGCTTTTCTGATCCATAATACTGCAATTTTTGTTTGTCCAGTCAAATACTCAAATTACTAGAAAATGCAACTGAATGATGCATTTCAATGGCCAAAAGGGATTTACAAAACAACTTTTGGATTGATCTCCTTTAGGAACTCAGAGGTGTGGATTTAGATGGCAATTAAATCACCACATAACCTTGGTGTTTGTCAAAAAAACAGTAGGTAATTTAGCTGGGGATTTTTGCACAGATGGTGAGAGAAAAACACTGACATTCTGGATTCGGATGTCAATAAAATCACAAACTCCATCCTGTAAATGGTGAAAATCTCTTACGTCCCCCTGAGAAACAATTACAGTGCGAATAGGGCTTTTGAGAGGATCCAGTCAATCATGGAACCAGAACTCAGTGTAAGTTCAAGCCCACTTTGACCGCCTGGAGAGTGAGATTGTATGATGGTGAAAAGAGAAAACAATAGGCGAGAGTGAATGTTGACTGTAAGATGCTTTGCAAATCTGCTAGCTGTTCATTTGTGAAGCTTTCTGTGTAGCTATAATTAAGACCCTGAACCCTTATCTTCCGTTGTGTGTGGCATGCTCACATTTCAGTTTGATAAGGATGCAATGACATGAAAAAGTATTGTTTTGTAAACTTTAGTTTATGTGACTTTAACATCTATATGCTTTAACTTTAAGATCTATATGCTGGAAATCAAACTTTAAACAGATTTTCTTTCTCTTTTGGGAAATCTAGCCCTGCATATATTTGTGTTCAGTCAAATACTCTGTAAACGTGAAAATAGCATTAGTATAGTCAAGGATTAACTATTAATTCTGGAGGAATTCTCCCATACAACAAACAGGGTGGCTTTACAGCATCTCAGAGTGACAAGCAAAAAAAATGCCTCTAAAGGATCAATATGATCATTTTTATTTATTTTGTACATTTTTTTTCATAATTGAAAATATAATGTTCATGTGTCGTGCTGTAAATAATTAATTATAATTTTTTTAAATTATTAAATAAACATAAGAATAACTTCCTATTACTTGCTAGTAATATACACAAAAGTAAAATTACATTAACTTATATTAACTTAAAATAGTGGTTGGCATGGTGGCTCAGTGGTAAGCACGGTCGCCTCACAGCAAGACGGTTGCTGGTCCGAGTCCTGGCTGGGCCAGTTGGCATTTCTGTGTGGAGTTTACACGCTCTCCCAGTGTTCGCGTGGGTTTCCTCTGGGTGAAGCCGAAGGAAAGTGAATAAATGAATGAATGAATGTTACTAAAGCACCCTGAAGGAAAAAAAAGTAAATGCCTACTATTATATAGCCAAGATGGCGCCGACGATGATGGCCGCCTCCGTGTCGTGCTCTGCAGTTGTTTTTGTGTTTTTGTTAGTTTGTCCCGTCTTGAGTCACATTCCTACAATTAGTTTCACCAGAGACGAATTGTTGGACATTCGGACACATACACCACCAAATGTTTTTCCAGACTTGGATTTATGTGATGTTTTGTTGGACATTGTAGTCGGCGGAGCCGCGGTGCTGCTCAAACGCTGTCGGAACTCAGACAGCGCGGGTTTCGAACTGCGTTGCCTAGCATCCATCTGACGAATCTCCGCTCTCTACCCAACAAAATAGACAAACTCATTCTGCTCTCTCAGACAAACAGGGATTTTTTGCATTCTGCTGCTCTGTTTCACGGAAACCTGGCTGAACGACGCCATACCGGACAACGCGCTTCATCTACCAGGCTATCAGCTGTTCAGAGCGGATCGCGACGGAGAATCAACGAGGAAATCGCGGGGTGGTGGGACATG
>CAIGQV010000806.1:1280639-1292461 GCA_903798115.1 Danio jaintianensis | reverse complement strand
ATACAAAGACAGCTGACGTTCTGCCACAAGATGGCGACCGCATAATAAAGACCACATAATAAGTCCTTATGGGAGAAAAATTGCATTTTTCAGCGTACGTTTCAAACTACAGCTGAATAAATCATTACAGATTTATAAATTTGTTGTATGTATACTATAGTAATCTGGTAGTGTTTTGCTCTGGCTTTTTCGGGGTTAATTATTGTGATCTCCTGATTGCAAGAGATAAATACTGGGAAATCTCTGTAGACTGATGGCATTTCAGGCCGTTCAGCCTTATAATCTTAAAATGTGAGCAAAATTGCATGTTTTGTCATTATTTTAGACATCACACAAGAGAATCATTTAAATACTAGCTCTAAAGATACGTTTGTGAAGTAGCAACGGTTTCTGCTGTTCTGACTGCAGCTGTAGATGTGTGTGAACAGCAGAAGAAAGTAGTTCCTCTTATAAAAGGGTTTTTGAGACTCTCCATGTTTGATTTTCTTTTTTTATATATACGATTATGCTGTTGAACTGTTGTATAAACACAATATCACACTCGCAGCAGTGAAATATGGCTGTATTTTGTCACTGGTGGGACGGTGGGCCTCGAGCCAACGCTCGCCTCCCACCAGTGCAGCCATATCACAGGGCACAGGGCAGGTATAAACCTTTTTTTATCCATATGTATATCACTCGGCCATTGTTATTGTTGTTTTATCCATCTTTTGGCATCAATAAATCATAATTAAAGCTTTTAAACTTGTCTCAGATATTATGTTGCATTGCTTCTACCTATTGACCCCAGTTCAGCCCTTAAAGAAGTGTTTTTTTTTTGTTTGTTTTTTCTTTGACATTCACCTCAACCTTTATGTTTGATTGTTTTGCACAAACTAGACAAGCCACTGTCTAGTCAATTTAGAAAATATCTGTAAAATAAACAAGCTAACTGTAGGACAGACAAGCCTTTCTGCTCTAGCTGTGGCTGCTCCTGCGGCATCATTTAGCTCTAGTTCTAATAGAAGTGTGTGGAATCTGAGCAAAATCCTCACAGCGCTGCCTTTGGCAAGAACAAAGGATTCTGGGTAAACACAATGGCCTGTTTTTGTCATTATGTCTCTATACTGTAGTTCACCAACATTTAAAATGTGGCCACTGATCAGTAAATCTGCCATGCATCCTTACATAATCCATATCACTTATATTTTGGATTTTTGTTTGCTTTCTTTTCTGATAATAAACAGACAGACAGAAAGATAAATAAATTCTTAAATATTTAATTGGATTTATAACAGGTGTTCTGAAATAATATAATAATAATAATAATAATATAACAATGGCAGTGCAGTGGGTAGCACTGTCGACTCACAGCAAGAAGGTAGCTGGTTCGAGCCTTGGCTGGGTCAGTTGGCATTTCTGTGTGGAGTTTGCATGTTCTCCCTGTGTTCACGTGGGTTTCCTCCAGGTGCTCCGTTTTCCCCCACAAGTCCAAAGACATGCGCTATAATTGACTAAGCTAAATTGTCTGTAGTGTATGTGTGTGAATGAGAGTGTATGGGTGTTTCCCAGTGATGGGTTGCAGCTGGAAGGGCATCTGCTGCGTAAAACATATGCTGGATAAGTTGGCAGTAAATTCTGCTGTGGCGACCCGAGGCTCGAACCAGCGACCTTCTTGCTGTGAGGCGATCATGCTATCCACTGCACCACCGTGACGCCCTATAATAATAATAATAATAATAATAATAAAAATAATAATAATAATAATACTGTACTGATTGAGTAAAAGGACTTGCAAAATCACTCTGGACCCTTCACACCCAGCACACTTTCTGTTTGAACTGTTACCGTCTGGTCGGCACTACAGAGCACCGAGCACAAAAACAGCCAGACACAGGAAAAGCTTCTTTCCTCAGGCCATCTACCTCATGAACAGTTAATTATTCCCCTACTGTGCAATAAACATGTGCAATACTTTTTCATACGCACTTGTACACAGCACCTTATAACAGTATACAATGCAATACTTCTCCATACGCATTTGTACACAGCACCTTATAACTTGTATATTTATAACAAATCTGCACAAAAAATTCATCATCCAGAGCTCTTTTGTCTATATGCATCTCTGTTTAATGTTTGTCGTATTTTTCTCATATTTATTTTGTGTTGTCACTTGTCACTTTATGTACACTGGAAGCTTCTGTAGCCAAAACAAATTCCTTGTGTGTGTAAGCACACTTGGCAATAAAACCGATTCTGATTCTGATTCTTCTGATAATAATAATAATAATTATTATTATTATTATTTACTATTTCCAATGGTTTATCTAATGAATTATTTGCTAACATATTAAAACTGATTTGTTTACATTTCCAGGACCTCTTTGTGCTGAAATATTAATATGTTGTATGTGTATGTAATATTAATATGCTGAAATATTATTCAGTTTTGTTGATTTTGTTGATTCAGCAGTAGGGACCTTCAGAAAAGTAAAACTCCAAAAACTGAAGGTAACAGTTTGTAAATATATGTATTGTTATCTAAAGAACAAAATAAATGTACATATTTCATCTGTCTGAATTGTTATACATATCAAGGTTTTCTTTGCCATTTAATGTATGTGAATTGTGGTATGCAGTTCCATAGCAAAAGCTCTTTGATTTTGATATTTGAATGCCATTCACATTTATAATCCTGAATAAACATCCATGAGCAAGATCCTCTGTTTTGTCATCACTGACAAATCACAATATTCCACTTAATACAATGAATTGAATCAGCATTAATTTGTTACTAGCTCTGTCAGCTTTCAGTTATCATTGTGTGTTATTTATTTATACACTTGCACCATTGAACTGTTGTATAAATGTAACACCAACTACTGTATGTACAAACTACCCTTTTGTCAATTGCCGAATCACAGCTGCGTTGATACAGAACTACTTGTGTGATATTGCTTCTTAAAAGGTATTCCACATGACATTTGAAAACAGGAACTAATCTTGGCAATATCTTATATTTGTAAGAGATTCACTGACCTTTGCAAACAGTCTTGAGGGTCTACAAGGGTTTTTTCTCTGTTATGAAATTTCTCATTTTATTACTTTGTTCTCGCATGTCAACAATCCTCCTGCATGTTAGTTACTTTACCCTGATACATTTTCATTTCACTGCTTTTTAATTATTATTATTATTAAAAAAAGTTCATTCAATAATGTTATTTTGTCATGTTGTTAAACAGGTAAAATGGATTTGACTATTTTAAATATAATAAAAATAATGGGGATGCTTTAACATAAATAATCAGAAACAAACAAGTGTTGAAAAGGACACCTGTGAACACTTAGGGCTCTATTTTAACAATCTAGGCGCAAAGTCTAAAGTGCATGGCGCAAAAACATTAAGGGCGTGATTCACCAATCAGATGATTCCTAAGCCACTATAAATACCCTAAGTTCCATATAACAGCCATCTTCGTTTGAAGAATCCCCCCTTCCACCTCTACTCCTCCTCCTTTCCTAGATGGGTGGCGCGGTGGCCCAGTGGTTAGCACTGTTGCCTCACAGCAAGAACGTCACTGGTTCTAGTCCTTACCAAGCTAGCCGATGTTTCTGTGCGGAGTTTACACATTCTCCCCGTGCTCACGTGGGTTTCCCCCGGTTTCCTCCCAAAAACATGCAACTTAAGTTAATTGACTAATCCAAATTAGCACCATAGACATGCTCCTAGTAAGTAGTTATCTCTTAAGAGCAATCTCTATCTGTTCATTAGCTACTACAGCAGGGGAGTTCTCGAGATATACCTGAGCTCAAACTCCCCTCTCACCTTGCAAACGGGAGGGAATCCTAGGCTCGAGGATCTTATGAGCTCAGCGCTCTCTCCCGGGACAGCATGCCAAACAAGCTTTATAATCAAACATTAGCTAAGTGTGAACTCTTGAATGCTATTTTAAGGACGGAAAAATATGGTCTAACAGGGTTGTGTTTATTCTCCTAATGAGTTAAGGGTGTGTTTTGAGAATAAACCAATCAGAGTCTCATCTCTCATTCCCTTTAAGAATCAGTTGCGTCACGTAATGGCACATTTGCCATTTGACGTACTTTGTAAGAGAAAAAACTGAACGCGTCACTAGCGAGAAAACAGTTAAACAGACCATCCGCAACACGAGGATAAAGAATGAGCCTCCTCCAATCGGCCTCTTTACTTTCTCTTTCTCTCTTTCGTGGATAAGGAAAAGATGTGGTACGCACTCCACTGAAGACATCCATTAGCCTACATATTTAATTTTGTTTGTGAAGCACAAAGATTTGTTTCAAAACAATTTCTAAATTCAATTCTAATCTCCAGCAAACAAATAAATGAGCAATAATAACGAAGTGTGATCAAAAAACAGTTCTAATTCAAATTAACAGTTCAAATCTAAGCTTGTTTTTAATTAAACAAATATAAATATTCATATAATAAATACTACTACTACTACTACTAATAATAATAATAATAACATTATACAAAAGCAAGTTGTCATAAATAAAATGAAAAAAGCCACTCTCGAGATGAAGATGCATGGCATGGAGGCAGTGGTTTTTATATTTATGTAAAAAGTAATAATTTTTGTCATATTTTAATCCTTTAATTCTTTTTTATTTGTAAAGATATTTGCGTATTGCGGATCATCCTTTGTGTATTAAGCAATGTGTAAGAGAGGCGCACAACTAACGCGCTCTGCACTGGACTTTAGACCAGCTTTCAGCTGGTCTATTGCACAGTCTATTTTAGTTTCTCAAAATAGCAACGCACCAATAATGCGCCTTATCACACCTCTTTTCTAGACTGGAACACCCCTGAGTCCACAAAGTGGCGCAAATGGACTTGCTATTTAAACAATGTGGCGCAAAACAAGAAAATTACAGTTGCGCTGGTCTGAAAATAGCAACAAATCGCGCCAATTACGTCATGTGCCTTATTGCGCCGGGTTGCTTAATGTCAGCCAGTCTGATACTGTATAAAAGTGTCACAAAATCATTGAAAGTTTGTGTGTGTGTGTGTGTGTGTGTGTGCGTGTGTGTGTGTGTGTGCGTGTGTGTGTGTGTGTGAAAAGATCTCTGTTGGACAGCTCCATCTGCACAGGACCACAGTGAAACCTGTGTCTCCATGGTGACAGTCTTTCACCCTGACCCCAAGACAGGTTCTTCACTCCATTGTCATTCAAGACAACAAATACTTGTTGCTTGAGGAGAGTTTCTTTTTTTCTTTTTTTAAAGGCCGGTAAGGGCCTCTGGGTGAGAGAAACAGTAGTTCTGAGTTGGAAGTCGGAAAGTCCAACAGACAAAATATCTCTATGGGTTTTATTTTTTCAGAAACACGATCCATTATCATTCATTACTGCATTATTGTGGATGGTTCACAGTAATGATTCCACATGATTTTGTAATCTGAAACAACTTGCAGTTTTGAATTTGTTCATTCAACTTAACATGCTAAGTTTTTGTATTGTTTCAACTAGTCTGTAAGTTGACAGACTTGTTGAGTGTTTGTTGCCTCAACAAAAAAAAATGCTAAGTTAAGTTTGTCCTAGCAATTACTTTGTAAGGACAATTAAATTGCAAGGAAAACTTGACTTTTAAAGAGTCCCTATTATGCATTATAAAAGGTCATATTTTGGTTTTGAGGCTGGCAAAAGTTAAACTATTTTGAAAATTGACTGCGTCACTCAGCGCTGCTGATTGCGTTGGCATCGTTCAAGAGAGTCGGGGATTTGGAGGCATTTTCGGTCAGCGAATCGTGCCTGGAATTTGGGCCGGCCTACTCTCACGTTATCTTGAGACCCCGGCCCGGCTATGTGTCCAAGATTCCTACCACCCCATTTAGAGATCAGGTGGTGAACCTGCAAGCGCTGCCCTCGGAGGAGGCAGACCCAGCCCATTCACTGCTTTGTCCCGTTTGCGCTTTGCGCCTTTATGTGGAACGAACACAAAACCTAAGATCTTGTGAACAGCTCTTTATCTGTTATGGTGGTCGGCAGAAGGGAAGTGCCGTATCAAAACAGAGGTTGGCCCACTGGATAGTCGATGCCATCACCCTTGCTTATCTATGCCAGGGCTGCGCTATGCTCCATAACCCGGAGATACGTGCGCCTTTTTTATTCTGCTAGTAAGTTTCCCACTCGGCGAACCCTAGAGAATTCCTCCGAGGCCCCCAGCACCCGACTCAGCAGAGGAGTCGAGTGCCTGGCTCAGTGTGATGTCTGTATGCCCAATTGGTCTACCCACATGCTGAGGTTCGGTGCCAGCTATCCGCGGCCCCCTCCCTGGCGACCCCATATGCATATTCAGCCACGGAGTGTTCCCCCTGACTAGGCAGATCCGTGTCTTCCCTACCCGCTAACCAGCTTATCATATGTAGTACACCCCCTCATGAGGGCTAGTCCATATGCTCTATTACCATCAAGTCTCCCCTCTTGGGTAGCAGGTGACCTCCGCAGCGTCCTCCCCCTTCGGAGACTGGCATGCTTCCCAACGTACTGTCTTTTCTAAAATCCCTAGTCTATATTAGCTAGGTAAAAGCTCCTTACGACCCCCGATCTAAATTGCTATTTATTCCCATGTAATGGTAATTAAAGGGCCTAGGGGACATTGGAAGGTTGCGGTCTTGGTGATGCTTGTGCGCTCACGCTATGCTTGGCAAACTTCACATCAGGAGCGTGACGGGCTTAGCTGCTGTGGCGTTTTCCATACACTCTCCCAATATGTCTGGTTCCAGACACACATTGGAGTTCCCATATGAAGGGGAACGTCCTGGTTACGTCCGTAACCCACGTTCCCCGAATAGGGAACGGAGACGTGTGTCTCCACTGCCACAGCACCTGAGTCTCCAGCTGTTAGCTGAGTGATCGGCTCTTCAGCAGGCAAATTCTAAGTGCTCGCTTCTCAGCTGGCAGCTTATATAGCACTAATGACTAAGCACTGTCAGCTGTGGAGCTGAGCTCTGCCAATTCATGTTTGGCATTCATTGGCCCGTTTTCTTACTCTTCAGAGTGATTGGTCGTCTGACGTACTCCCAATATGTCTGGTTCCAGACACACGTCTCCGTTACCTATTCGGGGAACGTGGGTTACGGACGTAACCAGGACGTAACTGACAATGTCTCTGTCAAAGTCTGACAAAGTCTCATACATAATAATCTTTGTTGATCCTTCCTTTAATAGCAAACGGCCGGCAAATCCCTCATTGCAGGGCAGGTTATTGTATCAATCATTAGAAAGATGACACAGGTGACACATCAGAAACAAACACAGCACAAGGTTGGCTGTGGTATTGTTGTGAAAATGAACTTTAATCCTTTATTTCCCACAGCCGCATCTCTGGTCATCTCTCAGTGATAGTAATCTTCGAGTCATGATCAATCCCATGATACCCTGCGCTCTGCTAGTGTTTGAAGGGAAGGGTGCGTTCACGTTTTACCGGATCCAGCACCTTGTATTTGGTGATGTCTCGCATCGACGGCAAAAGATTTGAACACAAGACGATTTATTTTTTCGGCTCTTTCATTTAAGAATCAATAGTTTTAAACATGGTGCACTTTCAGATTTAAACCTCAGCTGGATGTTTTCATTCACTTAGAGCTGTGTTACACACTGCATGGATGGTCATTTTCAAAAACCCATAATAGGGGCTCTTTAAGGGAAATTATTGTCAAGACAACTAAGTACAGTGTGTGTAATTGTTAAATTGAAAGAAAAAAATCATTTAATAAAATGTGTAATGCATTTGGATATCTGTGCTATTGCTAACTGAGAAAATATGTTAAGTTCAGTGAACCTAAACGTTAGTACAGATAACTTGAACATTTAAGTTCATGCATTGCATTTAAACTAAACTTTGCAAGTTCTGCTTACTTGAAAATGTAAGCTGACATATTGAATCTAAATTTTGCAAGTCCAGGTTACTTGAAATAAGTAGTTGGGTCAAATATTTTGCTCTATCAACTAAACATTTAAAGTTGCAAATACTTCAATAAAAAGAGTCAACTTATTTATTTTTTGCAGTGTGTTGGGGAAATATAAATTTTTACGAATCCAGAATGCTTATGAAATATTGTGTTTCTATCTAAAGATATGATTTGGGGGGGCCCTAGCATCAGAGATTTGACATCTTTGAATATTTTTGTTAAATTGCTTGTCTTGTGTGGAAAAGTACAGCAGGTCTGTAATGTAACCTTGAAGAAGTGAGAGAAAGTGAGAGAAAGCCCTCCATTTCTTGTCACACTCTGCAGAAACCTGTGTTTAAGTATGACTGTCTGACCCTCTTGCAAGAGAATAAAATCATCTTTAAATGCAACAAATTGCATGTACCACTATATAAATTACCACTATAAAAATTTAGGAATGCATGTTTAAAAACAGCTGTTTTGTGTCTACACTTTAAAATCCAATTCAACCCACACAGACAAACGCCAACAAACAAGTCTGTTGATGTTTGTTGGATCAGCATGCTACCCTTGTCGCCGTCTGTTGCCATTGGTCAGGGTTTGTCAACTGAACGTTCTTTATTTCCCACTTTTTTAATGAATTATTTTAAAATTGTTTTGTTTTTTTTACTTTCAAATTCTAACTAGCTTCCTACTGTCACAGTCAGTGTATCTTTGTGTTTTAGTGCCCTACCTGTATGTTTTGTTCCCATAATTCATTACAGTAATTGTCTCCACTCCCCTAGTTATCTCGTCTGATTGTTTGCCCATTGTTTCATCAGATTATAAAAAGCCCTCCAATTTTAGTCTCCTGTCAGTTGTTAAATGTAACTCCCATGAATGTGTGTATGAGATCTGTCTATGTTCCTGCCCTACTGTCTTCCCTCTTGTTTCTGGATAGATTTGGATTTGTTACTAATCATTTTATTATATCATATTTATTAGAGTAATAACTGTGCAAGTGCATGTAACTAGTTGATTTAATAGCTGTAAATATGAACCAAACAAGCAAAATAATGTTTTGTCAAGGAATAAAGTGTGATTAGTTAACAGTGCATTTTAGGTTTGCAGAGACTGTCAGCAGTTTCTGCTATGTTTACATCTGGCCTCCATCAGCAATGTGCAAATTTCCCAAACTGGGCATCGTCTTCCTGTCTCTAATATTCATTGTTACTGTACAAGTTTTACAGAAATATATGTCAGAATCTAGATTATTGCAACAGTAGATATAACTGGTGTTTTAAAATATTAAACATTAACTTTTTGAAAAAAATGATGATAGAATTGCACATCCACGTGTTATCAGTAAATTGATATTTTCCCCATCCATAAACTGTTACTAGCTAAACCTCAAAATTCATTCATTTGATTTCAGCCTTGGCAGTCATTTTAATAATGCATCACCAAGTAAAAGTGAGCAGAATACTGTGAACTACAGAAAGACAGATCTTCAGCACATTTACCTGATGGAGTCAGCACATTAAAAAAGGTAAGATATGTGTCAATGCTCACTATGGCTGTATTTATTTGGTCAAAAATAAGGTACTGTAACAACCGTAATATTGCAAAATCGAATTACCTTCCATAGCTGTTTTCTAATTTAATGTATTTCAAAGTGTAAATAAATCCTGTCCTACAATGTGGGTTTTTTTTATACAGTAGATGACATATTTCCTACTATATATAACAACACAAAAAAGTTAATTTATTTAATGTAAGTTTTTGTCAAGCTAATAAAGATTCTTAAACATAATTTTGTAATGTTTCCCTGTTTTTTGAAAGAAAGAAAGAAAGAAAGAAAGAAAGAAAGAAAGAAAGAAAGAAAGAAAGATTACTGACCCCATTACTTCTATTGAGAATAGTGACGTCAATCCAGTGACATTGGCTCTAAGTGGAGCTGTCCAAGGTGCTGATTACTAAGAGTTCTGTCTGTATTATCTAACTCTGGGTAGATGGCAATGGTTTTAGTGCAATTACAGATTCTAAATTTAGGGGTGGAGGGGAAACGTACAGCAAGAAAATCAATTTTAAAGATTCCTGCACAGTCCAGAGTATTTCCAAATGCAATAATAAAGGTTTTATCAACCAAAAACAGGACTTTGAGCAGAAAGAGCTTTAAACTGTCCAGGTATCAAACAGAACTTGATTTATCCTGTTCGAACCATAAAATAGAAGCAAATTTTATCTCAAAAGATGCTTTGTAAGATGGTTATGCACCAACGTGTCGTAAAACAAGGGATTTTGCATAAAATGCAGGGTGTTACCGCTAATGAGTGCTAATCTCATAGCAAGTTTTGTCAAATTTTCCTGGCAGTGGCTTCCTCTCTTCTCATAAGAGCATCTGCGCACTGATGCAGAACAAATGAACCCTTTAAATATGTAAAAGCTAGACTTGCAAAGATGAGTAAGTCTTCATGTGTCTATTAGGTGTCTAATTCTGGGGCATTTGCAATTACATTCTTGCTGTGGGGTGTAAAAGTGAAATGCAGGAGGTCTATAGTCGTTAAAGCAGGCCACAAACCGAGTCTCACAATTCAACAGCACGATCCCCATCCACATACAATCTCCTTTCAGCAGCATTCCTGTCAGCATGAGCGCACCGCATTTCCCAGAAGCCAGCAGGTATCTAGACTCACGGCAGGCTGTGGTTTCAAGCATCCCAGTCCAAACTACTGAAGCAGAATTATGCGCCGTCCACTAAAACACACTTCCTGCAGTGCTAATGGAGTGTAGGTCAGCAGGTGTGTGAGGACAAGGGAAGCACAAGACGAGAGAAAAATAACAGTCCAAAGACGGACACAGGAGATTCGCTCTCATTCACGCCTGACTGAAGCTACAGATTAAGTAGTGGCACACGGGGCACAAAAGCCAAAGCGAGAAGCCCTTTTTCTTTCTTCTTCCCCCAGAAAATAAATAAATCTGAGACGGCGACTGCTGGGAGCGAGAGATGGAGTGATATCTGCACAAAAGGTCAGCCGTGGGAAGTGGACGTGGCGCAAGAACAAGGGAAATGGAAGGCAAAAGTGTCAGTGGATAATTGTCTTCCATGATGGCTATTCAGATCAAAAGTGAGCACCCCAAGACTCTGGCAGGATGAAATAGCCACCTTTGTTCCTCGTTCTGGGTGGGTCGACTTGGTCTTACGCCCCCCCTCTAAGCCGGAAAAGGTCAGTGAGAGTGTGTTTCTGTGTGTGTGTGTGTGTGTGTGTGTGTGTGTGTGTGTGTGTGTGTGTGTGTGTGTGTGTGTGTGTGTGTGCGTGTGTGTGTGTGTGTGTGTGTGTGTGTGTGTGTGTGTGTGTGTGTGTGTGCGTGTGCGTGTGTGTGTGTGTGTGTGTGTGTGTGTGAGCGTGTGTGTGTGTGTGTGTGTGTCTGTGTGCGTGTGCACGTGCACGTGTGTGTGAGAGAGAGAAAGAGAGAGAGAGAGAGAGAATTTAAACTGTAAGAAGCCAATATTGCTTAATGAAGCAGCAAACTATTTGGGATGTTAAACTGCTAAAAGTCAGGAAAAAATGTGACCTTCAGGAAAGAAAAGAAAAGAAAAATGCATAAAATTTCAGTGCACTTCCTATTTAATTAAGCAACAGTAAATGCACTTCCCGGCCCTATATAATGTATAGAGGGCAGAGAATGGTTGAAATGATTTTATTAATAACTGACTTTTATCTCTACATTTTGTGCAGTGTTGTGTAATACTTGATTAAGAGTGAGTCGAATAAAATTCTGGTTAAACATTTATCATGTTTAATGAAACATCTACACATTTAGATGAATTAACTAGAGAATAAAATTATATAAAATATATTAAAACAATGTTTACCTTCTTACCTTAATCAGAATCAGAAAGAGCTTTATTGCCAGGTATGTTCACACATAC
>CAIGQV010000806.1:1241359-1255791 GCA_903798115.1 Danio jaintianensis | reverse complement strand
TTTGTTTGTTTGTTTGTTTGTTTGTTTGTTTGTTTGTTTGTTTGTTTGTTTGTTTGTTTGTTTGTTTGAATGTGTTTTTTTGAAAATTTGCCAGAAACTAGAGATGGCTGCTCAATTTTAAAACGAATCAAAAGTTAATATATGCAATGATACATTGATTCATTTTCCCTTGGCTTAGTCCCTTATTTATCAGGGATCGCCACAGTGGAATGAACCACCAACATATGTTCCAGCAAAATGAGTTTCATGTAATTTCGGGTGTTTCCTTTTAATTTTTTGGACTTTAACTGCAGTTCGGCAGTTTCACTTTCATCCGACAACATATTGTTCATGCCCTGTGATAAACTGAGGTATTGGATGAGAATTATGAAGTAAGTACTGGTGGGAGAGTGTTGTTTTAATGGAATTTGATACCACACGCCGAATGAAAAAAAAAACATCTGCATTTCATGACGCAAGTCTGTAGTCCTTTAAGGTAATCAAAAATCGCTGTTTACATGGTAGACTCTTAATCAGAGTATTGTCTTAGTCATATTAAAATCGGTGTATTGGTGTCCATGTAAACATACTCAGTGAAAGTGCCAGATGATGTCGCAAGCTGTCAAAGACTCTGGCACTCCTCTGCCTTTAAGTTGATTTTCATGCGCCCTCAAGAGTTTCATTTAATTTGACGTGTTTCCCCCCTTACACTCAACTTTTGTAAAGCATCTGTTTCATGTTTCTGTGTCAGAATCCTTGCTTGTAAAATACAGCCATACTTTAGAACGCTTAGTTTAAGCTAATTTGATGAACGCGATCATGCGTGTTGATGAATCTGAAGGGAGTCGCACGCGGCATGCGCTTTACTGCGCGTTGCCTATGTGCGTGCATTCCTTAAGCAACAAGAACAAATGCCTAAAACATCACCGACGGTGTCCGTATCCCTTAAAGTTGTTTAGAATTAAATGTTTAGAGATGGTGTGACCAAAGTCCCTTTAAGAATTCTATAGTGTGACATAATGCATACCTATGTGTGCCTTTGATGTACCTCTTGATGCTTCTTACGTCCTTGTCGCAGCACCAGTGGCACCTGGTGTATACCGGTTACATAGCACCGGGTTTCGGTACCCAACCCTACTTGCGAGAGACTGTTCTCACTCTCAGGTCACATCATTCAAAAGAAAAGGGCCACATTGTCCCCTGATAATGTCAACAGACTGGTCTGTCTCAGCAACTGGCTGAATGTAAAGGAGGACTAAACAAAATTGTTTCTACTTTATAATTAATGTTCTCAACTCTCAGCAATACAACTTTTCAATGAGTACAATTGTTTGTATTCATTCATTCATTCATTTTTTTTTCGGCTTAGTCCCTTTATTAATCAGGGGTCGCCACAGTGGAATGAACCGCCAACTTATCCAGCATATGTTTTACGCAGCGGATGCCCTTCCAGCTGCAACCCATCACTGGGAAACATCCATACACACTCATTCACATACACACTCATACACTACGGACAATTTTAGCTTACCCAATTCACCTATAGAGCATGTCTTTGGACTGTGGGGGAAACCGGAGCACCCGGAGGAAACCCACGCGAACACAGGGAGAACATGCAAACTCCACACAGAAATGCCAACTGACCCTGTCGAGGCTCGAACCAGCGACCTTCTTGCTGTGAGGCGATTGTGCTACCCACTGCGCCACCGTGACGCCCTGTTTGTATTCATTACTTTATTATTATAATTTTCCAATTTCCATATTTGCAATGCCTGTATTTTGGAATTTTTTCCAAAATACATCCACGATTATATCTTACATTACTAAGAACTGAAATTTTGTAGGGGCAATTCTCCAAGTGCGTGCACAAGAGTAAACCTATCACCCCACAACAGTGCTTGGATGAGAATGAGTCCAATAAAGTGTGCTTGTATATGACAAAAGCTGTGAAAGCTGACCTTGTTTATCCATAGTTAATTTAACTCCATTCACCTGTAAGTTTTAAATGCTACAGCTGACTCATTTCGGGAGTTACTTAGAACTCATAATTTTTATATTTCCATAGTGATATATCTGGTTTATAACATGCCACAGTCCCATGCATTGCAAAGGAGATTAATGCTGCTGGATTTTATACACGTCAATCATCAACGTGTGCTAAGCTACATGAAGGTAGGTGGCTGTTTAAGAGTTAGTTCACCCAAAAAGTTTAATTCTGTAATTAATTACTAACCCTCATGCCATCCTAATCTTCAGAACACAAATTAGGATATTTTGGATAAAATCTGAGAGCTCCCTCATCAACCACAGACAGCAACGACAAGATGATCAAAGTCCAGAAAAAGTACCAAAAACTTTCCAACTGACTTCAGTGGTCGAATTGTAATCATACAAATCTCCCATGAACACTTTTGTGCATAAAAAAACAAAAAAAACAAAAAAAACCTGTAAATATGATTTTGTTTGTGCAATGTCTTCTCTTCTGTGACAGGTTAAGCTGCATACGATTACAATTGAACCACTGAAGTCACATCTAATGTTTTGACAATGCTTTTAGTTGATTTTCTGAACTTTGAATATCTTGCGACTGTTTCCGGGATGAGTCAGCTCTCAGATTTCATCAAAAAATGTCTTAACTTGTGGTCTGATGATGACTGAATGTCTCAGAGAATTGAAACAACATGAGAATGAGTAATTAATAACATCATTTTCATTTGTGAAATACACAAACGTCAACAAACACAAAAGTATTTGGATTAAGGAGTTAGAAAAAAAATTATTCAAATTGGTTTGAAACAAGTCAAGTGTGAGCAAATCATGACAGATTTTTTATTTTATCTTTACTCCTTCTTAAGTGTGATAATTGACTATGGTCCATCCCCTATGATCTCACAAAATCCTGTGGATAACACTGTCATACTATATATATATATATATATATATATATATATATATATACACACACACTTACCGGACACTTTATTAGGTACACCTGTCCAACTGCACGTTGACGCAAATTTCTAATCAGCCAATCACATGGCAGTAACTCAATGCATTTAGGCATGTAGACATGGTCAAGACGATCTGCTGCAATTCAAACCGTGGCATGGTTGTTGGTGCCAGACGGGCTGGTCTGAGTATTTCAGAAACTGTTGATCTACTGGGATTTTCACGCACAACAATCTCTAGGGTTTACAGAGAATGGTCTGAAAAAGAGAAAATATCCAGTGAGCGGCAGTTCTTTGGGCGCAAATGCCTTGTTGATGCCAGAGGTCAGAGGAGAATGTCCAGACTGGTTCGAGCTGACTCAAATAACCACTCAAATAACCACTCATTACAACAGAGGTATGCAGAAGAGCATCTCTGAACGCACAACACGTCAAACCCTGAGGTGGATGGGCTACAGCAGCAGAAGACCACACCGGGTGCCACTCCTGTCAGCTAAGAACAGGAAACTGAGGCTACAATTCGCACAGGCTCACCAAAATTGGACAATAGAAGACTGAAAAAATGTTGCCTGGTCGATTTCTGCTGCAATATTCGGATGGTAGGGTCAGAATTAGATCCATCCTGCCTTGTATCAGGTTACCTGAATATTGTTGCTGACCATGTCCATCCCTTTATGACCACAGTGTACTTCCAGCAGGATAACGCGCCATGTCATAAAGCGCAAATCAACTCAGACTGGTTTCTTGAACATGACAATGAGTTCAGTGTACTCAAATGGCCTCCACAGTCACCAGATCTCAATCCAATAGAGCACCTTTGGGATGTGGTGGAATAGGAGATTCGCATCATGGATGTGCAGCTGACAAATCTCTTGACTAAAATCTCTGAGGAATATTTCCAGTACCTTGTTGAATCTATGCCATGAAGGATTAAGGCAGTTCTGAAGGCAAAAGGGGGTCCAACCCGGTACTAGTAAAGTGTACCTAATAAAGTGGCCGTGAGTGTATACAGTATATATAACTAGCATGTGTTACTCATTTAATTACCTGTAATATGAATCAAATCAATAAACAACATAAATGTCATTATTCAAAGTTCAGTCAATATCTCATTAACTTTTCCATGTGTCTGAGCTCACTGTCACCCTAAACTACACCCTAAACACTGTTCACCTACTATAAAAGTGTGTGTGATTCAGCTCGGCTCTCAGCAACGCATATAAATAGACTTCATATCAACGTCATTCCCTTGTCAACGTGTGTGGCCTAAAAAGCAACATTAATTCTAGAAACAGCCCTCCAATAGCGAGAAACTCCTGCCAACTGCTTTGCCAGCTTCCCGTCCTCCGCTGAAACTCACATGAAGTTGGTTGGGGAATGCTAGAGGAAAGTGCGAGAAACAGTGAGCGAGTGGGTGGGTGAGAGAAAGATGGAGGGAAATCGAGAGAGAGAGCGCTGAAAACTGTCAGTGCAGAAATATTTTCCATAAATTCATAAACGCTGATAAGGCCCCATCTTTCTCCCATGTGCCCCAGCCAAGGACGAAGGAACATACATTAAGAGATTAGGAGCAGTGCTGCATTTCCATCACCCTGCTGAGAGCGAGACCCATGGGCCCAGCACACGATCTTATCAAACACACATACAGGCGCAGGAAAGCCAGTGCTGGTTTCAACTTCATTTCGCCTCCTCCGCTTCTTTAAAAACCCTTCTCAAACTCTGCCATCAATAATCTGCCCCTGCTGTCCTCTGTGCTTTATTGTATTTAAACACACACACACACACGCACACACGCACACACACACACACACACACACACACACACCCACGCACACACACACACAAACGCACGCACACACACGCACACACCTACTAGCCTACTAGCACCGCTGGTCAGCTAAAGCTACTGACTTCTTTCACTTACTGTCTCACTTACTGTCTTTGCTCTTCACCCTATACAATGTCACTTGTGTGTCTATCCTTGAGTGCAGGAGAAGCATCGGTGGAGGCGTTGGAGCTGGAGCTGGAAGCAGTGGAAATCCAGATTCGCGATCTCGAGATGAAGCGATCACAGATCCGGGAACAACGGGCCCTGCTCGATGTATCCCGGGCCGCGGCTCGCTCATCTGAGGTAAGTGTGCGATACAATCTCAACACTCCGTCCACCTCAACTCCGTGTGTTTCTCTGTCCAGGCCCAGCGCACCGAGGACGCGGCTTGTCCAGGGGTCGTTCACTCCGGCACCCGGCTACCGTGGCCCCTGGGTGCAGCCACGTAAGGTGTATACCAGGTCTCGGGGCAGAACGTCTCCTCCTCCTGTGTTCGAGATCCCCACAGAGAACCGCTTCGTCCCCCTCCGTGAGACGGGTCGAAATGTGGCAATCATCGGTGACTCCATCGTTCGCCATGTCCGCGCTGCTTCCACTAAAGGTAACAATGTACGCACTCACTGCTTTCCCGGTGCTCGTGTTAAGGATGTTTAAAGGACGTGTTAAGGATGTTGCTAAGGTTCTCGCTATCCTGAGCGCTGGCGAGAGCATTGGAGCTGTCGTCCTTCACATGGGGACGAACGACACCGCGCTGCAGCAGACGGAGATCCTGAAGAGGGACTTCAGGAGCCTGATCGAGACGGTTCAGATGCAGAAAAGCTAGTTCATGCTTTCATGACTTCTAGGCTGGATTACTGTAATGCTCTGTTCGCTGGTTGCCCAGCATCCTCTATTAATAAACTTCAGCTAGTACAAAATGCAGCTGCCAGATTTCTTACCAGATTTCTTACCTGACCGCCTGCCGGTGCCCTACTCACACCTGCAGCTTCTCCACGATGGACGTCCATCTTCTTCAGCCTCCAGCGCCTAGACTGCAGCTCTGAACAGGAAGTTTGGCCAGATGAAAAATGGTCGTGCCTAACAGAGCCTAGTTTCTCTAGAGGTTTTTTTTCCCTTCACTTCGTCAATTGGTGAAGTTTTTTTCCTCGCCACTGTCGCCACTGGCTTGCTCGGATCGGGACTTGTGGAACTGTGCTTCGGTGGATTTGCTCTGCGGTGTTTGAACTTTCAGGAGTGAAATTTAGACCACACTGAACTAAACTACACTGAACTTCAACTCCGAAATCTGGACTTTACTAGAACTATGTTAAGCTGCTTTGACACAATCTACACTACGCTATATAAATAAACTTGACTTGACTTGACTTGACACACACAACACACACACACACACACACACACACACACACACACACACACACACACACACACACACACACACACACACACACACACACAGACACAGTATATTTACTTACACTGTACTTTGGTTTGGAAACCATTGGCACAAAGAGGGATATTCACTACAATGCTAGCAAAAGATAAAGAGGTGTATGCATTTCATTTAAACTGGCAAACCAGTTTAGGTTTCATTCCTTACAGTCAAACACTGTTTTATTATGCTATAAATGATATTACAGTGTGAGAATTAGCCTCCACTAGTCAAGAGATGTGAGTTGCTCTGGTAAACAATCCACGTGAGTCAATGATACAGTTTAAGATAAATTTCACAGTCACGCTGAAGTGATGACAGTGAGGAGAGATGACTGACAAAACCACGATGGAGGATTCGGTGTGCCACAAGTCCTGAGTGTTGCTGACAAATATCTGTTTGTAAAACGTGAGTATGCATGATCACAAATTTGAAAGCCAAAGTAAATAGTAAGCTCACATTCAAAAGTGATTTCAGCATATACTGATTTATGCTGTATTAGTAGGGGTGTAACGGTTCACAAATGTCACTGTACAGTTCCGTACATACAGCAAAAACAAAGACATTTGCTTAATTGTTTTCTTCTTTTTCATTAAAACTAAGATAATAATGAATGATTTTTTTTTTTGCTTTGAAAAAAATGCTAAGCATGTTCTTATGTTCTGGTGATTGCATTAATGTTACTATCCAGATTGCAAAACGCTCATCCAACATATACCTGACTGGTGTTTTTCTTTGGGGGAGACCACATGTTGCAGTACATCAATTTGATGCACTCCTATTAGTTAGTACTCACGTAACCCATGTTGAACATCTTTATAGATCAAATGATGTTGTTGTTTTTTTTGTGCTGTTGACAAAAGACTGATAACTTTTTGTGCATAACTGCAACAAGAGACTACTAAACATTTATATGTACAGTATACTGAACTAACACTAGATTTACTGTTTCAGAAGATGTAGATATGTTCATATTATGCATATCAGTGTCTCTCTAAATGTATTAAAAAGATAAATGCATCAGAGCCGTGCTTCATGTATGAATACTAATGAGATCACGCTGCTTTTATGGGTATGCCAGTGCATCATCCAAAGACAAAAAGTAGGAAAAAAAGTACATTTTAATCACTCTTTTACATCAATGGTTTCGATTCTTTTGGAAGCGGCATGCAGGGAAGCTCACGTTATCTTTAAGAAGAGCTGTGACAGTCGCGTGTCAAATCGGCCTTGATCTAAATAAGCTCATTAGGTTATTCTCTCACCCGGCCTTCTTTCATCCCACTGCCTAAAACTGAATAATTGCTTTGATGCATCAATTCCTGCTTTTTGCGTTGATGTCACTTCAACCAAATCACAGTCACCTTGGATGGCATTTGAAGGGCAGCAGTAGGTCGCTACAAGAAACATTGTCCTTTTCTTTCTTTTTTTTTTTTTGGAGAAACAAAAAGCAAATATTCAGTTACGTCTATATCATCTCAGCTTTCATTCTCATTTCCCTTTCATCCTCTGCTCCTTCCTGTTTCGCTCTCATGGGTTTAAACCCTGCAGGCTCACTGCCTGTGTTCTTTGGAGCTCGGAGGCGATGCAGATTTTGGCATTTACCAAGCTGCAGGCTGCTGAGACAGAGCTTGAATAGAGAGTTACATGAGAATGGGTGAAGATGGCAATGCCAACTGTTTAGGGATGCCCCTCTAGACCCCAGCAAACAATTGCAGATCTCTTTCTAAAGCAACACTCCCCGAATTGGGCTGTTTCTGAACAGGCTTTTCTTCAAAGCTCGCAGCACAATGGACAAAACTTTCACATCTGGGCACAGACACAGCAAGTGTCTCAGAGGAAAACGTTGATCTAGGATCAGTCTTAGAATGTTCTAGTCTGTGGCATGTGAAATTAATTTTGTTCACTCCGGAAATTTAGTGGTTGGCTTGATAAGCAATCAAAACCAAAGATTTTGTGAGGCCTTTCATGTACTATATCAACTATTTTTAAAATTGCATATATCCATTTCCCAATGAACATAGACAATAGATTTTGGTACATTTAAACAAAACCGTTCTATTAAACAGTTATATTAATGTGGTCCACAAACATATTAAGGAATAAAAATATATACTTTTAACTCTCTTACACTTAACATAAGATAACACATACTTTCACATTACCTTAAAAAGTAATTACAACATTCTAAAAAACAAGGACTATTGTGAATTAATTTGGAAGACAACAGCATTTCCACACTCTCTCAATTTAAACTAATATTAATTGATATTAAGACATTTTGACATGGTAAGACTTTAAGATATTCTATTTTTATTAATTCAGAAAATATCACTTTCTTATATGGAGATATCAAATCACAAAACTTCCCATTAAGGTAATGATTTTTTAATCAATACTCATAAAACGTACTTATATATTCATATTTTAGTTGGCTTTAATTTCAATCATACAGGCAGGTTTGATATAACATTTAAATACTGTTTTATTTTTATTTTAAGTGTGAATTACGCTCTTTTAGTTCCAGTCAAAAGATGAAAAGCAGTATTTATCTTTGATTATACCTTCAAACATAACGTCATATAAATCTGACAAGTGTTTAGTGTTTGTGTCTCATTTGTAGGTAATAATGTGTTTTTAGTGTAACTCTCCCTGCATTTGAATAAATTTGTTTATAGACCATAATTACACATTAAGACTACATGAGTAGTTTAAAGATGAGCTGTACTTTGATCTGTACATGAATCATTAATGAAGCAAAGCTCATATAAGATCCCTAAAGTCCTTATACAGAATTTTGTTTAAACTTTAACTGGAATAAAATGTTTGAACATGATTATTCTGTGATTTTATGCACACTTATCTTTGCTTTTGAAAGAAATTAAAAGCAAACACATATTATTTTTGTATATTTCTAAGTAAACAAATATAAAACGTTTATTTCATTTATCTATATGTTATTATTATTTAACTTTCTAACACAGTTGGGAAAAGTCCTCTAAATCATAAGAGCTTGAAGTCAACAAATATAATGCACACTCATTTTTTAAGATGAATGTATGATGGATGATTTTTTTTTTTATGATTGACCTCAATGCCATCAGTGTGTGTGTGTGTGCGTGCGTGCATGTGTGTGTCTTTGCGACATATCAGGGCACAAATGTATATAATGACATGGGTAGATGGGTACATGGGACACAAGTATTAAAAGGAGATGATAAATTATGAGGACATTGCCAATGTTCCATTTTTCAAAACGCTTCAAATCAAACAGAATGTTTTTTGTCTGCTTTTTTTTTCCCCTCAGAAAATTAAACTGCAGAGTTTCCTGTAAAAATGACCAATGAAAACTTCGAAAACAATGAAATCCTTTAGGCTAATGTGGGTATATTTACGTTCTTGAGGTGATCAATATACACTGTCATTTGTTGTGAAATAAATAAACAAAAAAAGGCGGTAGGGTTAAGTGTAGGGTTTGGGGTAGGGTGATGGAAAATACAGTTTGTACAGTATGTGCCCACAACTCACAAAAGCAAACATGTGTGTGTGTTTGTGTGTGCGTGCGTGTGTGTGTGTGTGTGTGTGTGTGTGTGTGTGTGCGTGCGTGCGTGCGTGCGTGTGTGTGTGTGCGTGCGTTTGTGCGTGTGTGTGTGCGTTTGTGTGTGTGTCTGCTCGCGCGCGTGTGTGTGTGTTATGGAAGCACTGACAAATGCTTTTGAGAGATGTCAGTCTGAAGCTTTAAAATGCTGGATGGTCTCTTCCATAGATCAAATCAATGGAGTATTAGCAGCCCAGAGCCAACTGTGTGTCTGTGTCTCCCTGAGGACTCCAGCTCTGCTTTAACTGCCGACAGAACAGACTCCCTTTCTAACACTTTCCCTGGACACCTGACTGCAATACTTTTAAGAGAGGTGAGAAAGTGTGAAAAAGAAGGGGTGTAAAAAAAAATGACAGACATTAAGGGCTGAAACAAGTTGAGAACATTGAAATCATAACATGTGACACATCAGCTATGTCTCTATCTACATATTTAGGCAATTTTGGGATGTTGCATAAAGAGCTGCTAGATAAAAACACCAAAATCTGAATAAAAGTTTAAAATTCATTCATTCATTCATTTTATTTTCGGCTTAGTCCCTTTATTAATCCGGGGACGCCACAGCGGAATGAACTGCCAACTTATCCAGCATATGTTTTACGCAGCGGATGCCCTTCCAGCTGCAACCCATCACTGGGAAACATCCACACACACTCATTCACACACATACACTACGGACAATTTAGCCGACCCAATTTACCTATACCACATGTTTTTGGACTTGTGGGGGAAACCGGAGCAACCAGAGGAAACCCACGCGAGCACGGGGAGAACATGCAAACTCCACACAGAAACGCCAACTGACCCAGCCGAGGCTCGAACCAGCGACCTTCTTGCTGTGAGGCGAACGTGCTACCCACTGAACCACCGTGACGCCCATAATGTTCATTATATATATTATTATTATTATTATTATTAGTATATGTAATTATTGGATTGATTGATTGATTGATATTATATATTGAGTTAAATAACTGTTTTGGGTGTGAACATTGCTATTTTATATGGCAAATCTTAGTTATGAAGAGGATGATACTCTAAACTACCTTTCCAAAAAAGCAAAGTGAATCGTAGTGTACTGTACTTATTTATTTTTTTTTGCTTGGTTGTTTACTATGGTATGACCTTGTTTTCTGCTTTGGGTAAAGCCTACTGTGCATCATCACATGTCATCTGTCAGACTGTACAGTATACAGTGCATCTCAGTTAACACAAACAGTCATGATTGACAGTGCTTGGGTCTGGAGTCAGTCGCACCTGGATAAAAGAAGATTCAGGCTTTTCAGTAATCAGAACAGATTTAATGTTAATTAATTCACAGCAATTGAAACATGCAGGGAATGTAAAATAATGAGATAATTATGTTACAAATCAAGATGTCAAGGTTCAACTGTAGACTTTGCTTTTTTCACACATTAACAGTTTGAAATGTTCAGTGATTTATCTTTCTTGACTGATCTTAATACTTTTATTCTGTATTAATTTCAAATATAACATTTCAATAGAAAAGAGTTGGCATGTCTAAAATTACAATTACAATATAAAAGATTTGGGAATAGTTGGCAATATATATTGCTGTATTTTTTATCAAATAAAGGGAGCCTTGGTGAGCATTAGAGACATCTTCTTAAAATATTATATTGTATTATTCATTCATTCATTCATTTTCTTTTCGGCTTAGTCCCTTTATTAATCTGGGGTCGCCACAGCGGGATGAACCGCCAACTTATCCAGCATATGTTTTATGCAGCGGATGCCCTTCCAGCTGCAACCCATCACTGGGAAACATTCATACACACTCATTCACACACATACACTACGGACAATTTTAGCTTACCCAATTCACCTATACCGGATGTCTTTGGACTTGTGCGGGAAACCGGAGCACCCAGAGGAAACCCACGCGAACACGGGGAGAACATGCAAACTCCACACAGAAATGCCAACTGACCCAGCCGAGGCTCGAACCAGCGACCTTCTTGCTGTGAGGCGAACGTGCTACCCACTGCGCCACCGCGTCACCCTATATTGTATTATATTATATTATATTATATTATATTATTGAATAAACTAAGTGAAGTTTATTCGTAAACTAATTTCGAGAGGAGCGCGTGATCATGATTGATAACAGCTGGTCCACATTAGCTAATGCACGTTCCACCAATCAGAGGATTCCTAAATCGCTATAAATAACCAGAGCATATTCTTCAGTCACATTCGTCTTGAAGAAGCTCGGTCCGTACTAGCGCAAGCAAACTGCAGACTAAAGCAATAGACCACTCGACAACTACTACCGCCTCAGCATGGAAAACAACAACAACAACAACGACAACACCAGCAACAACAACAACACCAACACCAGCTATTTCGATTACCCGGAGAACAACCCTCAAGATCACCCCGCTCCGCCCGAGACACCCGCGGCATCTCACCATCACTCAGCCCCGCGGAGCTCTACACCCGAGCCCGAGGCTGTTTCCAGAGGCCGAAGAACGACCCGCTCCATTTCCTCTCGCCTCCACCGCACAAGATCCCCATCTCCCTCAGCAGCAAGACAACAGAACATTTCACCTACCTCATCTTTCCGCCACACAACGCTCCAGCCCTGGAACCTCCCCAAGTCTCTCATACAGCCAGAAACCAAATTCTATCAGGTGCAGACATCGATCTCATTACACTCCTGTCACCCATCTCACCTCCCACGGCAGAACGCCAGGTGGATTGCGGCGAACTTACACTCACCCTCAAACCACATACCAGTCCTCAGTCACGCATTTTATCACTAGCCGAATTCAACATAGCTTTTTCACGCTACACTGACATCATATGCTCAGCATATCCCCATAGGAGGCGCGAGCTTAATGACTATCTGACCATCATCGCCGAGCTCGCGCTCTCCTACGGGGGAACACACTTCTACACTTATCACAAATTATTTTCTGCTAAATGTGCCATCCGTGTAACCCATTGGGGCCAATGCCCCTACTGGGGAGCTATAGATACTGATCTTCACAATCGAGTATTCTTAGGTTGCCGCAATCTATCCTGCGCAGTCTGCCGTTCCAACCTGCATCCCACTACCTCTTGTCCTTTTGTTATTTCTCCTCCAGACCCACAACCCGCTACTAAATCTACCAGCTATGTTCCCTACACCCACAACCGTAATATTCCTTCTCTCCTCTCCTCTTCTTCTTCCCGTCCTCATCCCACTAACCGTACCACTTGTCACAATTTCAACATCGGCAGGTGTTTCAAAACCTCTCGCAGATTTCTACATATTTGCAGCTACTGCGGCGGCGCCCACGCCCGATTAGTCTGCCCAGTTTGGAAATCAAATAAAAAATCAAGAAATTACTTGTCGACTCCTGTCAACATTCCTCACCTAGCTCACGAATTACGTGCTCACCCTGATACTAACTTCTCTGAATTTCTCATTTCAGGTCTAACCCACGGATTTCACCCTGGCGTTTCAGCTCTTCCTTCCTCCAACCTCTTCTGCCCTAATCTTCAATCAGCAACAACGGAACCAGAAACAAAATTTCAACTATTGGCTCCAGAAGCAGATCCTCATCCTACACCAGTCCCTCCCTATTCAGAAATGATATTGCCATAAACCACCCTTTACACATCCTCCGCAATTTTTCCCTTTCCCTCATATTACAAGCAGTAGCCCCCCGAACTCTCCAGTCATATCTCACAGCTTGGAACACATTCAAACACTTCCACTCATTATATCTTATACCCTTTCCCGAATTCTCCCTCCTTACAATCACCTCATTCATATCTCACCTACACATTTCCAAAAACATACAGGCCAGCACAATCAGGAGTTACTTAAGCGGGATCCAATTTTTCCATAAATTAATCCACGGATCCCCCTCAGATGCTATTTCTAATTCACAAACCACACTCCTCATCAAAGGCATTCAGAAATCCCACCCCTCCACCCCAGACCCCAGACTACCTATTACACTCAACATCCTCTCCAAATGCATACAACTACTACGCACAGGCTACCAGACCACCCACACAGCACACACCCTAGACGCTATGTTCACCCTTGCCTTTTTCGGCTTCCTCAGATGCTCAGAATTTACAATCACATCCAAATTCAACCCCCTCACACACCCCACTAGTTCCGACCTAACCATACAGGATAAAGAAACCATTTCTTTCTTTATCAAACAGACCAAACCCGCAACGGTCATTTCATCTACATCTTTGACCTCCCCTCCCCCACACACCCCTTTCAAACCCTATCCGCCTTCTTACAGCTTAGGAAGTCACAAGACCCCAACCCTTCCTCCCCTCTTTTTACTGATGACGCTAACCGTCCAGTAACCCGTTTTTGGTTCCAAAAACACTTAAAAGATATATTACGTATATCCGGCTTCTCCCCCGAATCATTCTCCAGCCATTCCTTCAGAATTGGAGCAGCCACTACAGCAGCACACAACGGGCTCTCCCAGTACCAGATACAGGCCCTCGGCCGCTGGTCCTCAGATGCCTTCAAAACCTACATTCGACTCAACCAACACCACCTCAGGGAAGCCCAGCTGTCTCTCACCAGACGATATCCACCATCCAGGGCTCAAGGGCACGAGTATGACTCTGCCATTTCCCTTTCTATTTCCTCACGCCCCCCCCCCC
>CAIGQV010000806.1:1211699-1231359 GCA_903798115.1 Danio jaintianensis | reverse complement strand
ATGTGTGTGTGTGTGTGTGTGTGTGTGTGTGTGTGTGTGTGTGTGCGTGGTTGCGTGCGTGCATGTGTGTGTGTGCGTGTGTGTGTGTGTTTGTGCACGCAAAGCCGTTGGTAGCTGTTTTGGGGAGGGGTGTGTATGAAGTATGAAAAGACTTTGTGATCTCATAAATATTCATGAGTATTTTACACAGAATGTGGTTCCACCAGACATACATTTGCTTGCGCTTTCTTAGACACTCATAAACACTCATTGTTGACATATTATTAACAGCAACTAAATGTACAATACTTACATCTATAACAGATTGTTTATGCATGAGCAACTTACAGACTTGAATACTAAAATACTAAATAGTTGTCATACTTTACCAATGTTTTTGCAAACACAGATCATTTACTTAATATAAAATTAATGAAAGTATTACAGCAATGGTTTAATCAATCTTTATATTATTATTATTATTATTATTAATAATTATAATAATAATTATAATAATAATAATAATGGCTGCACGGTGGCGCAGTGTGTAGCACATTCGCCTCACAGCAAGAAGGTCGTTTAAGCCTCGGCTGGGTCAGTTGGCATTTCTGTGTGGAGTTTGCATGTTCTCCCTGTGTTTGCGTGGGTTTCCTCAGGGTGCTCCGGTTTCCCCCACAGTCCAAAGACAATTGAAAAAACTAAATTGTGTATGCGTGTGCATGTGAGAGTGTATGGGTGTTTCCCAGTACTGGGTTGCAGCTAGAAGGGCGTCAGCTGTGTAAAACATATGCTGGATAAGTTGGCGGTTCATTTTGCTGTGGCAACCCCTGATGAAAAAAGGGAATAAGCCGAAGGAAAATGAATGAATGAATGAATGAAATTGGCCATAGTATATGAGTGTGTGTGTGTGTGAATGTTAGAGTGTATGGGTGTTTCTTGGTACTGGGTTATGGCTGGAAGGGCATGCGCTGTGTCCGCATATACTGGAATAGCATATGTTTTACGCTGTGGTGACCCCTGATAAATAAGGGATTAAGTCGAAGGAAAATGAATAAATGAATGAATGGGTTCCTATGTACTGTACACAAAATGAGACCAGGCTTAAGAAAGACCATGAAAATAAAAATCCCATCATCATTTATATGACCTAAATGATTTTTGTTGTTCTGAAACACAATCATCAGATTTCAGATGTTAGTGTCTTGTCTCCCTCCCATTCATTAGTTCTTTGCTATCAACCTGATGAATTGAATCAGTGTGTTTAATTAGGAAGAGTTCAGAAATTCTCAATGAACGTATGTAAATGTTCTTTGGGACTACTTCTTTGTGACTATTTTTATCGTCTCAAACAGTAAAAGCCACACAAGCACATTTACAGAGCCTGGTTTTGACCTGCCACCCAACTGAAAGGCTCTTTTGCTCAGTCTATTGAAAACAACAATCCTCCTGCTTTTATTTTACCATCGATTCTGCTTTCTCTACTAGTATTTCCTGTCGCCGTGAGATTTATTTCTGCTCGCTCGTTCATATCTCGCTCTGTCTCATTCCGGTAGGGCTCAATGGGGCGTAACGCTCTGCCATTCTGTGATATCCTGGCTTCTGCTGGACTACAATGCTAATAACACTTATGAAAGAGACACAAAGACAACAGCAGCAGTAACCACATAAAGACAACAACGATTTTAATGACACTGAATGGAGGGGGTGAACCTAACAAAGAACTGCCCGGGTCGCAATCAAAATAAATTATATGTTACATGTTATTATTTGGCCGAGATATAATTATACATAGCTGTGGGAATTATAGTAATGTGCTTTGCTCCAATATTGTTATGATTCTTTAGAGGTTATGCTATTATGTTCTTATGTTTAATTCTGGAATAATTAGTAATAAGTAGTGTGTGAACAAACTGGTTGAATGAATGATTCAATAACTCAATCAAAGGTTTGTCACCATTTATTGTGAATAAAAGGTAGGAAAAGTACAATAAATGTCAGTTGGGATGTACTTTTTCCCCCCCAAAAAAAAAAAAAAAAAAAAAAAAAAAATTGTGTACTTTTTAGGTATAGGGTCGATGCAGCAAGCATGAATGGAATTGCAGAATCTTGCCATTAAAAGAGAATTTACTGAATAACACAAAATCTCAAAGAACTTGCCATATTTTCAACGAAAAGCTATAGGCCTACATCTTAATCAAAACATGATATAGACTGAAGTCATTAAAACTATGAAGCCTGCATATTCTGCATGTGTGTGTGAATGAATTTATAGTTTGGTTTATTACATTTATGCAATTAGTACACACCTTTAGCCAAAATGACATGCATTGCTTTAAATGTACACTGTTAGCGGTTTTTTGTAAATTACAGTTTTTACCTGTAATATAAATTGTATTTTACTGTAGGAGAGTTTTTCTGTATGTTACTGTATTGTAAAGTTGCATTGTAAAAATTACTGTATATTTTACAGTAAAGATGTACAATACTGTAAATACATATACAGCAAGATAAATTATGCTGTAAATGTAAATACGCAAATACAGTACTTTTGCTGTAATTGATTTACAGTAAGTTACTGGTGAACTATTCCCAGTAACTGTGGATACTACAGGAAATTGTTATCAGTGTACACATTTAATGTACTTGGGAAGCAGACCCAATATCTGAGCTATAGGAAGTTCAATACATGTTGAAGTGCATGTGAAATGTATGGTGTTGTCAGTGTCCTACACTTTACAATTTGAGGCAGGCCCGGAGTGGCTAGCAGGAGATTCGGGAGAATTCCTGTTGGGCCGCCCATGAAATGGGCCGGGCTATGTCAATTTCACACAGGACATATAAAGTGCATATCTACCTCATTTTCAATCAGAGACACATGGAGAGTGACAGATCACAGGCTGTTTGGATGGTGAAGATGGCGTGCAAGGGATGCATCTACAATCCTCTTGCTTTAAATGCTGTAATATGCTTAAAGGCAATTCTGAATGCTAAAATAAAGCAAGCTACATAACTTCTCTCTGGCTTTCACACATGTAAAATGCATTTGTGTGTTACAATATTATATGACTGATAATAGAAGTAATTAGTTCCACACCAGCTTACAACAATATGCATTAAAATGGTGGCTTTCTTTTGTCATGGCCAGACAGAAGGTGTGAACAGAAAGTTCTAACATGAGAACACACAATAGCTATAAACTAAAAGTTTAAGTGTTAGATGTACTGTATTCTCTGTGTTCTTTGTTTTTATCTGTCTAAATAATGGGTAACTTTTGAATTATCCATAACTGTTTTAAAAAACATGTTTAATGAGTGAACATTGTATTTACTAACTTCCAGAAAAGAAAGTAAGAAAAAAAACAATCAATACATTGTCAAGGTTTTTATACAGTAGCCTAGTATAACATAACAACTGAACATAAAATCCATACAGCTGTATGTTTCATTTTTATTTTTTGTATAATGTTGGCTTAAATAGTTAAGTATCCTATTTGGTATTTATCTGTATACTTCTTTGAATTATTTTATTTACAAGTTGTCTTAGTGGGGGAAAGTCCCATGCTGATATTGCTCCCAACTTTGGCCCTGATTTGCGAACACGAACACATTAACTATATTTACAGAACTAATATGAGTGTCACTTCGCCAGCAGTTTACTGCTTAATGTGGGAAAAGCTATCATATCCATATCATATCACCATATCATGTATAGACAGAAACAACTTCCCAAAACCCATCAAAATAAAAGTCTGGTTTATTTAATTTTAGTTTTAGGTTTAAATGATGATAATAATAATAATAATAATAATAATAATAATAATAATAATAATAATAAATAAGCAGGGCGACGCAGTGGCTTAGTGGTTAGTACTGTCGCTTCACAGCAAGAAGGTCGCTGGTTCAAGTCCAGGCTGGGTCAGTTGGCATTTCTGTGTGGAGTTTGCATGTTCTTCCCGTGTTCGCGTGGGTTTCCTCTGGGTGCTCCGGTTTCCCCCACAGTCCAAAGACATGCACTATAGGTAAATTAAATAAACTAAATTGTCCATAGTGTATGTGTGTGAATGAGTGTGTATGGATGTTTCCAGTACTGAGTTTCAGCTGGAAGGGCATCCGCTGTGTAAAACATATGTTGGATAAGTTGACGGTTCATTCCGCAGTGGTGACCCCTGATGAATAAAGAGACTAAGCCGAAAGAAAATGAATGCATAAATAAATAAGCAAAAAATAAAAATAAAATAAATAAAACAAGGCTGCACGGTGGCGCAGTGGGTAGCACGTTCGCCTCACAGCAAGAAGGTCGCTGGTTCGAGCCTCGGCTGGGTCAGTTGGCGTTTCTGTGTGGAGTTTGCATGCTCTCCCCATGTTTGCGTGGGTTTCCTCCGGGTGCTCCGGTTTCCCCCACAAGTCCAAAGACATGCGGTATAGGTGAATTGGGTAGGCTAAATTGTCCGTAGTGTATGTGTGTGAATAAGTGTGTATGGATGTTTCCCAGTGATGGGTTGCAGCTGGAAGGGCATCCGCTGCGTAAAAACATATGCTGGATAAGTTGGCGGTTCATTCCGCTGTGGTGACCCCAGATTAATAAAGGGACTAAACCGAAAAGAAAATGAATGAATAAATAAAACAGAATCCAGGAAAATTAAAAAGGAGAAAGAAAAAGTCTATATTTTATGTTTTATAACATCATAGAATTGTTTAAAAAAAGTACTGTATGAATGAATAACCAAAAAAAATAATAATAAATAACATTTAAAAATTTAATGTAAGCGATGAACCACTACAAATAATTTGTTTATGCAAACTATTTCTAGATTAAGAGAGACTGACAACATTTTAAAGGTAGGCACAGCAAAATGAGTCCAACATTCAGAAATGATTTCCCTTTTTTTCTTTAATGAACGCTACACTGTTCATACAGAATGTTCCAGTGCTATCTTTATTCCACCCTTTACTGGAATTCAGTCTGTGGCTGGTAACTTCCATTTCGGATTATTTTGTTCTTTTTTATTTTTAGCCTACTCAAATCTGTGTGATTCATCCGTTGTCTCAATGATCCCAATGCGACTCTCGGGTTTGTAAATGTGTTTAACTTTGATATGTATTTGATGAGCAGTGTGGTTATGAAACTGATGTTGGCTGGTTGTTAGTAGGTTATTAAATTTCAGGACAACGGTCCAGAGCGGAACGCTTCCCAGTCTTAGATAATGGCATTAAAGTGATTAAATCTACTGTGGATTTCACAAACTTGATTTAAGACGCTATTTGCAGTAAAGTAACCTCAAAAACTCAACACAAATTAGCTGTAGCACATCTGCCTTTCCTGTAGTGTGTTCACAGTCTGTCATTTACACTTCACCCCAAGCACACAATAAGAGCGTATGTGTTTTTAAGATTAAAGCCAACAGCAGTGTGTGTCAGTGTGTGCAGACTGCAGATGTGTCGCTCTCAGATGAATCACACACTTCTGTGTGATTCAGCCCTCTCTGAGGATTACAGTACTCTAGTACACACACACCTCAGCACTAAACCCACTGTCACTCACTGTCATCTTCACCATAGCTCATGCTCATATCAACACTTTTTTTTTCTGATCACATTTGACCACATTGTTGCTAGGGTGACATTTCTTCACCTTGGAATTATATGGTTCTATCAAACTTTGTTTTGTTTGTTTGTTTGTTTGCTTTATTTGACAGAATGATGATTCAACCGTAACTGCAGAAAATAAAACAAAATTGTCCTTTCTTTCAAATATCGCAGTAATTTAATTTATTTTAACCAGGAATATGGCTGTTAAACATAGTTTTAAATAGCTGGTTTCAACAAAAGCATATACAGTACCTTTAATTTCAAATCAGTGGCTCACAGTTGGCCTTTTTTAAATGTTTTATAAGTTATTGTTAAGAATCAATTCCACACTACGGACAATTTAGCTTACCCAATTCACCTGTACCGCATGTCTTTGGACTTGTTAGGGAAACCGGAGCACCCGGAGGAAACCCACGCCAACACGGAGAGAACATGCAAACTCCACACAGAAACACCAACTGACCCAGCCGAGGCTCGAACCAGCGACCTCCTTGCTGTGAGGCGAACGTGCTACCCACTGCGCCACCGTGCAGCCCCCTCTATGAATATAATGAATCTTTTTTTGTTTTTTTTTCAAGAACCCAACTGTTGCATTCTGTGGTGAAATATAATAGAAACGTCACCTAGTTAAACTCTAAAACTAACAAAAATAACACAGATTTCAAAGAAACCATTCCATTTTTTCAGGAAACAGCCAACTGTGGCAGGAAAATAATGTCACAAAAATCTAGCTGTGAAAAGTAATTTGACAAAGGGAGCAAATGCGCAATGAAGCACTGTAAAGGAGTTTGCCTTACTGTAAGTGCAGCTGAAGCCATCTATAACCTCTGGCCTCAAAACCCACCAGTGTCAGTGCTTGATTGACAGTGATATACAACTCCTACTGTTCTCTCTGCACTTATAGCACTTAAAGGGCTTGTGTCATGAGGAATTGATTTTTTCTTTCTTTGATCTTTATAAATAAAAGGGTTTCAGTGCAAAGAAAATCATACTGTAGCTTTTACAATCAAACTCAAAACTCTTTCTCCAGTTCAAAAACAGCATTTGTTAAACCAACAAGCTGACTCAAAAAACAACCTGCAGCCAAAGAAGCAGCAAAGGTCTGAAGCCTGAAAACAAAGAAAGAACAGAGAGGAAAGATTGCTACAACATACATAAGGTTAAATGATTGGATGAGAGAAGATGGGAAAAATAACGATGCACTAGTAGCTTCTTATTTTTTTATAATGCAGAACACTCTCAAAGGCCACATCCACAGGCAGATAAATGGGGTTGCAAATTCGACTTTTAGACCTTTGTTCAGTTCTGTACTAATAGTTCAGTATTTTAAAGAAGTGACAAATGCTTTTTTCAGTCAAATTATTTAAAATACTGTATATGTGGTATGTATTTTGTTTTGTTTTTGTTCAATATCATATTGTGCAGCCTAGTAGCTGCACTTATTACATCACTCAGAAATATTGGATATTATATGAGAGTTGCAATGTATGGATAAAACATAGCAATTTCAGGAGTAAAAGTAATAATAATACAAATAATAATTTATTGACATTAATGTAATTATCACTCCTTAAACTTTACAGACTGCCCAAGGCTTACCACTCATTTTTAGCAGTGTTAGAACGACTAAATCCCACATTAAAGATGGGATTTGTCTAAAGTGAAAGAAGGATTAACAGTTAGTTGAGGTTTTCCAAGGCATTTAATCACAGATTCCTGCAGAGAACGCATCCTGATAATTAGCGAATGTTACTCTAGATAACACATTTCTGCTTAATGACACTTGCAAAAATATCTAAAACAAGATGGATGACGACAATGAAGAGAAAAACAAAGCAGCAGCCTGCCAAACAGAAAGTCAGAAGATAAAACGCATGGAAGAAAAAGAGCCATAAATTACGATAAGAAAAGAAAAATTCCAAATGCCAGGCAGCTGACGGAGCTTTTAAGGTACAGATGGTGAAAAAGAAAAAGCAGCCAATGCAGAATGAAAGAGTACGAGAGGAGTGTTTGGGCTCGCTAAGGTCTTTACTTCTGCAAACAGCTCTGCAGTAGTTTGTCAGTGGGCAGAACTGAGTTTTGCCACTGCCTGAGAAAAAGAGGCAACAAACGGCTAAAGGCGATCAATCAACAGCTTCCGTGCAACTCTCTTGCCTCGGTTGAGCTCGAGCTCTTTCCACGCCCCTCACGACAGTGATGAATTAGTGGCACGCTAAAGTGCTTTACAGCTCCACGACACTCGTCTCATCAACATCACACCGCTGCTCCTGAGCAACTGCTCATCCCAATTCACTTCCCTCTGAATCATTTATTTCAGGCCTGGTACCAGGGTACAAAATTAACAGTCGCCAAGGGCCAACTGCAGGTAATAATTGGCTTTGACAAAGAAATAAATAAAGAAGAATGTAAGCCGGTAATTAAAGCAAGATAGATTCCAACAAGGCGATACAAGACTCATGAGAACCCTTTGGGGGATTACTCTGTGATAATGACTAGCTGGCTGAATATTTTCCTGCTACTTTACAGCTACTTAATAAATACAAAATAATTTACAAATTGTACATGTACATGTACATGAAAAACAGATTTTTTTTGTTTTTTTCACGATTATTTTACTTAAATATAAATGAATAGAATAGCCAAAAACTATGAATAGAAAAAAATGGATTTCAATATACACTCAAAAAATGTTTTTTTGCTGCTTGTTCAAACTACTTATTTAAAATGAGCTGAAATAATGCGATTCTATAGAATTTTTTGGGATAACTTAATTGTTCAATGTTCAATTTGTTAACTTAACTGATTTGTGTTGGGACAACAAAAATTTATTGTGTTGAACCCAGCATTTTTTTTACAGTGAATATATATCATGGAAAAAAACATTAAAATCAATCTGATCTGTCCATGCAAATCAAATTATAATGCAAACATTTTGGAAGACGTTTCTACTGCTCACAATGCCAAATATTTTAGCTGTTTTGTATTTTAACATAATTTAAAATCATGTAATTTATTCCTATGATGCCAAATCTGGATCTTTAGAAGTTTTTTTTAGTCTTCCGTTTCTCACGACCTTTAAAAAATCACTATATTTGACAAATTTTGAGCTTCAGTAACATTAATTAGCATTTCTCTTTTCTCATTAAAGCTACTGAATACCATTTCCCCTTCATACGGGAACTTCAACGTGCGTCTGGAACAGTTTCTGGATGCGGTGGTTCCTATCTCCGGATGATGGGCACGGGTATCGCATCACACGTCTGGGGGTCCAGCATGTCGATGCGGTGCTCGCGGACAGCTCATGCTCTCACTGTGAGAGCATGGCTGTTGCACAGCTGAGATCGCGCTCATGGGATTGATGGTCTCCCTGTAGATTTTCTAGACAGAGTAAAGAGAGGATCTGCTCTTGGTGCTCAATGAAAGTTTTGCCAAAGGACGGCTGCAGTTGAGCTACCAGAAAGCATTGCTTACTCTCAAAACCTGATGGACATTACGCACTGGTGTCCTATACTGTATATCCATTGTGATCCCACAATGTTCTCAAAACACTTGTGAATAGATTAGGAAAGGTAACGAACCATATCACTTATTCACCAGAGATATTGCATGCTATGTAGGTATATTTCTATGTTAACATTTCCTTATTTTGGCCAAAATTTCTCTAGATCGAGAGAAGGCTTTTTATCATGGTAGTATGAAGCAGATAAGGCTGAAAGCTGTCAAAGCAATGTAAGACCGCTGAAGCAATTGATGATGAGAGATGAGATGAGGAGAGCTTTTATTATGTCACAGTCCACCACTTCCATTTCTTCCAGTTGTGATCACGTGGGAAAGAAGCAGTGCTGTTTTTTATCATACAAAAAAAGCGTATTTTATATTTCATATTAAAGCGTCTTTGGTATTTCCCTGTTTTCTATAAAGCCAAATTGGAAATCAAGGGTGTGTGACATCATTGGCATGGAAACATAGAGTAGGACATGGTCCATGTCACTAATTAAAATAGCTTATTTCAAAACAATTGGAATAATCCAAGTACAATATACAACACTGTTCTAGTGGTTTTGGAATATTTCAGTAAAATAAATCGTACATATTGTGATGTGTTAAAGGAGCCTTTAATACATGGAGCTCATTTGTATATGTATGCATTTGACTTACATTACCCAGACTGAGAAATATACTTTGTAAATCCAAAGTTATGAGGAAGTAGCATCTAACATGGAGATTATTGTACAGTTGTACAGTTACTCAGCTCTTGGATTTCTGCTCATACAACTGAAGAGAGACAATTATTAAAAGATTATTGTACAGGGCTGAGCACTCTAACACAGGGCTTTATTCCAGCTCTGAACTCGTCTCCTAAATTAGGTGAGTGCAAGAACTGTGAAGTCTTTGTGTTTGGATTTATCTTCAGTCACGGGTAAAATGTTTTACAAAGCTTTGTTTTTTTATTGTATTATTATTATTATTATTATTATTATTATTATTATTATTAATAAGATGATTTTAAATAACACAGTGAATATGGCATGGTGTTCATATTTTAAATAGAATAAAGATGTTAAAATAGAATGGAGGGTTTGATATGAATTGTTTTTATAATAGCAGTTTGCATATACTCCAGAATGTTATGAAGAGTGATCAGATGAATTGCATAGTCCTTCTTTGCCATGAAAATTCACTTAATCCTGAAAAAAACTTTCCACTGCATTTCATTGCTGTCATTAAAGGACCTGCTGAGATCATTTCAGTAATCGTCTTGTTAACTCAGGTAAGAATGTTGACGAACACAATGCTGGAGATTATAATGTCAGGCTGATTGGGTTAGAATGGCAGAGTTGACATGTTAAAAGGAGGGTGATGCTTGAAATCATTGTTCTTCCATTGTTAACTATGGTGACCTGCAAAGAAACGCGTGCAGCCATCATTGCGTTGCATAAAAATGGCTTCACAGGCAAGAATATTGTGGCTACTAAGATTGCACCTAAATCAACAATTTATAGGATTATCAAGAACTTCAAGGAAAGAGGTTCAATTCTTGTTAAGAATTAACAGGGGCGTCCAAGAAAGTCCATCAAGTGCCAGGATCATCTCCTAAAGAGGATTCAGCTGCGGGATCGGAGTGCCTCTAGTGCAGAGCTTGTCAGGAATGGCAGCAGGCAAGTGTGAGCGTATCTGCACACACAATGAGGCGAAGACTTTTGGAAGATGGCCTGGTGTCAAGAAGGGCAGCAAAGAAGCCACTTCTCTCCAAAAAAAACAATAGGGACAGATTGATTTTCTGCAAAAAGTATGGCGAATGAACTGCTGAGGACTGGGGCAAAGTCATATTCTCCGATGAAGCCCCTTTCCGATTGTTTGGGGCATCTGGAAAAAGGTTTGTCCTGAGAAGAAAAGGTGAGCGCTACCATCAGTCCTGTGTCATGCCAACAGTAAAGCATCCTGAGACCATTCATGTGTGGGGTTGCTTCTCATCCAAGGGAGTGGGCTCACTCACAATTTTGCCCAAAAACGCAGCTATGAATAAAGAATGGTACCAAAACACCCTCCAACAGCAACTTCTTCCAACAATCCAACAACAGTTTGGTGAAGAACAATGCATTTTCCAGCACGATGGAGCACCGTGCCATAAGGCAAAAGTGATATCTAAGTGGCTCGGGGACCAAAACGTTAAAATTTTGGGTCCATGGCCTGGAAACTCCCCAGATCTTAATCCCATTGTGAACTTGTGGTCAAAAGTTTTGAGAATGACACAAATTAGTTTTTACACAGTTTTCTGCTAAACGGCTTTTAGATCTTTGTTTCAGTTGTTTCTGTGATGTACTGAAGTATAATCACAAGCACTTCATACGTTTCAAAGGCTTTTATCAACAATTACTTGACATTTATGCGAAGAGTCAGTATTTGCAGTGTTGGCCCTTCTTTTTCAGGATCTCTGCAATTCAACTGGGCATGCTCTCAATCAACTTCTGGGCCAAATCCTGACTGATAGCAACCCATTCTTTTATAATCAATTCTTGGAGTTTGTCAGAATTAGTGGGTTTTTGTTTGTCCACCCGCCACTTGAGGATTCCCAATGGAATTAAGATCTGGGGAGTTCAATGTTTTGGTCTCCGAGCCACTTAGATATCCCTTTTGCCTTATGGCACGGTGCTCCATCGTGCTGGAAAATGCATTGTTCTGCAATGCATTGAGAAGTGGCTTCTTTGCTGCCCTTCTTGACACCAGGCTATCTTCCAAAAGTCTTTGCCTCACTGTGCGTGCAGATGTGCTCACACCTGCCTGCTGCCATTCCTGAGCAAGCTCTGCACTGGAGGCACTCCGATCCCGCAGCTGAATCCTCTTTAGGAGACGGTCCTGGCGCTTTCTGGACTTTCTTGGACGCCCTGAAGCCTTCTTAACAAGAATTGAACCTCTTTCCTTGAAGTTCTTGGTGATCCTATAAATTGTTGATTTAGGTGCAATCTTAGTAGCTGTAAAGCCATTTTTATGCAACGGAATGATGGCTGCACGCGTTTCTTTGCATGTCACCATGGTTAACAATGGAAGAACAATGATTTCAAGCATCACCCTCCTTTTAACATGTCAAGTCTGCCATTCTTACCCAATCAGCCTGACATAGTGATCTCCAGCCTTGTGCTCGTCAACATTCTCACCTGAGTTAACAAGACGATTACTGAAATTATCTCAGCAGGTCCTTCAATGACAGCAGTGAAATGCAGTGGAAAGTTTTTTTCAGGATTAAGTTTTAATTTTCATGGCAAAGAAGGACTATGCAATTCGTCTGATCACTCTTCATAACATTCTGGAGTATATCCAAATTGCTATTATAAAAACTTAAGCAGCAACTTTTCCAATTTCCAATATTTATGTAATTCTCAAAACATTTGGCCACGACTGTAGTATATATAAGCTGGATTTGCTTTTTTTTCCCCCCACTGGCTGGTATGACAAAAAGTTAATTTTGGTCCATGTCTGATACTCCCTCTGAACAGCTTTTTATCCTTAACATTTAGTCTCTGTCACGTTTTCATTGTGCTTGTTTGGTCAGACATTGTCAGTCTTGTATCTCCCCTTTATCAGTATTGAAAGTACAGATGTGCATGAAGATGTCTGATTAACTTCAACATTTATTTTTCAAAATGCACTCCAAAAATATGCTACACATTGTGTCTTCTATCACTGTTCCTCTTGTACTTCATTCCATCACTATCATTTTTAAAAATAGTCAATAAAGCCTTATTTGTCTAGTCTCGTGATATTATATGAGTTATCATAATATTATTTGAGTTATCGTGTTTTGTGTCCTTGCTTCTGATGGCTGTTATCTCAACCGCTTTTTCACTTAAGATCATTCCAAGGTCCGTGTCTGAGACACTATTCGAGCGCTTCAATCCCTTTTATCAGAATAAAATGCTCTTATCGGTTTAAAACACACACAATGCAACTACATATCATAATATAGCATATCTCCATTAGCCCAAAGTACATGCACATGCTATAAAGAATGATTTATATACAGTGAATGTAATAAATTATAGCTGTGTGTGCACACTGAATACCATTTTTCTCTCACAAACCTGCCATGGTTCACTGAGTGATAATAATATCAACATTCTGGTTTCAACAAATGGCTTTTGCATTCCCTTCAGTATAATGAAATTGATTCATGCAGCACAGATTGGTACTGTTTTTTAAAATATGGCTGAAGTTCTCTGTTAAATGCTCTGACATTTATGGTAAAATACTTTAATTTCTATTGCATTTTACGTTTTGTTTTTTTGTAATTATTTGAAATTAAGCTTTAATTAAATACATTTGAAATATATTAATGTTGAAATATTAAACAACACACTACAGTTTTAAGTTATAATTAGACCCACACAAAGTCTGAGCTTAAAGAAATCCACAGATTTTTGGCCCTATCATTCAGTCTATTTATTTAATAATGTAAATGTAAGTATGTATTCACTCAGTTTTTAAATTAATTGTAGTAATATTATTTAATAATATACAATTTGTGTAAATAATTGATGTATTATTATTTAATAATAATAATAATTATTATTATTATTATTATTATTATTCATTCATTCATTCATTCATTTTCTTTTCGGCTTAGTCCCTTTATTAATCTGGGGTCGCCACAGCAGGATGAACCGCCAACTTATCCAGCATATGTTTTACGCAGCGGATGCCCTTCCAGCTGCAACCCATCACTGGGAAACATTCATACACACTCATTCACACACATACACTACGGACAATTTTAGCTTACCCAATTCACCTATACCGCATGTCTTTGGACTTGTGGGGGAAACCGGAGCACCCGGAGGAAACCCACGCGAACACGGGGAGAACATGCAAACTCCACACAGAAATGCCAACTGACCCAGCCGAGGCTCGAACCAGCGACCTTCTTGCTGTGAGGCGAACGTGCTACCCACTGCGCCACCGCGTCGCCCCTATTATTATTATTATTATTATTATTATTATTATTATTATTATTATTATTATTATATGTGTTAGGTTTATAGCTCCTACACTTTTAAAATCCTTCTGAATAAATATGCATTTATTTTCTTTTTTTCACAAAATTCTGAGCAGATATAGTGCGCAGATTCTTTCTGGCCCTGGCTGTAATGAAGTATTTAGCATGTGTTTTAGTACACAAAAAAATCAAGTCAACTTGTTTGAAAGGGTCATTAACTGCATATTCACATTATCTGAGGTCAACTTACAAACTACACAAAACAAACAACCTAATGAATGAATGAAATGATTTAAATTAAATTAAATGAAATTACTTTTTGTCATCCTGGTTTTGACCCTCACTTTAGAACACTGTTTTGATATGTCACATTTAGGACGTACAATAAAAGCACTGATATGTTTGGGTGACAGTTCTCAAAAAAAAAAAAAGTACAATTATTTACATAAATAACCAAACTCATAGATGTAGTTACAAAACAAGAGCAAAACGAAAAGTGACAACGTCCTGGTTAGGTCCGTAACCCACGTTCCCCGAATAGGGAACGGAGACGTGTGTCTGGTAACAGACTATAGGAGTACGTCAGATGACCAATCACTCTGAAGAGTAAGAAAACGGGCCAAAATGAATTGGCAGAGCTCAGCTACACAGCTGACAGTGATTAGCCATTAGTGCTATATAAGCTGCCAGCTGAGAAGCGAGCACTAGAATTTGCCTGCTGAAGAGCCGATTACTCAGCTAACAGCTGAAGACTCAGCTGCTGTGGCAGTGGAGACACACGTCTCCGTTCCCTATTTGGGGAATGTGGGTTACGGACGTAACCAGGACGTTCCCCATCATGGGAACTTCAACGTGTGTCTGGTAACAGACTATGGGAGACTGTATGGAAAATGCCACAGCAGCTAAGCCCGTCACACTCCTGATGTGAAGTTTGCCAAGCGTAGCGTGAGCACACAAGCATGCCAAGCAAAGCGTGCCAATCCCTGAATGGGGAGGATGCTGCGGAGACCACCTGCTACCCAAGAGGGGAGACTTGATGGCAATAAGAACATATGGACTAGCCCTATGGAGGGGGAGTGCTACATATGATAAGCTGGTTAGCGGGTAGGGAAGACACGGGTCCGCCTGCTCAGGGGGAACACTCTGTGGCTGAAATAAGCATATGGGATCACCATCGGGATCCACGCATAGCTGGGACCGAACCTCAGCATGTGGGTAGACCAAGAGTGGGCATACCAGACATCACACTGAGCCAGGCACCCGGCTCCTCCGCTGAATCGGGTGCTGGGGGCCTCGGAGGAATTCTCTAGGGTTCGCCAAGCAGGAAACTTACTAGCAGAATAGAAAAGGCGCACGTATCTCCAGGTTAGGGAGCATGGCGCAGCAAGCGTTTTTGACACATAGCTTAATTTCGGCTGATAAGACAGAGAGCGGGGATGACAGCACGCGAAACCTTCAGGAGGGAGACAGCCTGCGCTCCAGCTATCCTGAAGGAAGAAAACATAACACTAATCTGGCATGTCTGGGGTTCTTCTCAGAGAGAAGAGCTCCACACAATGAATAGACTCCACTACAGGACATAGGCTTGCCTATACAGGGTGCTCTAGCCTGAGTGACGGTGTTAACCATCGACTGATAGGTCACCTAAGTCCACCGCGCTCTGTCTAGAACCCCCATAGAAGGTTTCAGAACGCTGCACGGGTGCCAGAGGGTGCCCGTCCCAGAAAAAGGAGTGCTTCTTCTGGGGAATTTGTCAGGGAGGGCCATCATGAGGAGTGTGAGTTTGTAAACTCGGGTCCGGTTGGGCCAAGGAGGCGCAACGAGCGAGACCCGCTCCTCGTCTCCCCGACCTTGCACAGAGTCTGTGCGCGCAGGCTCACTGGGGAAAAACGTATATTGCGTAAACCCAGGGCCAGCTGAGAGCCAGCTGAGACATGCAGCGGTAGCTATCGCGGTAGCTATCGCAGCCGTGCTGGCCGTCCTAACCAACACGTGTCCCCTCCCGTACTGGTAGGAACCGGCGGAGAGCGAGAAACACTGCCAACAACTTCAGGCAATTGAATGCGTCCGATTTACAAACCTGCAGCTGCATGCTTGATACACACAGCCCACCAGCCCGTACTGTAAGCGTCCGTCAGAATGACAGCATGACTGGACACTTGTTCTAAGGGCACCCAGGCCCGTAGAAGGCAAGGTCCATCCAGGGACTGAAGGTGCGGAGACACAGCGTGGTGATGGACACCTGGTGCGTCTCCGCACGCCATGCCCATCTGGGGATCCGATCTCGAAGCCAGCGCTGAAGTGGTCTCATATGAACAACTGAGCGACGTGATAGCGGCTACAAATGTCATATGCCCCAGGAGCCTCTGAAAAACTTCAGTGAGACCACTATAACTGCCGAATTAAACGGACAGGGCAGCACTAGCCCGGCGTGCTAAAAGCGCACCGTGATGGAGACCGGGTCCAGCTCCAACCCGAGATGAGAGAAGCTCTGCCCGGGGGAGAGCTTGCTTATTCTCGGTTGTCCCGAAAACCCAACAGGCCGAGGTGCCGGAGCAGCAGGTCCTTATGCATAATCGACTAGTTCAAAGATCTGAAAAAAATATCTAAAATAAAATAACCCAGTCAATGAATAATCAAAAAATGCCGATGCTTGTGCACCAAAGGGGCATCCTCCATGCATGGAACAGGGAGAGCCCAAAGTGGAGGACCGTTTACTGCCATGCTCGGCCCCCGTCGCACACCGGTAAAAACACGGTTATAAGGAGGGAGAGAGCGAGACATGGAGTGAGCGCCCTTCAGGTCTATAGCTGCAACCAATCCCGCGGACGGACGCACTGGGGGATGCGTTTCTGCATGAGCATCTTGATCGGCATCCTGAACAGATGACAGATCAAAACATGCAGACAGGATTGGTATAACCCACCGCTCTCTGGGTAAGATGAAGTGGGGGCGTAAACCCACGCTTCATCTCGGCTGGAGGGACCGGCTCGATTGTATCCTTTGCCAGGAGGATAACAATCTTCTCACGCGAGACAGGGGTGGCATAGCAATGACCGCTTACATACACACCCGTGAACTCGGGAGGTCAACAGTGAATTGAAACGCATAGCTGAGTCTGATCGTCCATGTGAGCTACTACAATGGGCAGCGCTAACCAGGCTGACAGAGTCCGAACGAGCAGCATCACCGGAACGATCGCTGACGTACCCGCGGAGGGTCAGCTTCGGGATGGGGAGTGCTCACCCCGGGAAGCGGAGCGTCCTGAGGAAGAACTGAAAATAAGAGATTGTCTCTTACATCGGCGCGTTCACTAGCCCGTGGAACGGGCTGTGACGGTGGAGCATTTTGGAGCCGCAGGAAGAGCGCTCTTGGCGAAGAACAGCCAGCGCGGACGGGTCCGGTGGGGGAGCAGTTTTCCGAGCCCACCAGGAGATGACCTGCTCTATCGCGCACGGCTGATCTCTCACCACCGAGGACTCCTGGGTAAAGTCCCAGACGGTGTTGCCAAGTAGGCCTGCCTGGAAAGAAAGTGTACTTTGTCTGCGAATCGCATATCTGCCAGGGTAAGCTAAGCGTGGCATTTCTGGACCACTGTGTGGCCATCGTCCTCCCCAGGGCACGGGCGGCCGACTTGAAAGTCATAGAGAGCATAGCCAACCACATTGCGGTGCTTATGCATAAGCCTGGGAAAGAACATCCCCTGTGCAGCACAGCCAGGTGGCTATGGTGCAGGGCAGAAGCGGCATGGCCCGCAGCAGTGTGGGCTCTGGCCGTGAGAGACACAGATAACCCACCCGCCTTGGACAGGGGTCTCAGCTTACCCCTCCAGGTGGCGGCGCCCACCACCTGATGATAGCTTCGTACCCACTGGCCGCCTCGCCATCAGGGGAGGTGAAGGCGGAAGCGCACGAGGACCAGGCGAAGAAAAATGCCCTCTATGCCAGCGTGTTCTCGCTATGCGCCCCTGGGAAGAAGGGGACGGGAGCTGGAAGATTCATCTTCATCTTGGTCCGGCGGTGAGAATGGGGGACAAGCCATCTCCAGCCACACCGCCGAAGCAGCCCAGGAAGCGCAGCCATCATGTCTGATTCGAGAACCGTGACCACGCATTGCACCCTGTAGGATGGAAGCGAGCCCGGTCTGTCATCGGAGCATGACAGCTCGCCCTCCGATGTCGCGATGGACGTCTGATCTCTGGTGTCGTCAAGCGGAGGCGCGGGCATCCCGGGGGATGAACCGCACAACCACTCGAAGCATGGATGGAGCGCGCTATGGAGGAGTAGGGGGTCCGCGGGCCCGGAGGCGGCGGATAAACCCCCACTGTAATCCTCAGATCTGCCCGCGTGCTAACCACTTTCACAGGAAGCAACAGGGGTGGCTTGAAAGCCGCGATCTCAGCTGTGCAACAGCCATGCCCTCACAGTGAGAGCATGAGCTGTCCGCGAGCACCGTATCAACATGCTGGACCCCCAGACCTGTGATGCGATACCCGTGCCCATCATCCGGAGATAGGAAGCACCGCATCCCGAAACGCACAGTCAGAACAGCGTCTTGAAAAAGACGTGTTGATTGACTGTGTTGCTCTTAGGGAATCTGCTCTTTTAATGGAAACTGCTCTTTTGTGCACATCAGCAAAACGCCCAGGGGACAGGAAGCCCAGATCGACCCCCACATTCGCGTCATCTCCCGCACTGGTGAGTAAACTGGTTTCAGTCTTGAAATCAGGTTTGCAGATAGAGTGTCTTCAGTCTCGTGAAAGCTAATTTCTAGTGCTCGCTTCTCAGCTGGCAGCTTATATAGCACTAATGGCTAATCACTGTCAGCTGTGGAGCTGAACTCTGCCAATTCATTTTGGCATTCATTGGCTCTTCAGAGTGATTGGTTGTCTGACGTACTCCCGTAGTCTGTTACCAGACACACGTTGAAGTTCCCATGGTGGGGAACTGTATTTACTGTAGCTAGAGTAAAACTTGTCAATCTATAATAAAGGACCACACTAAAAAAAAATTCTCTTCCCACACTTTCAAAATGGGTTTCCAGGTTTTTATTTCATAAGCTCTCAATTTTAACAATCATAAAAAGACCAAACGGTTGAAATGAACAAACGGTTCGATGTTAAAATCATTCAGACTGAAACATCTTTTCTCCCAGGATGACCTTACACAATCACTTTCTTTGTTTCACTCAAGAAAGTAAATATCCACATGGTCATACACATGCTAATAACCTGTGGGCAGCAGCATAAGCATCAGTGTCACAGGTCTACACAGAGTCATGGACCGGTCCTGAGGAATTACGAAGACCGGCAAAGAATTTGCTCTGCACTTCATTCCATATTACTGTCAATGGTTCTTCATGCATGTGGGAAATCCAGCTTTGAGATCATAGCTCTGCTACAAAACCTAGTGAGCTGCCTCAATGCAGACTGTCTACAGAGACGTCTTAACCGAAACGGAACCTCGAAAGTGACGGATTTGGAACACTCAAATTTATCAGCACACCACACAAAAATAATACTCCTCAAGTGTGATTTAACTCAAGAGTCTGGTGTTACTAAGCTAACAATATGATCATCTTCAAAGAATTCTTTTTTTTTTTT
>CAIGQV010000806.1:1201109-1211299 GCA_903798115.1 Danio jaintianensis | reverse complement strand
TTCTGACAGCTTTCCATTTTGCTGCGCAACTTCATACATTACCTTGTATTTATCTATATATATATATATATATATATATATAAGGTAATGTATATTAATGATTACAAATGAAATACCAGGCTATTGTTGTCAGTACACTTTCATGTTTCTTAACACACTTTTGTACACTTTTTGTTATTCCATACGTACGTTTACTATTAAAATGTGTTGGCTAACATACTAAAGCATTTGTACTTATTGTGTTTAAAGTGTCATTCAGTATTACATAAAAAGTAACTGCACTATGACAAATGTGTAACATTTATACATGACAAGTTTAAGATTACAATTGTCAGAACCTGGGTTTGAACTTTCTGTCTTTTCTGACAGCTTTCCATTTTGCTGCGCAACTTCACACAGCTGATTGTCTTTGCCAATCAGTAGTCTCACTCGGTTACTGCCACCTGCCTTTCATATCTGCTGATTGCTGGTCCTATATCTGAGGGTGTTTCGCTTCTCCTCTTGCCAGAGTCTTGGGTTCCTTACTGCTTTCTTGTCAATCTGTTGCTTGTTTTATGTCTGTATTCTCTGTCCAGTTCTCTGGAGCCATTCTGGATTTGCCCTGCTGGAGAATCAACCCTCTGCCTTGCCATTGCTCTTTCTCTGTACTACCAGGCCTGGACCAAAGACTTACTAATTTTTGTTGGAATTTATCCTATGTTGTGACACGTTGCCGGTGGTCCATTCTTCAGTTTATTTTTTACTAAAATCCAAGACCCGCTCTGGATCTCAGCAAGTTGCTGAGTCTTTTCCTTTTGCTTATTTAATTAAATACCTATTGAATTGAACTCCTCTGCTTTTGGGTCCTTTATACAGACATTCCTGACGACAATAAAGTATATTTCAGTTTACAAGCAAGTTACTGCAACTGTCCCTTTACAGTACAGCACTTACCTGTAAATGTGTTTTACAGTAACAGGGCCGTACCGCAATTTCATTTTACAGTATGACAATTTTTACAGTACTTTGTAATTTATTTACATTTTACACTAGCAGTACAAAAACTTTACTTTTAGTATTTATTGTTAAATCTAATGAATTTCAAACTTGGTGACTAATTTGTTCCATTAACTGTCTCATTTTTGTCTTATTGTCTTTATTCCTAATATGCATTAAGTTACTGTAAAGTTTTAAAATGACCCACAATGCAGTGCATATTACAGTAGTGAACTGTAAAGAATGTCCTGTATGTGGCATTTTAAATAACATGCGTAAAATTGTGGCAAAGTCTAACAGTGTAAATTAGAGTTTAATGCTATATCTAATGTTGATGAATAATGTTTACTGCATTAGTGTTTAGCAGTTCTGTGAATGACAATGAGCACTGAGAACATATTGATATGTTTCTCTGCTTGTGGAAAAGCTGTTTTATTGGTGTTTTTGTATATTACAAAGAAATGCCCAATGTAGATGCTAATAGTTAAAACTTTGGTGAATTACCACTGTATAACAAAATACAGTAGTTTACTGTAAATTTAGTAATGTCGCTACCATTGTAATGGGTTAATTTTGGCAACCACAAGTTTTTACAGAATAAAAAAATATAAATTTTTATTAATTCACACTTATTATTACTAAATTGGAACTGGCATATTTATTTTATATTTTATTTTTTATAATTTTTAACTAGGGTTAAGTCTTCCACAATGATACATGAGGTAATATATGTCATTTAAACATCTGGATTATTTGGAGAAAAAAAAAACATGTAGAGCTTGTTCACAGCATACCCACTTTTGTAAAAAAAAAACACTTCCTGTGGGAAAACACTGAACTTTTCAGCTTCTGCCAGCGTCTCCGATTCCGAAGAGAGCTAAGAAAGCTAAGAGACAACTCCTGAGGGAGGTATGAGCAACACACAGGACATATCTTAAAAAGTTAGCACCATTTAAAGGCCAAACAAGTCTGGAAGAGAAGCGTTTAATCCACACCAAGCCGCCTGAATGCTTTTAATTAATCTATTTCATGCCCCTGCGATACACATGCTGCCTTTCACAGCGAAAGTGAGGCGCAAGAACCAGATATGCCGTCTCGCCAATTGTCTGACAAGTGCGCACGGTTGTGCTTTGAAGTGTCCGAGCCTTTGAGCCTCTTGTGAGGATGATATGTGCAAGCGGTTTAGGCTGCTGAAGAAGTGGATTACATTGCCTCTACTTTTCCAATTAATTATCCGGCTGTTTGGGAAATGAGCACAAGGGCACCGCAGGGTTTTTGACTGACGCTAGCTCAAGAGCCCACGCGCCTCAAATAGAGTAATGAAGCCAAACGAGCGTGAGGATTGATTGAAAAGATGGAACTTTGGCCAAGTGAACAGCAGAAATAGTCCCACTTGTGGGTGTAGTGTTGGTTTTTCACACGCAATGATCCTAAACGATTACGTAAAAAGATGATCACATTTAATTAGCTCACATTTTCTCGCTTACGCTTTTGATATAGTGCTTGCAGTTCATTTCGAGTCTGCTTACATCATTTGAAGACCAAACTTTATCTAAGACCAGACTTTATCACGGTAAAAGCATTAGCTTGGGGTCAGTAACAACTGTCAGCAAAGTCCCCGGAGACTGTAAGTGATTTTAAAAAGGGAAGGAAACCATTAACCTGAGGAAGGACATTTTCTAAAGGTCAACAGATTAGTGGTCTTTTGTGTGTAGTGGCTATTTGCTGGGTAAACGATTCAGGTGGTTATTAATGCTGTTTGCTAAGGTAAGCACCCCTTGCTTATATTGAGGTTTAGTGATCTGAACAAGCCTCTAATGAGCTGGCATCATTTGTGCTACATACAGGAATATTACTTTAAATCAAGGAGATGGTGAGGAGAGAGTTTACTTTTGGCTAATCAAAACTCACTGGGTGTGTAGAATACCATGGAGACTGTGGCCCTGTCCACACACACACGGGTATTTTCAAAACCGCATTTTTTTCTACACAGTTCCGCTGTCCATCCAAGGTGAAGTTTTACCGAAACTCCGGGTACAGTGTGGTCATGTGGACACTATAACCGGAGTTTCGCCTTATGACATCAGCTTGAATGCTTTTTTCTCCTGTCTGATTCGCCAACAGGGCTAGGTTCATATCACACATGGAAGACAAGAATGAAGCAAATTTGGAACGTTCACAGCAAACGCATTGCATATTTGCAAAAATGCTTAATTCCCCTTTTGATATGAACCCAGAATAAAAGTGTCATTATCTCCGCCTGTTGGTTCGGTGTGCCCTTAACATGAATCACAGTGCGTTTTTGCGTTGTCATGTGGATAAAGCAAAAACAGAAAAAAAAAAACTCAAGTAACCGTGTACGTGTGGACATGGCCTGAAAGTGTAGAAAATACATCAAATACTCACAATATTAAAGCTGAACTGGCAATTATATTGACATACACCAATATATACCTATACAGCTTGTCAGTATGAAGTTATTACATTTAATTGTTCCTACTGTATTAACAAATGTAAACAGTGTCACGGCAGAGCAGAAAACTCTTTTGTTTTTATCTTTTTTTAGGAACGTTGTAAGGTATAGATCACCCAAATCATTTACTCCAGCTTTTTTCTGAGTTTCAGAGTTTCTTTCTTCTGTTGAACATACAATAAGATTTTTCTGAAGACATTTGGAAACAGGTTCCATAGTACTTGTTTTTCTTACTATGGATATCAATAGTTACTGGTTTTTGGCTTTTTTCAAAATATCTTCTGTTGTTTTTAACAGAATAAAGAAGCTCATAAAGGATTTGAACCACTTGAGGGTGAATAAGCAGTCAGTATTTTGGGTGAACTATCCCTTTAAAGCCTATTTGGAAATGTTTTTCATAAATTTTGCCTTCTAGCACATCAACATGTTTTATATGTTTATAATGTACTTCATTAAACCCTAAATATAATATTGTTTACAGCCCATTTCCAGTGTGTTTTCAGCCAGTTTCAGTAGACTGCGCAACATAAAGGCACCCAGCAGCAAAACTCTACAAACCTGCTGTATATTCAGGCACTGTGAAGGCTTGTTAATGTGGCCACCAAAATAAGTACAGATCAAATGGTTTGCATCTCAAAGGCCCTGAAAACATACTCTCCAAACTTTTAACTGACACAAATCTCTCCCATATAAAATTCACTGTTCTTTCTGTGGACTTGTTTGAAGCTATATGTCCATATTCAGAGCTTCAATCAGACTCCATGAGAACGTAAAAAAATGTCTTTGAAAGTTTCTGTAATGCAATTTGAAATAGCAACGGTTTTAGGAATCCTATGAATTCCAAAGCTTCCAAGGGTCGCCCAGACGGACACAGACTGTGTGCAAGCCAGCTAATAAGCATGAGAGCTGGAAAAATAAAACAGCCAAAACAAAAAAATGCCCTCCAGTGAGAGACTGCTGGACTCAAAGAGATGTGTGTGTATGTTTTTTTTTTTTTATTCTTTCAGGCTTGGAAAAGGACTGAAATTTGTCTGTTCCCCTGTTATTTAGTCCGAGGGGCTTTCATTAAAATAACAAACATTGACTTTGGAAAAGCCATGAAAAGAGTAATGACTTTGAGACCAAGTGTGGAGCGTGTGCGTGCTCGGGCCGGGGGTGACCATCAGTCAACACGGACTAAGATAGGAAACGCTCGCTCTGGATTTTAATTATCTCACCCTCCCTGCAAAGTTTACTATTTGTAGAGCAGAATACATCCTGCTGCTTGAGCTGTACACACAGAACAAAAAATAAGATCTTTTGTTTACTTTAAGGAAAAGACCAGTCTGACATTTCCCCTTCACGTACGCCTTGCTGGAAGTGTCTCTTTCAACCTTCTGATATTTATATTCCTGCGCTAACGCCATTTCCTAGCATCCTTATCTTCTGGTCCTGTCAGGGCTTCAGCCGGCCAGGGGTTCACAGCTGTCTGGTTGATACGTTTCCCAACTTTATTTCAGGAAAGAGAGGCAGACAGCATGGATAGAAACCTACCTAAACTAGCTCCCTTATTAGACCCCATAAGTTTGGACGATGTCTCAATGAAAGTAGATGCCATGTCCTGAAATAGTCACATATTATGCTTTGCCCAATTCAGCTGTGCCACTTTGCATGTGTTATTTTAGTGCAAAAAAAGAGATGTTTTATTTATGAACCACCCAAATTCCAAGCAAGAACTACATGTACTGAATAGTACTGTGTGATTTTTATATTAAGTCACTGTAATTATTTCCGTCCACTTATATTTCTCATTCATTCATTCATTTTCTTTTCGGCTTAGTCCCTTTATTAATCTGGGGTCGCCACAGCGGGATGAACCGCCAACTTATCCAGCATATGTTTCACGCAGCGGATGCCCTTCCAGCTGCAACCCATCACTGGGAAACTTTCATACACACTCATTCACACACATACACTACGGACAATTTTAGCTTACCCAATTCACCTATACTGCATGTCTTTGGACTTGTGGGGGAAACCGGAGCACCCGGAGGAAACCCACGCGAACACAGGGAGAACATGAAAACTCCACACAGAAATGCCAACTGACCCAGCCGAGGCTCGAACCAGCGACCTTCTTGCTGTGAGGCGGACGTGCTACCCACTGTGCCACCGCGTCACCACTTATATTTCTAATAAAATTATTATTTATTTGCATTTGTTTTTACACTTTGGAGGCATACAGCTCCATTGTATATTGTCAATAGCAGGGCCATAACCCCTAAAGACTCCAGCATTTGAAATTACTGCACTGCTCTGCTAGACTCAATTATGCTGAGATCTGATTGTTATTAGCATGACAAAAAAAATAAAAATTAAAAACTGCCACAGCCTAACAGCACTCACCAATGTCAAAATGGCTGAGATGGACAATCAAATGAAGGGTAGGTAGAATTTAAGTTCACAAAAACAGAATTGCAGCGCAATGCAACAGATTAACTTTGACAGAAAGCAAGGTAAGGCTAAAAAGGGACAGAGGGATTTTAATGAATATATGACAACTGTTTAATATTATAAATGTTAAATAACTGGCAGTGAAGTTGCTACAAACCCAACTCAACATTTTTTTTTCCAAAAAATGTATTCCCTAAAATTTTAAATACTCATACTCACTTTAAATTTTAAAAACTCATAATTATCAACATTTAATAATAAATTCTTGCATATTTTGGATACCAATGTTAATCAATTGATCAATATTATTTCCGTCCAATAGTGGACGGAAAATTATAATATATAATTTTATTTTTTTATTTTTCCATAAATCAAGGCAGCAGCAATTCATCCAATAAAACTTTTTTGGTAGAGGCCAATATAATGCTGAATAATTTACTTAATATTTATGTACATAATATTTACTACACTTCTCACTGTAGTCAGTAAATGTGTACTCTGCATGTTTTTTTCTACACTATGGAATAGTTTCTCCAATAAATCTAATATGAAAATGAATAGCTGTGTAGCTGGATTACCAATTATCAAAACAACACTTATTAATTTAGGGTGGTTCAAATATTTAAAAAAAAAACATTTGTTTGTTATATGTTTGCTCTGAGGTTTCTATCTGTAACCTGTTTGTTTGTGCATCTCAAATAACTTCTCATTGTTCATCTTATTACACAGGCTTTTGTGGTTGATTTCTCTCCAAGATATACATAAAATAGCTGAAGAAGAATTTCATGATGCACGAAATGAAAAAAGATAATATTCAACAGATAAATTGTCAAATAGTTTTGTGGAAATTATGTTATGTTTCTAAAGCAATACAACCTTGAAAATAATTTCAAAGTTTAAACGTGGTCTCCCGATTAAAGTGATTTTCCTTCCCATTAATGTTAAACCAGCAGGCTTGTTTTTGTTGTAGCACTGCTAAGAGCTTGAAAAATCTTTTTCTCCCATCAAACTGTCTCTGTCTCTCCTCAAATCCGCCTTATCGATCAGCGTATCGAGCTCTGAACGTTCTATTTCGTTGCCACAGAAGCTCACCTAATATAATCCCATTGATCGTCAGCTAAAGTCAGCGTGTTCGACATCAAACAAGTTCACATATGCTGGGATGTTAGAATATTGCAAAGTTTATTCTTCTCGGCGTGTTTACTTGCGTCAGGAAAATTTCCACCTACGCGCCAATCCAAAATGAATCACACTGAAGTTGTTACCAGATAAACAGCAATCACGTCCGGACAAAAGAGGTGATAATTGCAGCCGAGTCCATCAAAACACATATCAATGGCGTTTGAATGAGTCTTATCTGCCGAAAGATTTCAACGTATCTGATAATTGCAGAAACAAAGCATCTTTTGTCTTTTAATTGGGCCGCTGTGTGGGTCTGGGAAGAGAGACTCAATCAGCAGGCCATCGAGAGACTCATCCTACGTGCTGTCAGTCAAACGCTCCTCTACACCATAAAACGGCCAGATTAAATTGCCTTCTCTGCTGCGAAGAATTAGGGTGGGCTGAAATTGTATTTTTTCCCCCTCGTATTAAAGGCTCCAAAGAGAGAATTGATCTTCAGTGAAATAACTTAGGCTGCGAGAGATGGAATTGCAGGAAACCGGATTTTTATGAAAAATGCCTTCCGCCTTCATGGGTGTCAACAGATATTAGTTATAACGCTGGGGAATATGGTGCTCTTCTGACTTGCGCATTTAAACGCTGCGGCCATAAACGCAAACATTTTGTTTTATGATATGCATCAGAGGTGCAGTCAAAGCATATTTACATGAAGAAAAGCATTTGAATTGAACACCACTCGGTGCCATGCACTTCTTGTAAATGGCTAGCTCTACTGTCTTTCATTTTAACATGCAGTGTAAAAAAATCTGTTTATTTACAGGTTCATTTTGTGATTTTTTTAATTTATTTAAGTTTATGAAGTGCATTATGGGACCCTGATCTCTGCTCTCTTGACTTTTGATGTTGAAAATTGAACTCTGCAGTTCAACAAAGTTATTATTTTTTTGTAATTTCAAACAATATATTGTATAAGGAATAATATGTAGATCATTAAGTCCATAAAACACACTGGCAGTTTATTACCAGGTTTTTGTACTGTAATTTACAACACCAACCCAGGCAATCTTTAATAAACTATGAAATCTATAGTATACTTTGAAAGTCAATGGCTACATGTTTCCAAGATTCTTCAAAATAACTTAATCTGTGTTCAACAGAAAGAAAAAACACGCTTGTGACAAGTGATGGTTGAGTAAATGATGACAGAATTTTCAGTTTTTGGTGAACTATCCCATATACAAAAATTAGAGTTAAAGATAAAATAATCTGAAATTCAGTAAAATGCTTTCACTAATATGACATTGAAGTAATTCTAAAAAGTATTATTCATTGATTCATTCATTCAATGTATTTTGTACATTTATTTGTATATAAATGCTAATGAATAGGTGTCTCTTTGTAATACCAACCATTTTTACATGAAGTATAGCAGCTATTTTTGATCAGGCATTGAAAAACACCCTCAGTGATAATAACCGCTTTGAACTCAAATGCAGGATATAATTTGAATTGGGCATTAGATTCATCTAGTTCAGTTATTATTTTTTTACATTTATTTCCTGTTTATGAAAATCCAAGCAACATTTAACCTTCCGCTACAACCTCTAAACAATTACTAACAGAGCACTTTCCTCTGAGCCATTTCATTTGGAAATAACAGCTTTCCTTTCAATTTGGAGAACTATACTTCATTAAGCATAATCAGACTTTTAAAAGACAAACACACAGCGCGCACGCACACACACACTCACACAGGCACGCATGCAGTAGCTGATGAAAATGGCAATGCATTCTGAAGCTTTAATTACCGGCTGTGACACGGCACAAAAAAGACTAAATAAGACATGTCAGTTGTACTCAAAACTCAGCTCCATACCCTTTATGGTCTTGACACTTCACTGAGGAAATTACAATATTCACCATAATTTCAGAAATTGCACAGCAATAAAAATATGCTTAAGGTCTGCTAGAGCTGTCACAATTTTAAGACGTTCACAAATCGTTGATTATGCATTACTGTTATTTGTTCCCTACGTGGCTGATTCTCTGGTGACAGACCGTTTAATGACTGCCTGCTTCCTGTCAAAACTCAAATGTAATTTTTTTAGTCAGACACAAACAGATAGTTGTAATACAATATGCTTTATAATTATTATTATTTTCAAATGACATTTTTACATAAAAGCTTTATGTTAGCCCTTGCTAATCTTGAAGTGCCATACTTTTGACTATAATAATAAAGTTTGGTTATATCAGCATACCACTTATTTTTGTCAACAAACTCTTGTCAAGTGATTTATTGAAAGAAAAAGCAAGCAAACAACCTCCTTTCACCCTGACAGCTGACCAGTCAGTTGTCATATTGAGAAAGTTTTGCTTTGTGTGTAATATGTGTTAAGGTTTTTTGGTTAAACATCTGAAATAAAGTCTGTCTTTAATACAAACTCTTTTTTTGTTTGTTTGTTTTCTACAATCTAAAATGCACCATTACCCAAAAAGGTATTTCCTTGCAAGTCACCAAAGAAGAGGATGTCTGAGATATTACACATAATCACACATAAACAAAGCATTTACTTCTCTCTAGTTATCTTTGACAGTCTTAATGTATTTATAATCATACTCTCTATAATCAATTACTCTAAAAAAAGTAATTCATGAATAATTACTAATTGCATCATTACAATTGTATCATTAAAAAAATAATAAACTTAATTCTTAAAATTTGAGACAAACATGACCTTTTAGCTTTGTTATAAATGTATTTTTGTAATGTAAAATAGTAAAAAAAAAAAAAAAAAAGCATTCACAAGGTAATCAGTCAAATGATAATCAAAGCAATGACACAATATTTAAAAAATACCATATTGACAAAAATGTCTGACTCAATTCATTGTTGCTTAACCATGTTCAGTCATGTTAAATCTGATCACTCTATGCATTCAGCCTTTTTAGTCTATCAATTGTACTTGTGCTTCAAATTTTTAAGTTGTGTGTGTTTATCGGTGCGTTAGTGGTGTAACAATCATAACAATGTGTGGTCACAGAGCACATTTTCTGTAATGATTCAAAATCAAATGTATGTATGTATGTATGTATGTATGTATGTATGTATGTATGTATGTATGTATGTATGTATGTATGTATGTATGTATGTATGTATGTATGTATGTATGTATGTATGTATGTA
>CAIGQV010000806.1:1179626-1201099 GCA_903798115.1 Danio jaintianensis | reverse complement strand
GTATGTATGTATGTATGTATGTATGTATGTATGTATGTATGTATGTAGAGGACACTGTAAAAAAAATTGTCCAAAATGTTGTCCCAAATCAAACTGATTAGGTTAACTTAATCATTTTTACAAATTTGTGTATTGAACATAAAACAATTAAAGTTGTCCCAAAAAAAACTTAAAAATTTTGTTTTTTCAACTTATTTTAAATAAGCAGATTGAACAAGCAGCAAAAGTCATTTTTCAGTCTATGTATGTATGTATGTATGTACATATGTATATGTCAAGGGAACCAGGGTGATTCAAACTTACAGGCTGGCCCATAAAATGACATCATCACTGGATCACTCAATGCACCACAGGTGGTCTAACTTGAGGATAACTTTGAACAGAAGACACATATTAATTCACATTTTCTCTGAAACTGTCCAGTGTCTGCATGACTGACTCACAGTGACTTAAAAGGCGGATTTTGGTTCATTATTCAAATGACGGTCCATTTTAGCAAGACTCATACTAATGCAGAGAACAGCCCATCATTATCACTTCACTTATCACCCACAGATTCCCCCCACCCACCTACACTCGACTACCTGGGTATCAATTATGCTGACAAGACCAATCATCTCATGTCAGTCCAGCTCTCGTTGTGTCTCTCACTTCAATTCCTTCCAGAAATAGCCATAGCACACAGGAACAATCAAGGTACAGTCTCACAAAGTAGCATTCCATCCAACTAAATGCTGAATGAAAATGCCAATATGTGCATAAATTGTGAAATGTGCATAGAAATGTAGGATAAAATTTTTTATCCTATAAGAAAAAATGTGCATAAACTACAATAGAAACAGATTTACTCAATAAATTCCAGTACGCGCATCAAAACAGTCATGCGATTTTTATTTAACATATAATGTGATAACAAAAATGGGTGCAAAAGGATGGCATTAATGGACAAGCCAGTAGACAGATAACATTGTAAAATATCAAAAATGTTGTTTTTGGTCATTCTAAAATTCCCTTAGCCAAAGACCACCATCAAAGTGGTTCAGTATTATTTCCTCTCAGAGCTGTGCTGAGTGGCTGTGCTCACAAGGAGTGGTCTTGCACCTCCAAAAGCCCTCACGCATCCATTGCCTTTTGTCTTCATCTTCTGAGAAACAAGTAATTTATTATATAAGAAAAAAGGTCCACAGTGGCTTCTTTTAATGTAGCAAATTCCATTTTCTTTTTTATATTTTTGATATCTGATGATTTGAATATCTGTTGTTGATATATTTGACTCCCTGAATGTAAACGGTGATTTATTTGCAAATATTTTATATATGCAATGTTCCAGTTTTGCACATAAATCTAATTCACATTTTTAAATGGAAACATACAGTGTTAGGGATAGTTACTTTTGAAAGTAATGCATTACAATACTGAGTTACTCCACAAAAAATAACTAGTTGCTTTACTTAGTTACTTTTTATGGTAAGTAATGCGTTATATTACTTTTTGAGCTGTGTTACTTTATTTTACCTGGCTAAGGCTTGATCTCTTTCAGAACTTGCAGTGTTTTTCTTCTTTTTTTTTTAAATAGAGGAGCTTTGCATTTAACAATGCACTGTACAACCTACACCTTTATTTTCCTTTTAAAAATCACATTAAAAAATTACAATTTAAGATAATGTTATCTTCTGAGAGTTTCCTGACATCAAAGCTAATACATGTCAAATATACATATTAATGAAAGTTTAAAGCAATGTGTTTGCTACTTATGGACTTTTTTTTCTTATTAGTAAAGCAAAATCACTCTCCATTGAGACAACCCCTTTTTCCTTTTATTCGATGCGTTCAAAATAATGAGAATTCTTCTATTGCAGAAATGTAAGGCTCTGTCTTCATTTCTGTCTGTTCTCGCAGAGAGAGCATTCTTTCATTGACTGCATGATTTTAAAAGCTAATTAATTAAACTAAAAATTAACTTGCAATGCATTTTTTAAAAAGTAACTAAAATATTATAATTTTTTATTTTTTCCAGTAATGCATACGTTACCCATTTCTTACTAATACTATTATGTTACCCCCAACACTGAACATACTGTATATAGCTAGCGAGGGCATTCAAAATTTTACAGTATGGTTTTGCTTGTGAGCAGAGGTCCGTTTGTTTGCTTCCAGATGGTAGAATATGTATTGATGCATTCTGTGCTTTATAAACAACACATAAGTTTTCAGTACCTCAGGACAAGATGTTAATGACTTCAGAGACTCTCTATAGGTGTTTGAGTATTTCTCATGAAGCACACAATTCCATCATTATCTGCTCATTATTGTACTGCTGTTGCCCCAGGCCATGCGGGAGAGCTAATAGATGAACTTAATGCTTCAAAATGGAGTCAGAGAGAACATTTTGCACTACCTTTAAAGTTTAACAGCCTGTGCAGTACAAGCTCTCAATGCTGTTGCTTTTAAATATGTCACGGCACAATCTGCAATCTGTCATGTGACAACACATAGCATTTGGTGTCAATGATGTCAAACCTGGTGCAATGTGGCCAAAAGCAACGTTTTTGATTTGGTATTAAACTGTGAATCAGAGGGGAAACTATTGCTGAGTGACCCATTCCTCACAGGAAGCTGTCAAAAGCTCTATACTTTAGGTCGTCTGAGAGAAGTATGAACTACTTTTATGTTTTTTGGGGGGTTTTTTGGAGCTTGGCACAATATATCACTGTCAACTTTTGTTCTATAGAAACAACTAATCTAATATTCGCCAAAATATTCGCCAAAGCAGAATGAACCGCCAACTTATCCAGCATATGTTTTACGCAGCGGATGCCCTTCCAGCTGCAACCCATCACTGGGAAACACTCATACACTCCCATTCACACACATACACACTGCGGAGAATTTAGCTTACCCAATTCACCTATAGCGCATGTCTTTGGAGGAAACCCACGCGAACACAGAACATGCAAACTCCACACAGAAATGCCAACTGACCTAGCCGAGGCTCGAACCAGTGACCTTCTTGCTGTGCGGCGACAGCACTACCCACTGCGCCACTGCGCCACCCAGTAATTTAATATTTTGGATTTTATTCGATTGTATTAAAGTTACAAAAAATACAAAATAAAATGTGTGCTGGTGGGAAAAGAAAAAAGATCATTAGAACTGGCATAACTAATATTAATATTTTCACTAGTTGTGACTGAAGTTTATTCCACTAAATAAAGATTTCTTAAGTCATTTCAAAGTAAGAAAGAAAGAAAGAAAGAAAGAAAGAAAGAAAGAAAGAAAGAAAGAAAGAAAGAAAGAAAGAAAGAAAGAAAGAAAGAAAGAAAGAAAGAAAAAATAAATAAATAAAGAAAGAAAAATAATTATAAAATGGCAGAATTAGGCATGTGACGATAACCGTTTTCAAGGTATCGCGGTTTGGAAAAGTCAAGGTTTTAAAACCGTCAAAATTTTCTGCTATACCGTTCCTAAGGTATGTGTAAGACTTTTTATTTAGCTTTTTTTTCTTTTTTTTTAGGACAACAGTATCTCCAGTAGAAAATATATCCTAAGATTCATTTGAATTATTTCGCCTGACATGTTTACTGCTCCAAAATATTTTAAATGTTTCTCACAATAAAATATATTGTGTTCAAAGGGGAAAAAGTTTTAGTTTTTTTACCCAGACATTTAAAAAGAATACATTTTAGGGCAGTAATCCCAATACCGTGAAACCGTGATATTTATATCCAAGGTTATTATACCGTCAGAATCTTATACCGGCCCATGCCTAGGCAGAATTATATTATATTATTGATAGAATTCAAATTTTAAAGCAAAACTGTTGTTAATAATGACCCCAGATTAATAAAGGGACTAAGCCGAAAAGAAAATGAATGTTGTTAATAATTTTCTCCATTAGTATACCGCATTAGATAACATAAGCTAAAACTTTAATTTTTTTTTTATTAAACATAATTAATGTTAACTTCAACATTGTAATTTATCATTGCAGTATCAGTTATTGTAACTACTGGCACCCTATTGTAAAGTGTTAAATGAACACATATTCTCCCAGTGCTACAGTAACTTCATCCACCCTGAATTCCAAACCTTCCAAAGACATCCTTACACTCTTGCAATGCCCCAGGCTTTCAGTTTAATTAGGATTTATTTAAGCCTGTCTGATACACCATGTCATCTTAGAGAAGTTAGTGGCGCATTTTTCCCCTTTTCTTCAACGTCTGACAAGCGAATGGCATCTCACCCTTCTCAACAACCTTCTAGCTCATGCTAAGATTTCAGATTCTGAACAACTCCTAACACCACTGTTGATAACTGGTGATGGGATTGAAATTGGAGAGAAAAAAATCCACATTTAAAAAATAAATTTTTGAAAATGACAGCTAATCAGAATAACATAGAGAGTTGTCTTGGTAACACTTTATTTTGATGCTCCATTTGAGTATTAGTAGACTGTCTGCTTAATATCTGTTGATACTGCTCCTTCAACAGACATTTAACTGACTATAAGAAACTTTGCAAGTACATGTCAACTTACACTAACCCTAACCCCAACCCTAACCTAACTGTCTACTTATAATCTAATGAGAATTAGTTGGCATGTAGATGCAATGCAACTTAAATTCAACAAACAGACCATCAAAATAAAGTGTGACTGTTGTCTTTTTTATTTCCATAGCTGTACAGTATACATGTAATACTTAAATTCCAATTCAGTCTCTACTTTGGTATTATAGAAGATTTAGACATGATTAATATTGTTGGCTTATTTAATTTGTAAAAACCTTGCAAATAATAATAACGCTCATTTTGCAACTTGTTGGAGTGGAGAACAGTAATCCTGACTTTTGAACCTCTGTGAAACCGAAATTGCCAGAACAAATGTTTGTCAAATGTTTCCGCCAGAGTTTGTGAGATTCCACAACACAACTCTAAACAGGTAAAAGTTTTCGTTCTGATGCGAAAAACAAACCTGCCATTAAAGCTTATTAACTCTGCCTCTTATTTCAATAATATATTCAATCCATTTCTCTAATCAACACACTACAAAGCGGCGTGAAGAGTGGCAGAAAAGAGCGAAGCAACAAGCCGAGAGGCTGAAAGCTTGTCTTATTACACCTTGACATCAAAGACAGCACTGCTTCCTCGCATCAACACAAATGAGCATCTCAATCTCGTCAGGAAACAAGGGGAAAATTGGCCCGTGCTAATGTGCCATTTAAATGCAAAGAGCAATTTCTGCAATACTTGAGATTTTTTTGCTTTTTTGCACCTGATCTTCAAAGGCGGCATGTCAAAGTTTTCGAGCTGGGTTGACGGGCTCTTGCAGAGGGGGGGCAGTGAAAAGATTGCAGCACCGCCTGTCTGTTTGAAGTCAAATTCTCAAAACTGAAGACCAGAAACTCTCCTGCTACACATCCAAAACATTTTTAGTTTTAATGATCGAGTATTTATTTTAGTTGGGGGTGGGGGGTTGAAGAGGGGGCTATCAATAAACAGAATTGATTACTTCAGCTTCAATAAGCATGTTCATATGCATCTTAAGGGGCGTTCAGTTTCTGGAGATGGACATGTGTTTATGTGCTGTGCGCAAGCAGGTGTTCTTCACTCAATGCAGTCTCTAACTTTGTGAGTCATCAGAACCCTGTCTGTACTTCCATTGTGTCATTGTTAATTTGCATAAAGCTGACTTTAAGATCTCCGACATGCTGTTGCACGTCAGTGGAAATCACTCAATGAAGTATTAGCTTGCTTTAATTGATTTATAAAGCACTTTATAACCAGCTGGGGGCTGACCAAAGTGCTGTACATAGAAAGAAAAAAAGCAACATAAGATTCAGATATAGAAATAACAATAGACTGCTCAATATAGCACAGGCAGACAAATTGAAACATGAAAATCAACAGATCAATACTTGTTAAAAGCCAAGGAAAACAAATGTGAAATGTAAATAAACTTCCTTTTTACACCAATTATAGGTTTCAGTCAATAACCTGAATGTTTAGAAACATTTAAATGTAACTTTTCATAGGACTAAAAGCTTTGATTCTACTTTATACAGTATATATAATTTTTGTCTGGGTAAACCAGCCCATGTTCACTGGAAATACATGTTTCAGCCTACATTTTTGTAAAATGTAAAATACATTGCTCTGGGTATGTTTCATTGCATATTTCAGATGACAAATCCATCAGAGGGTGCTGTCTACATTTTTATAATTTTTTTTGTAAATCTGAAATATGTTGGGGCACAATTTGTTGTATGTTGTATGATACTGAGAAAACTGACCACACCAGAAAAGTTTTTCATTTTAGGTGAAATCTCACTGTTTCATAAGCATGATCATTTAGAGGACAGCATAAAAGGTTCAAATACGTATGCATTATTATTATTATTAGTAATAGTAGTATTATTATTATTAGTAGTAGTAGTAGTATTTATTTATTTATTTGTTCATTTATTTATTAATTTTTTCTTTCAACCACAATTGTCTTCATTTTAACATTTATTTTACTGTCAGTAGGAATAATATTAGTGTTACTATTAATATTAGTAATTCTAATATAAATAATATTAATACTGGGGCGGCACATTGGCTCAGTGGTTAGCATTGTCATCTCACAGCAAGAAGGTCGCTGGTTCAAGTCCCTACTGGGCCAGTTGGCATTTCTGTGTGGAGTTTGCATGTTCTCCCAGTGTTCGCCTGGGTTTCCTTTGGGTGCTCCGGTTTCCCTCACAGTCCACAGACGTGCTATAAGTGAATTGAATAAACTAAATTGGCCATAGTGCATGAGTGTGTGTGTGAATGAAAGTGTGTATGGGTGTTTCCCTGTTTTGGGTTGCAGCTGGAAAGGCATCCACTGCATGAAATATATGCCGAAATAGTTGGCGGTTTATTCTGCTGTGGAGAACCCTGATAAATAAGGGAAAATGATTGAATGAATGTATATTAGAGTTACTAATATATTAGTACTACTACATCATGGAGATTAGCTTAACACCTGAAGATAATTCAAAGTGTGGAAACATAAAAAAATACACAAGATTTGTTCACATCAGTATGTATCAGTGTCAGTTTGTATCAGTATCCGTATGTTATATAACCTGCATTACAGCGGTCTACCTTTCCTCTTTTTCTCAGTTCCACTTCATTGCCATGCTGAACATATCCCAGTATGGATCGATAATATTGAGCAAATAGCACCCAATAAACTAAGCTGTTGTCTCAATTGGAGTGTCTTTAGCAGCTTTGATGGAATTTAACCCTCCAGATAAGTGCAGTATTGGACGGCTACTCAAAGAAATGTCAACGCAAAGTGCCACAGATTGTCTTCAAGCTTCTTATGTCCAGTTATCAATTTATTTATTTATTTATTTATTTATTTTAGTACAAGAATGGATCCAGCCTAGTACACATTTTATATCACAGTGTGACTAATATAAGTGTTTATACTGAATCTTTTTATAGTTATTTCTTTGCTATTTTTTGCTAAAGTTGTTTACACAAATAATCATGTGATAATGTAAAGTCTTCAATAGTTATTTAATTATTTAAAATACTTTAGTTAATTCTTTAAAATATAAAAATTTTAATTTAATATAAGGCTTTTTTCCTCATTGGATTCATTCATTTGTATAATGTGTAAGTGTCACCTTAAAAGGAAAATGTGGTTTTCATTTACTCATCCTCATATCATTTGAAACGTATGTTTTTTTTTTTTTCTTCTGTGGATGAGAAGAATGCATGTGACTTAACAGTCAGTTCTCACTCTGACTTCTATTGTATGGAGAAAAATACAATAAGAAACACATTTATACAGTTTTCAGTTAAACATCTTAATTTAATAAACTGATTTTTTTTTTTTTTGTAGGAATAATATTAGTAATTGATAGAGGTGCTAGGCATAAAACAAGTATAAATGAATGCACATTTTGAGGCTAAATATAAATTGGTGATTTACAAATAAATTTAATATACAAAAGATGAATAGATGTTTCACAGAAGCATCAGTATTCTTTAGAGCTCGTCTTTTCTGTTAGACCTACACCAATATTTATTGTTTTTTATTACTATTATTTAAGTATTATTATTCTTTTTTGATGTTATTGGTGTTGTCATTACTATTATTATTATTATTATTATTATTATTATTATTATTATTATTATTATCAAGGAGACAGTCCTTGATATTTATTCTTTTATTCCCTTTTTTTTTCAACCTGCTCTTGCTAGGTCAGCTCAACCTCCCGCTCCCACTTAAGATTCACTGTGTGTTGCTACTATTTGATTGGAATGATTTTCTTTCCAACTTGACTGATCCTGATGAATTTAGATTTAGTTTAGAGAATCTGACATCTAACGTTTCCCTATATTAGTTATATATAACTGTCGACTTTGAAAAAAGTCAAATAACAAAAATAATGGACTAAAAACAATTTCATAAAATATGCATAAACAAAAACTGTTGGCATAACAGCTGCATTCCAAAGAAAAGCATATTATTGAAAACACCCATGCAAGAAAAGAACGCCACTGATTGACAATAGCTTTTGTACCAAACATTTATCTCAAATCCTACCTGAAAGGCTGAATGCATTTTATGAAGGTGCGCTGATGGCCAGAATGCTAAGGATATATCTGGCCTATTAAGCCCACGGCATTTTATAGTTGCTCAGACAAGGAATGAATCAATCAAAGATCCACTGCTGTCAAAAAATCTCAGGAATGGCTAATCTCAGACCAAAGAATATCAGAGTTAGCATTTTACAGGTTTTCATTGTGAAATTTAATCCCATTGCAGAAGAAATCTAATTGGTCCCAGAATAGAACCACGAGAAAGCAGACCAATACAGTATAGCACAATTTCTCCTACTGTATGATGATTAATGGATACTAACCATATTGAACACAAACAAAACACAACTGTGTCTGGGAGAGCACTCAGACGTGTAAAAACCCATAATGCACACAAGAGCGTCTACAGTCTGACATCGCACAAATTACTATTTAGACTTGATTACCATTATTAGAGCAAGTAAAAGTCATATGTGCTTCTAGCTCCCCGTGCACCTTGTAGAGATGTGCAATTACCGCTGAAGGCATCAAAACTCTAAACATGTTAACATACAACTCACACCTCGAACAGCAGGACACAGCCTGAAATACAACTAATAGAACATTATAAATAAACTTTTCCTACTCAAGTGGTTACCCTGTAAGACAGCATCCTAACCATTGTGGTACCTTACTGGAAAAAAACAAACTAGTTATTGGGGTTTGTAAATGGGACATGGTAAAAAAAAAAGAAATGGAATATGAATTTTGATGGCTTTTTCATTCTTTTATGAATTAAAAAGTATTCAAAAAACTGTATTTGCTCAGAAAATATTTGCATTCTCACAAATTTAAAGCATTCAGCTAAGAAAAAGTTTCATTTTATCACAAAGCTATTGCATTACCAGGGAAACAATAGTTGTTGTTTTTTTGCAAAGCTAGTGCTTCACGAAAAACTTTGCATTCTGACAAAATAACTGAACAAAAATATTTGCATTCTCTCACAAAAGTTGAATTTCATCTCACAAAACATTACATTCTCTCACAGAACATATAGTTAAAGGCAGTATTCTTAGCCCTCCTGTGAAATTGTATTTCCTTTTCAAATATTTCTCAAGTGATATTTAACAATGCAAGGGCATTTTCATAGTATTTCCTATATAGAGAGAGACTAATTAGTTGCAAATAGTAGAATAAATAGTTGCAAAATGACTGATTACTAGATTAATCAGAGACCAACAATATAGACTTCCCACTGTTCCTTGTGGTTTTCAGATTTACACTGCAAAAAATATGCTGTTCTTACTTAGATGTTTTGTGTTGTATCTAGTCCAAATATTTTAAATCAAAAAGCCTTTTCTTGGCAAGCAAAATATATTGTCTAGTTTTAAGAAATATTATGTCAAAATTAAGTGAATTGTTAGATTTTTGGACTATAAACAAGACAAAAACGTAAGAAAAGCAGTTTTTGCAGGTCATGGTTTCGGTACGGTTCGGTACATGAAATAAAGAAAATAAATCACTTAGGACATTTTTGAAAAAGAATAAAAATAATTGATATATCAATTTATAGAATCAAATAATTTTGCTTTCAACTGTAAATGTGGTATACATATATACATGCTTTGTTTTCTTAGGCTATACTGTTTAAGCCATTTCACCTGGGGAATGCCTAAAGTGCAATAATTTATTACAGTACAAGAAAACAAGACTCACCTCGTATAAGGTCAGAAGTCATGTGAGGCCAGCTGTACGTCCGTACAAGTTGCCAGTCAAAGTCATCTTCCTGTGCCTGTCTGTATTCACAGAGTGTGGGGTCTGAGTCTTCCTCAAACGTACAGCCAGCTGGAGAGAGATAGAACACTTTTTTTTAGAACAACATTATTTTCAGATGGTCATTTTGCATTTCCATTTTTCAACAAATGTCAAAAGATCTGTTACACTGACCTATAAAAACTAAATGGAAAGTTATAAATTGCAACATTCTACTTGTGAAGTGTAACATATGTCACATTCTAGATGAACTTTACACTCGTAAATGTGCAAAAATGTACAGTGATTTCACAAAACAGGAAAACACACACTTCTATGCAAGGATCTATATGCAAAAACGTCCGCCAATCATAAAAGAGGCATTTAAACAAAGAGCTCTTAAAAGCACAGTATCAAAAACACACACCTAAAGAATGTACTGAAAATTTCTTACTTACAGCAACTGTTTTTGATGCATTAAAGCTTAATAACATAACAGAACATCAGGGAAGAAAGTTAAATGCTTTAAAATAGTCAATTATGACCTCTTTAAACAACAAACAACCAAAAGCTCTGCATTTTTTATCACAAACTTTTTTTTTTTTCTGAGAACAGTAGGATGATTGTGGCTTGAGGGCAGATGATGCATTTCTGTAAATAACTTTTTCTGAGTTTGCTAGCTTTGTAGTCAAAAAGGAAGCTCAGGGCTGTGTCGAGTAATTAAATATTCTGCACAAAACGAAGGTTTATAGCTGTAATCGTTCAAGAGCGATATGGGACTTTGTCTTGTAATAAGAAGAAAAGCAGCAAAGATAGATAGACAGACAGACAGACAGACAGACAGACAGACAGACAGACAGACAGACAGACAGACAGATAGATAGATAGATAGATAGATAGATAGATAGATAGATAGATAGATAGATAGATAGATAGATAGATAGATAGATAGATAGATAGATATGCGTGGCCATTATAGAGATACTCGGATGTAAACAACAGCATGGATTTTCTTCTGAATATGTTGTTCCGCATGTTTGTGTTTGTGTCTAAACCATGAGGAAAAATGTGAGTAAGGTGCTAAATCATACAAAGAAAGACAAAATATTTTGCAATTTTTAGTGCTCTATGTGTTATCTTCTTTTTTTCTCTCTTTGTATGTTCCGACCCATTAGTACTGATTTAAAACATGACAGAAAGTTGATCATTTTGAGCAGCAGTAATCAGCAAAATATGCTCAATTCGTCCAATTTAGTTGTATTGTTTACATTCTGTTCTCCAACTGGCCGACCAATGATTTAATTTTGTATAGTGTATATTCCTCAACGCTGACTACACTGTCTCAACAAACAGATCTGCATAAAGTTCATTACTTGTAAAATAACATTGCGGAGAGTCAGTCCTCAAAATTGGATTTGGAAAACCAATTGGAATTGTGTGTGTAGTGTGAAGAAAGGCTAATCGCTTGCACTAAAACTAATGAGGCAAACCAAAAGGCTTTTTCGCCGACACATAGCGATGTGGAATCATCTCAGGCAAAAATGATTGAGTACCACACCTGATCTCAGACTCCAGCTAAAAGCTTTTCTGTGCCTTTTGTTTCCCTTAATTGCATCTAATAACTCTGGTTCCCTCAGCTCTGTGCGTAAGTGGAGGTGTGTGTTTCGGCTCAATTAGCTTCAGGCTTGGAGGACGCTGAGGTAAAGATGGGTCAGGTAGATTGCTGTCAGCTGACAACCACCGGAGACACTAAAACGGAACACAAAACACACGTAATAGACTCATCACCAGTGTGAGGTGACCCAGTCCTGTGTGTATGTGTGTTTGGGAAACATGCTATCGGTAGACTCTCGGCCGAGCTAATAATACTCCATTTAGAGTAGCATCTAAAAACAGAAGCACTCTCACAGCCACATGCTCTCACACTACATTACAGGTGGTGAAATTGTAGCCAGACCCAGGAAAATGGACCAAAAACTACTCAAACAAAACAGCAAAACATTGCTGTAGACTCAGAGCGGACATATTCAATTATTTGAAAGTGACAGCAAATACTTTTAGTGTAAAAAGAAATAAAAAAAGGTTCCTTTGAAATTTCTATTCATCACTGATATTTTTTTCAAAGTACAGAGGAGCATTTTTTTTTCATCAACATTATATGAAGCAATATTTCTTAAGTAACAAATAAATATATTAGAATGATCATTTGACCATTGAAATGTTAAGGTATATTTATTTTGGGAAATATCTGACACATAAAAGATTTCATATCACAATAAAGCCACATTATATATCACAATATTATATTCTCTGTAAATGCCATCAATTAATATACATATGTGTGTGTGTGTGTGCGTGTGTGTGTGTGTGTGTGCGTGCGTGTGCGTGTGTGCGTGCGTGTATGAAATCTTGTTTTTGTGTGATGTACCAAAAAATGTTCCATACCTGTCACCTGTCACATATTCCAAGCTAAAAAGCCCAAAAATGTACCATTTGCAATGTATTAATTTACTAATATGCACCAATAATGTACCAATGTGGACCCTTTACAAACATGTACATTTTGAAAAGGTACCATCCCAGTCACAGGTTTTGTACCTTTATGCCTGAGAGTGTTTAGGAACTGAAATCTGTTGCATTGTGTTGAGTTCTGCTACCATATGTGAAAAAAATAACACTTGTGTCCATTACAAGACATCTAAATTAAAACACCTCTGTTATAATTAGCAGAAGAGTTCAGCTAATGAATGATGCATTTCTGTTTTTTTAAGAGTTACTGCAATCCCCTTATTTTTTCCCCCTCTGTCAGAAATGTAATTATTTTATTTAGAAATATTATGCTTTTACGTTAAATGTTTTGTTAACTGTGTATTGTCACACAGTTGCATATTTTTTATACACTATTATTATAACTAGAACAAAGCACATGCAAAAGCCATTTCAATAAAAATGAAGGTGGTTATTTGTGAATGTTGTAGATTCAAACTGACTTCTGAATAATTGGAAATAAACAATGAAGTGTGAAAAGCCCTGTTATGTGCTTGTGACGAACTAAATTCATTTGTCAACAGTTGCTAAGCATGAAAACTGCAGTGTATTTTAAAAATGAGTTTTGAAACCACCCCTAGTTCTAACCATCACAAACACGCAAGCAATCCCATCAAAAATACTCATGGTATTTCACTGTTACAAATGTTTTCTTGCTTTTTAGGCTGTTTAATATCGATCACACAGAAAAAAAAAGAAGTAGAAAAAGTAGAAAAAATAAGTTCTTTGAAGAGTCACAGACTGTTTCACCTTCCTTTCTTGATGAAGTGAAAGTAGTGCAGACTGTCAACGAATGTCCAGAAACCTTTCCAATTTTAATTTAAATACCTCCAGCTGTGTTCCAAGGATGAATGAAAGTCTTAGGTGTATTAAACAACCAAAAGGTGAGAAATAAAGGACATAGATTTTTTGTGATTTATTTATTTATTTATTTTATTTTATTTTTATTTTTTTTTTTTTATGTGTTGCTTGCTCTTTTGTAGCATATTACTTAACTTGAGTGAATGTGGAGCAGGGTATCCAATATGGTGTGACTAAGTGGAAACGGTACTAATTTGCAAAATTAGCAGCATCATTTCCAAAGGCTAATGATGTGGATTTGCTATTGTGTTTGGTGTTTTTGAGAACTACACAAAAAAATCATTAATATTAAAATACATCAATGTACAGAAAACACTGTATAAGCTGCTCCTCTTTTTTTTCAGAACCAGTTTCTGGTTCAATCAAATATGGTTGAATGAAGCAAATAGTGCCTCTTTCTGCTGTGGAGTGTTTACTTCAGTTAACTTAAGTAAAAGTGGAGCAGGTAGACTGAGCTGCTGTGACTGAGCAAAGGATTAATTTGCATTTTTATGAATCTGCATAAACTAAATGAGGGATGGTTGTAGAGCTAGATTCAAGAGATGGATGGATGGATGGATGGATGGATGGATGGATGGATGGATGGATGGATGGATGGATGGATGGATGGATGGATGGATGGATGGATGGATGGATAGATAGATAGATAGATAGATAGATAGATAGATAGATAGATAGATAGATAGATAGACAACATGACTAGAATATCTCATGCTATGTGTATGTTTGTGTCTTAAGGATGTTTTCGCCATTTTTGCAGATCCATCATTATGAAGGAAGTCTCAACCGGATTAAACACTGTTTCTTTGAAAAGCTACAAGCACAGCTCTCAAGGAAGTATTTTACATGCTTTAGCTGTCAGAATTAAACAGCAAAGACAGGCTTATATTCCATTGGTTTATAATCCTCAGCTGCCATCTCCAGTCATTTAAGAGCAAGATTTTCAGTTATCTGTGAAGGAACTCCGTGTCATTGTAAACACAGTTTTAAAGTCAAAACTGCTTTCATCAGAGGCTTGCGGTCTGTGAAAAGCTTAGATAATGATTATTACAGAAGAGCTGTAAAGCTTTTATCACCACAACCATGAAGAGTGAGAAATTATGATGTCAAAGATTATTATCGCTCGCTTTGTCTCTCTCCGTTCCGCTGGTGCGAAAGTATTGCAGTTGTTCTGCTTTAAACAAGCACAAATGCTCTCTGCTGCTCTCTATTATTTACTTTTCTCTGAATAAAAAGAAAGTCTACAGAGGTTTGGGTGTGTAAATATATAAATAAATAATTACTGGTATATATATTTACAATATTACCTTTTCTGTATATAAGACTATGTATGACTTTATATACTACCGTTTGAACCATTTTTTTAAAACAAAATAAACTTTGTGTGTGTGTGTGTGTGTGTGTGTGCGTGTGTGTGTGCGTGCGTGTGTGTGTGTGTGTGAATACAATATTTTCACATTATTATAAATTTCATGCATAAATGTAGAAAAGATTTACTTACTGACCTTCTACAATTCAATTGTTTTTATGATTCAAACTGATTTTTTTTTATTCAAAGCACAGAATATAGAAAGTGTATATAGTGAACAAAGTGATCCAAGTTCTTTAGTTACATTCCAGTTATGAAACAATGTTTCGGAACACAATGATGTGTGTAACCGAGCCGGCAGCATTGCATTTTTTGGATTTATACACTTAGCATGCAGTTTCTTTTGGGCATTAGTAAGCATATTGCCTCTTAGCAGTGTGAATTTAAAGGTGTTAAAGAGGTTGTCTGACTCGGTGCCAGACCCTGCTCATGGGTTGTGGTGAGGGTGGCTCTGGGGCCCGTGCTCCCTTTGTTTGTTTACCTTTCCATCTGTTGCTTTAATAATGCACTCTCCACTCTCAGGCATTATGAGCCCACTGCACATCTGATACTGCCTGTGGTGTGTCTGCTTTCATTTTCAGTCCACTTGTTGACTCATTTTGAACTGCTCTGCCCAGACCAATAACACTCTGGGTACCAATAACACAAATGGTACATTCCAGAATTCCATTGTGCTGTTTGCTTAAAAATATTGGTCTTTGCATACATGCACTATGAGTAGCTTTTCTTGCTTTTTATTTCACTATGCAAAAAAACACAATATCCACACAGAATATACAATCCGAAAGCTTCTTGCATATGTTTTATAAAAATAACTACAGTATCTGTTTTCTATTTTATTGTATTTTGAAATCTTATACATTCCAGTGATGGAACACATAGCAACCGGTTTTGTTGTTTTGTTTTGTTTTATTATTATTATTATTATTAATACTACTACTACTAATAATAATAATAATAATAATAATAATAATAGAGAGTCACGGTGGCACAGTGGGTAGCACGATCGTCTCACAGCAAGAAGGTCGCTGGTTCGAGCCTCGGCTGGGTCGATTGGCATTTCTGTGTGGAGTTTGCATGTTCTCCTCGTGTTCGCGTGGGTTTCCTCCGGGTGCTCTGGTTTCCCCCACAGTCCAAAGACATGTGCTATAGGTGAATTGGGTAAGCTAAATTGTCTGTAGTGTATGTGTGTGAATGAATGAGAGTGTATGGTGTTTCCCAGTGATGGGTTGCAGCTGGAAGGGCATTTGCTGCGTAAAAACATATGCTGGATAAGTTGGTGTTTCATTCTGCTGTATTCTCTCCATTAAACAGCACTGGGGAATATTTTTAAAAGAATGAAAAGAACTTTGACTTCAACTGTGTATGTCATAGACAACAATGCCTGAACATACAGTAGTATACATCATAGTAGAATTTAATATTCTTTCTGTGTACACATATCAACTTACCATGTGAACACAGAAATGTATTTGACCAGTATAATCATTTTCAATGATTTACTGACAATTTGTATTTAACAATAACCTCTGGTTAAGCACAAATAGTCATCATGTTTTTCTCAGCTCTGTGGCAGAGATCTACTGTTGGATTGTTGTCACGAATGCTGCGCTTTTTAAAGATACATCTGTAGTTAAAAGAAGTTCAATGTCTCAAGACCTCTTCTTTCTGTTCTTTTCAGGTGTTTGCAAAGCCGTTTCTCAACAGATGACTGTGAACAGACACATACACACCAGGGTACGGTAGCACTGTCTAAGAGAAGTGTGTTCGTGGGAGTTTAAGTTGCTCAGCTCTTTTATCTACATTGTGTTGACACATTCCACTGATGTTCCTCATTAGTGCAGGCTTTGCCCATGATCCTTTGCTTCAGTAAGCTCTCAGTTATGCATTTAAGGAAATTCTAATTATTTAAAAATGCATGTTCGTGTTCGTGTGTGTATGTGTGTGCGTGCGTGTGCGTGTGTGTGTGTGTGTGTGTCTTCCCACAGGAAATGTTATTGCTCAGATGTTTAACTTGTGTATATAGTTCACTAAACTTAGTCTTTAATATTTGTTTGAAATGGAATCAGAAATCACAAAAAAAAAAAGTTTTGTTAATAAAATCTCAGACTTTCATGGTAAGTTTACACGACACCATTTTGGGTAAAAAGCTGAAACTGTTGTAGGTGTTTTGAATGTTTGTTCACACAACAACAATAGTCTGAAAATGTTAACTTTGGAAAATGTAAGTGCAAAAAATGGCAATTTTTTTTGTCAAAGTTTTTGAAAAGACCGGACTGTGTTTCAACAATCTATTACAGACTTCTAAAATGTGATTTTGTGAAAATAAACAGTGTGGAAAGACATCACACAGACGTGTGTGATAACAACAGCAGACAACATGACCGTATGTGCACAAACACAACATTAACTACTGAATGATTCAGTGTTTTTATGGAAGCTGTTCCTGAAAACAGATTGATAGCATTGTGACAAAATCCAGCAGAAATCTGTTTTTTTTTTGCTGATCTAATGATTATATTAAATTAGATAAAAACCAGCTGCCATTTTCCAAAAACCAACAATGGCTTGTGTGCCTAATACAAAAAAACTTACAATTTACTACAGTTTCTGAGTTTACATATGATTGCAATATTATAGAAATGATAGATGGCAATATGTGCAAATCACATATATGACATACATGTTTATGTTCGGATTTCACATAAATAAAAATATGCCATGTGTACATATATGCAACACATTTCAAAATATTGCAAAAACAATATTTAAACAAATATGCACATATATGTTCAACTATAGTAACTATAATTTTGTTTATATGTTCATATGGCCGTATATGGTAAAGCACCACCAATGGCTTTTAATTCCAATTTCACAGACATGACAATTACAGTGGCAGAAAAAGAATAAATCAATACTTATTATTACACAGTTCCTTGCACAATAATACAGTGTTGATGATTGATGTGATCTTGAAACTTATTTACATGTACATTCAGGCATTTGAAAGACGTTTTCACCCAAAGTTACTTGCAAATGAAGAAGTAAATCAAGAAAACAGAAGTAAATCAAAGCAAGTAATATATATATATATATATATATATTTTTTTTTTTCTTTTTTAGTGGATTAAACATAAAACAATTAAGTTGTTGCAAAAAAAACCTCAAGAATTGTGTTGTTTCAACTCATTTTAAATAAGTAGTTTGAACAAACGGAAAATGTCTTTTTTTTGGAGTGCATACATACATACACACATTTGATTTTGCATCATTGCAGAAAATGTGCTCTGTGACAAATACATTATTATGACTGTTACACTAATAATGCACCAATAAACAGAAGAATGGAATGGAATTAAATGGAATGGAATATTAACAATATAAGCAATTACAATATTACGTGACTAAAAAAATAATTCAATAACAATTCTACTAAATATATAACAACCGATAATAAAAAAGTTGCCAGATTCATCAGTTCCGGATAAAACTAAATGCTCGCTAGGCTCACTTAATTCACATGTCATTCTAAACGTGTGTCAAAATGTAAATAAAGCCTCATAATTTTATTTTACAGATACATCACCACAGGCACGTTTTTCCAGTGAGTCTGAATTGCTCAAAACGCAACTAGTCGACAGTGTGATTGCTGTCTAGCAGAGACTATTGAGATCACATTTCTGATGTATTTCTTTCTTTACTGTGGGGTCAGTACTTATACCACATGTTAGACACTTGTAGAAAGGTTTGATTGCATGCAGTTTGATGTGTCTGTACGACTGTGAGGCACAAATGGCACAAACGTTCTGCTTCCCTGAGGAAACGCCTGAAGAAGAGTATTTCGAGATCAGCTACGCGAAAACCTGCTTTTCCCAGAGCAACATTCTCACTGAAATGTCAAACACGTCAAATTACGAAAGAAGAATTTGTCTTTGGAATTTCGATCCTTGCCATATGCTAATTAGAAACAGCATAAAAGAAATGCCGCCGACACAGCCTCATCAGAGGGTATAAAAAAAATGGGGTCTGACTTTCCCTCGCCAAAGCGGTTTTGTGTCTCCAGACAGCCCTGTGAGGTGTGGTGAGACAGAACAAAGCGGCGTAAATAAATAACGCGGTGTGAATGCTGTGGCCACTACTTTGAAAGCGAGGGAAGTAATTTGCAGAACACCGCATCCTGAAAGTTGCCGTGGAGATCCAGGTATATGTGTGTGGGAGATGGCTTTGATGTCTAAGAGCAAACACTGTGTGCAGTCTGTTCCCTTCACAGTGCACATACATCTCTTTTTCGTTCATTTATTTATTTATTTATTTATTTTATGACTCTTCTTTGATGGCAATAGTTTGTTAGAAGGTTTAATATATGTCCTGCAGATCCCATTTGAGGCACTGTCATAAATCTGAACACCACCTGCAGCAAAATGGAAGAAGGAGGAGTGCAGAGAAAAACATGACTGTATGAAAGACAGATATAACTGTATAGGCTCTGTTCCAAAACCTAGTGAGGTGCCTATAGAGAATGCATTTTTAGGCATAATTTTCTCCCTATGAAGTCAGTTCCACGGAGTAGACAGTGTAATTATGTTGCTTCCTATTTTATTTTATTTTTTCAAAGACTGCATCATACTGTACTGTATGCCTCCTTTGTGCAGAATATGCATATTCAATACAGAAATATTCAACACCCTACAAAACAAAAAAGATTAAACATCCAAAGTGCAGTATATATGGATTATAAATGTCATTTCATAAGTCAAAAAAAACATATTTAAATCATTTTAGATGACGCTCTAAATAAATAAATATATAAATTGTAAGAAGCATGGAATGTTTTACATCGTCATATTTGAAAAATGATAATAACGATCATGATAAATGATAATATTCATATTTAAAGTTTCAAAGACATAATCAGTATTAGATAAAATAAAAAATACAATTTATTCAAAATGGGAAGGTCAGAAAACCTATAGAGAGTGAAGAAAGAAAGAAAGAAAGAAAGAAAGAAAGAAAGAAAGAAAGAAAGAAATGGTTGATAGGGTAGGGTTGTAAACTAACTAATTAGTAAGCAACACATCACCAGTTCAACAGATACACACACACACAACTTTTTTTGTTTGAAATCCAGCAAATTACAATTACAGATGATACTGAACAATACTTATATGCTAGCTGTTTTGCTTTTATTTTTGAGAAGCCAACTATCCCGAATTCCCTAGTAACCAGCCTATGAACATGACCCAGACTGCCAAATATGAACACAATATACTGGCGAGTGTAGCCAAGATCACTAATTTACTGAACAAGAGGCTAATACTCCACCAGCTTTCCTAAATAGGCTTCTTCCAAAATAAAAAGGATCAAAACAGCAGCCTATTTCAAGGATAAAAAACGTTCTACTGCTCTCATCAATGGTAGTAATATCAGGTCTAGAGGCATTTACAGCAGGAAACAGAGAAAAAGCATGATACAAGGCAAACATCTGAGGTTTAACAATTTAATTTGTATAAACAAATTTTTCACTGTGGGTAAGAAATTGATGCATGCATAGACACACACACACACTCACTAGTATATGTGGTTTATGAGGACTCTGGCGCAATGTATTTTATACTCTAAAACCTGCTTATTATATGGCAGTTAGGAATTGTCTAATTCAAAGTGACTTACAAATATATAAGTAAACAAAAGCCCTACAAATATTTTACGATTTGGGTCATTACAGAACAAAACAGCAGTTTTGACAAAAACAGTTAAAAAAAAAAAAGAGTTAGGTCTTTGATAATCACTGTGATCCAGTACAACTGCATTGAGTGCTGTCTGTCACTGATCACAGTCAGTGCATAACTTTATGATAGGTAACGCTACGTGTAATGTAATTTTTAATTAAAACAGGAACATGATCTTTTATAAAGTATGCGTTCAAATGTGTTAAAGAGATGAAAACAAAATGAAAATTTCCTCATTATTTACACAAACTCAAGCAAAGACTACAGAATACACAAGACATGTCACTCGTATCTTTTTGAATTGGGAAAAGTTTAACTGTCAATATGGTGAATAAAGCACCGCCTACTAGTACAGGAGCCAATCATCGATCGCTATATGGTGAAAAAAGCCCACCTTCTAGTATAGGAGCCAATCCTCGATCGCTATAGACTGACAATACTCTGGGGGAGGGGCTTGGACCAGATGTGAGTTTCTGCAGATTTTGTGTGATTTGGACGTTTAGAAATGAAACTAAAGAGACAGTTGTTCAATTGTATTGCTGATTCCTAATATGAAATTCAATCGTAAGCATGGCAAGCAATTTTGAAGAATTTGATGTTTCCCCATTCAGACAGAATCAGAATCAGAATCAGAAAGAGCTTTATTGCCAGGTATG
>CAIGQV010000806.1:1165578-1179226 GCA_903798115.1 Danio jaintianensis | reverse complement strand
CGGTTTGTCATTGTTGTATGTGAGTTGAGTCCTGGTAGGAATGCACAGGTCTTCACAGAAACTGATATAAGATGTTACAGTCTCGTTAAGCTCGTCCAGAATGCCCGTGCATACAGCCCGAGAGGCGTTTCAAAGATGGCCACCGAGTGAAATGACTTGCCTTAAAGGAACTTTGACTCAAATGATTCTAAAGTTTTATAAATTTATTAAAAAAAAACTAAAAAAAACAAGATGTTCTGAAGCATGTTGAAAACCGGCAGCCATGGACATCCATAGTAGGAACAAAAATTACTACAGAAGTCAATAGCTGCTGCTTTCCAACATTCTTCAAAATATCTTATTTTGTGTATACAGAATAAAGACACTCAAACAGGTTTGGAACAAGCAGAGGGAGAGTAAATTACAGAGGTTTTTTTTTTTTTTACCCCTTTGAGAGCAATTTTTTTTGCCAGAGAAAAAAAAAACCATCTATTGTGTTGTAGATGCAGTAAAAAACTTATAGTAGTTGGAAAACCAATTGCTCCCGTTTTGTAAACTGTACATATATTTTGTATAAAACTGCACTAATGCACAATCTATCGATAAACACACACACAAGCACACGCACGCACACGCACGCACACACACGCACACACACACACATCTTGTCCTCCATTTTGTTCTGCGCTGCTGTGGTCAGTGAATTGAAGATCTCGCTGAAGCACAGGGATGAGCCCAAGAGATATTTAAAGGAGACTGAGGTTATCGTGTACAGTTTGTTGAACTAATCACACATTTTTCAGGGGAACTGAGTAGGGAAATGACTTAAAAAGGCCTAGTGATGCTCATGACACCAAAAACTTTTTTTTTCTACTTGTTTTGAAAAGGGTAGATGTTAACAAGTGGCTAAAAGGGACTTGAGAGGTTGTCAATGATATCTCACATTATCATGGCTAGCAGGTACTCTCCTCTAGTCACTATAGCCCATGTTTACAGCCACATTTGGGATCACACTTTTGCAAACTATTCTCAAACTAAACTGAAACTTTTGGAGAAAATGCATTTTGAATGAAGAATTGTCAAGCATAGTGATGGTAACATTGAAGCTGTGTCATATTGATGTAGTTTATTTATAGCCTGTGTGTCTAGTGAAGAACTACCGATACTTTAAATACTTTAATAGAATCAATGGAAATAGAAATCAAACAGAATCCTGTTTAACAGTGAAAAGGTAACACTTTATTTAAAGTCACATTAAAAAACAAAACATTAACTAGCACTACTAGTTTAATAAACTAATAAATAAGTTTAATAAATTAGCTGCTTATTAATAGTTAGTAAGGTAGAAGTTGAGTTTAGGTTTTGGGTAGTATTAAGGATGCAGAAAAATATCATGCTTTATAACTACTAATGAACAGTTAATATCTTATTAATAGGCAGGTAATAAGCTAGTATTTAATAGCATGAATTGTGACCTAAACTAAAGTGTTAGCAAACAAAGTATTAAGCATAACCCATGACAGAAATACCAACTACCCTGAGAATCACAACTAAATCCCACCAGCAATTAATGTAATTCACAGCTCTTAAATAGATCGGATTTTCAAACGTTTCTTCCAATGAAGGTCTGTTGTGGTTCACCTCATAGCTGGTTCACTTTCTAGGTTTTGGCTTATAACACTTCAACACATTTTTTTAAAATCCCTATTGGAGAATTAATTGGTAAAATGCTTCAGAAACTAAGGGAACTGAAGAAATTGGGAGTTTAAAAGAATGCGTGGTCACTGTTGCACTCCAATACAAATCAATTTATGTGCTCCCACATGATCTGCATGCAAAGCGCAATTTATATGATGTATGGAATGTTGCCTAGCGAGTGTGTTAAATTAGTCAACAAGATTCCATTTTAATCATGCAGCAAGGCAGCTCCGTAGGATTGGAACAAAATCCACACTGTTGCTTCCATTAGAATATTTCACCCTGCTTCACATTGGTATGTTTTGTGGGCCACAACGACAGTAAATATTTGCTCTTTGGTATTGTTTCTGCTAGAAAAAAATGATTCTCTGGAGGCGGGGAGTGTTATTGATGGTTAAGTATAGGAAGTATAGGCTATCAACTCATGACGATTACTTACAGTCAAACGGTTACAAATGTCTTCCCTTATCCCGCTAAACAATTTATCTTAGAGCTGGATAGGAACTAATTTTCTTTATGGCTCCCACGTGTGACATGTCCATCAACCAATAATGTACGAGGCTGACTCAAACTGATAAGCTTGCAACTATTTCAGCACAGTCGTAGCAATGCAAATGCTGATTGTACAGTAGCTTGTGCCGTCCATTTTAACCACAGCAACTGACATTTCACTCTAAACAAAGATTTACAGAGGCTATAAAGCTAGTAGCGCGAGCCATCTTCATCTATGTAATGTTCTTTTAAGATGTTTAGTAATCGAAATACATCCAAACTTTCATTCCTATGGCCCCCAGAAAAGAAGTTCATTTATTGTTAATGATTAGATAAGCATATTTTAGTGTAATATAGATATTATAAAGCAGAACTTTCAGTGTATTTAGTGTACTTTTATGTGCTAAATTGGTCACCTTCAAGTATACTTAGTATATTTTAAGCATATGCCTGCGTAAGTACACTACTTGCTTGATTAGTGATATTAAAGTGTATTTTATTTGTATTACAAGTATTACAAATCAATTATGAGTGTCTTGCACAAGCAATATTCCATAAATCTAATATTTCTGAGTAACCTATGTTCAGTAATAACTTCTACAAACTGCACTTTTTCTTCAATAACAAAGTATTCACAGTAAAATAAAAATGCTAAGTACACCTGCAGTATAATATTAGAAAACTACTAACTAAGAATGCACTAACAGAACACTTTCAAATACAGTTGCAGTATAACACCAGAAAATACTAAGAGCACACTAAGAATGCTTGCTAGCCTTGTGGTTAGTGCTATATAAATTGTATAATGTTATATATAGGACAGTATAGAGTATAGTGCTTTAGTGCTTGCGGTGACACAAGCTTAAATATAAATCTAAAAAAATTAAAAATTAAAACTTGCAGTATAAAACTAATAAACTAAAGAGCATATGTAAAAGTGTACATTCACAAATTATTTACTACAAGTACAACAAAAGTAAACAACTATTATACCCATGAGTACACTTGCAGTACAAATTAAAAATGGAATGCACACTTGTATTAATGATTGTGGACTACTTGTGCACTTACAGTTTCCTACTGTTACACTATTTGTACATTTAAAAATATACTTTTACAAAGTAAAAGGGGGGTGACGTGGTGGCGCAGTGGGTAGCACAATCGCCTCACAGCAAGAAGGTCACTGGTTCGAGTCTCGGCTGGGTCAGTTGACATTTCTGTGTGGAGTTTGCATGTTCTCCCCGTGTTCACGTGGGTTTCCTCCAGGTGCTCCGGTTTCCCCCACAAGTCCAAAGACATGCGCTATAGGTGAATTGAGTAAGCTAAATTGTCTGTAGTGTATGTGTGTGAATGAGTGTGTATGGATGTTTCCCAATGATGGGTTGCGGCTGGAAGGGCATCCACTGTGTAAAACATGCTGGATAAGTTGGCGGTTTATTCTGCTGTGGCGACCCCAGATTAATAAAGGGACTAAGCCAAAAAGAAAATGAATGAATGAAACTAAAAGGGGCCAATTTATTCCCAAGATGTATTCAAGTAGTACACTTAAGTATACTATAATTACAACATGAAGTATACTTAAAAATATATATTTTATAAAAGTGTACATCAGTTATGCAAAAATCACTTTTGTATAAGGTTTAAGCACAGTTGTGTGGCAAAAGTGTGTGAATATATATATGCCTATAATGGTAAAAAGGAACTAATTCAAGCATTTGGAAAGTAAAAAAGGAACTCAATTCAAGATCAAAGTCCAAAAGGGGCAGTTTCAAAGAGTTATAAAACATTATTTGTGGGGTATTTCGAGCTGAAACTTCACATAAACAGTCTAGGGACATCATAGAGTTATTTTACATCTTATAAAAAAGGGGCGTGGTTCATTCTGCTGATAAATAAGGGACTAAGCCAAAGGAAAATGAATAAATAAATAAAAAAGGGGCATAATAGGTTCCCTTTAAGAATGTACTGAGAGTGTGAACTTTTTTTTAAAAACAAATAATATAATAAATAAAGTAAACTGAGGTATTCAAAAGCAATTAAGTTTGTATAATCATGTGACCCAATATTGTACCTAGCATAATATCAGCACTGTTGTGGCAGCATAGGTTTGTGTAAAGTGTACTTTAGTTTTGTGTAAATGCTACTTTTGCAGTCTTATTCTTTCAGTTGTGGCACGGTGACTGAATGTTATTGGATGCACCAGTAAGCAGTGAGTTACTTGGCCAGGTAAAAGGACTGTTTGACGGAAAAGCATACAAATGTTACTGCTCTCCCAGTATCACCTCAGTGAGTTTTGATTACATTTTACATGCACAGTAAGATGATTTAAGTGCTTTCTGATGTTTCCGTGAGGGTGAGTAGGTTTTGGGGAAAAATAAAAGAGCATTTGGAAATGAAAACAATGTTTTCAAATGTAGCCTATCCATTTGTTGACATAGCTTTAATATTTATTCATAAACTGTTATGGTTCACTCACTCACTCACTCACTCACTCACTCACTCACTCACTCACTCACTCACTCACTCACTATCATTTTACATGCTCCCTTCATTATCAGGGCAAAGTCCAGAAAGGATACAGTTGCTAATACATCAATAAAGCATAATTTTTGTAACACTGTAAGACAATAGTAGTATTACAAATATTATTCATACATTACAGTAAGGGGTAGGTTTAGGGTTGGAGTAAGGGCAGATCATAATAAAACACAATGTAATTTGTAAATTAATAAGCAATAATTAAATCATTTTGATGGATCGATGGATGAATGGATGGATGGAAGGTTTATAATATTTGATTAAAAAAAATGAATTGTTGAATAAATTTAATTGTTGAATTTTTGTTTTTGTGTTGTTGTTTTTTTTGCTTTATGTATGTATGTCTCATATAATATTTATCTTTATTTCACCTTTATTTCAATTGTGTTTCAGTTACCAGTAACAACACCAAATCTAAGGTCAGTAATCTGTTTCAGCACTGACAACTTCAGGACCAGGAACATGTATTACAAGTTAGTTTTTCATGTCCACCAAGTTCAAAGCCCCTGTCTTTCTGATTAAGTGTCAGAAACACAAGAAAGCCTCAAAAAACTCCAAGTGTTCTCTGCTCAATCATCTCCAAACCTACCAACAATGCGAGCGTAATCTATCATTTGACAGCGAGCGCAGACTGAAGCTCGGCCTCCTCACAGTCGGAGGTGTAAAGCATGTGTGTGCCCCAGCTGTCTAAAGTAAGTTGAGTCCAGCGGGGAGTCCAGGTGTTTATCAGGGACTGTGCGCTTCCACTGCTGGAACGCGGAGATTCTGTCTGCTGTCAGTCTGAAGCCGGAGCTAGAGTAATGATGGTGGTGAGATGGGAATTACATGTTTATGATGGATCACAAATTGTGTGCTTGTGTTTACAGCGACGCAGCAGCTGGAAATACTGACCCACATACAGATGCCGTCTGATGAAGAGACACAAAGACTAGCTAAACTTGTATCTTTGAAAAACAGAGAAATGAGAGAGACACAAAAATCTAGTTTACCTGTTAATGATTTAAAAAGTATTCACAAGTGTCAGAAAGTCACTTAAAGTTTAATGAAACTTGATGGGTTGATGGTTCACAACCATAAGTGTATAATAATAATATTATTCATAATTCAGTTAAAAAAAAAAAAATCATTAATCACGTTAATTAACAATATTTATATCCCTCGCTTTTGGAACCCTTGCTTGGGCATAATGAGAAAAACACATTTGTGAATGTGTTCTTAATTATACTGAATATGCACATTTAGTGCACCTTATATTAAAAAGTAATTCAAACAAAAACTGTACTTGTACAAATATATATTAAGTTTACATTGACAGTACTATGAATCTACATCCTACACAAAATAAAAGTAATTAAATCCTCTATTTAAACAATCTTATGTGACCAGATATTTTATTACTAATATTTATTTACTTATTATTTATTAGCATGTTTATTTTTTTTTTGATTAAGATGTTGGGTAAACTACAGGTATATTCTTTAAGATTACATAATTATGAAATTACTTACACCAAAATCACTTACTGCAAGTCGGTCTAGAAAGCACTATTGAATTAAACTGCATTTAAAAATAATTGTATCTATAATATATTTATTTATTTTCTAAGCATCCTAAACATTACCATTACACTGAGTTTACACTTAAGTTTGCACTTGTACATATACTCAATAAGATAAGCAAAATCAAAAAATAATGGGTATACCTGGAGCAAAAATATCCCCAAAATTCAAGTGTCTGTGACTGTGAAACGAGACCACGGATACCGAGTATTTCAACATCACCTCACCTTATGTTCCAACCTCATATTAATTATTCACTGACTCTAGATTAAAATGTACGACTGCACTCCACGACATATTCTGGAAATGAGCTCCATATCATTGTCTGACCATCTGCTAGTGCCAAACTTTCCGTGACTGTTCAACTCTCTTGACTGATATAGTGACACTTCTCCAACTTCTGCTGTCACACATATGATACTCTCACACTAGAAGTCTCAAAGGGGCCAAGGTCTCTCCTTCTTCCTCAAACTTTATCCAATCGTTTTCTCTGCATGGTGTTGGATTATACAACTTAGTACTGTATCATAACCTGATTGTCTGGCTTCTAAGTGGGATTGTAGGATGCAAAGTCATAAGTAAAGCACTCAATTTCGATTTGTGTAAAATTTCCTTTCTGTAGAAGTACACTTTAGCATATATATATATATATGTGTGCATGTGTGTGTGTGTGTGTGTGTGTGTGCGTGTGTGTGTGCGTGTGTGTACTGCTGAATAGTGACAATAACTTATGGTAATCTAAATATTGTTATGTATGTTGTTATGTTTGTATTTACACTTCTATGTAATTTTTAAAAAATATATTATAAAAGTGTAATGATTTGTAATGATGTGTAATAAAGCACATTTGTATTATTCATTCATTTTCCTTCCGCCTAGTCCCTTTATTTATCAGGGGTCCCACAGCAGAATGAACCATCAACTTATCCAGCATGTTTTAAACAGCGAATGCCCTTCCAGCTGCAACCCAGTACTGGGAAACATCCATACGCACTCATTCACACTCATTCACACACATAAACTACAGCAAATTTAGTTTATTCACCTATATCAATTCACCTATAGTGCATGTCTTTGGCCTGTGTGGGAAACCGGAGCACCCGGAGGAAACCCACACGAACACGGGGAGAACATGCAAACTCCACACAGAAATGCCGACTGACCCAGCCGGGACTCCGACCAGCGACCGTCTTGCTTTGAGGCGACAATGCTAACCACTGAGCCACTGTGTCGCCACATTTCTACAACTGTAGAATTCATTTTAAAATTACAAAATTAATGAGTGTGGTTTTTAAGGATGACATAATTTTAAGGATGACATGATTTTATATAAATATAATGTAAAGTACAAATATAAATACAATTAAAAAACAAATAAATAAATAAACATATTTAAAACATAAAATTTTAGAAAAGTTTAGAAAGTATACTGCACAACATGTGCAGATTGTAAACATTTGATCTGAGAAAAAAGATTGACATATCCCGAGCATGTAATGATTGATTGATTGATTGATTGATTGATTGATTGATTGATTGATTGAATCAAATCATTCATTCATTCCTTCTTTGAGGCACTTAAATGACACATAAAGCAAAGCCAGAAAAGCAAAAACAAAGAATTTTTTGGTCAAAATCCAAGAGCAAATTTACATCTCCAAACAACACATAACAACAGTGATAGTGCTCGCCTTACCAAACAACTCTAAAACACTTCACGGTGCTATAAAAGTAGCAATTACTGTATTCTTCCCTCTTGATTCCTTCACTGAATGGACTTGATTGGTTAAAGGTGGCTTTTGAATGTTATTCTGCTTTAACAGCCCTTTAGTCCTTTGATAGCCCTTTAACATTTGTTCTTTACAAGACACACACATTCCCCCAGCACACACCTCAACAGACAATCTGAACTCCTGAGGGAAAGTGTTTTTGGAAAGCAAGAGTAAAGATGGGGCGTCATCCTCTCAGCTTCACATCCATTACCCTCCGATCTGCCGGGGGGGAGGAAAACATTAGTGAAAAAAGAAAGAAAAGAGGAAAGGAAGGAAACGCGGCTGTCATTATAAGTGCCACCTTCCCATTTTTCATTTAGTCGGTTCATTTTTTTTCCTCTCCTGCACAGTGAGATATAAATTAGAGCTACGACTTGAGCTATTTTATTTTTTTTCGCTTGTCAAACTTTGATTCGCATATGGGCTTCTTGAATGGAGCATTAAAGAACATACAACTCTAATCAGATCTATTATCACCTTGGCCGCTGTTATTTGGCACCTGCAAGAGTAGAAGGAGAAGATAACGAATGTGAAGCTGGGGATGATGAAATTTTCATATTGCCTTAGGGAGAAAATGCATTTCTCTTTCTTGTGAAAGGAGGTGGAAGAGGTTGAGTTGACGCTTTTAACTGCGGTTAGAAAGGTGTCAGCTGCTTGGTCTATTCATTGACACCATCAAAGCCCGTCTGAATGTGTTTCTCTGTGCGGCTTTCAGATTTATGAGTCCGCCACTTTTACACTTATTGCTGCTCTCAAAACTTGCCTTACGCTATAGAGCGTTAAGATTTTCTTTAGGGCCCCGTGCTGAGTGCCCTAAGAAGTGCATCAGAGAGTGTGCAGTGAATTACTTCACTTGGATTTCGCCAATGAATTCAGTTAGCATAAAGCTCTACTGAAGGAAATGAAAAGATGGTTGGATAGTAAAGGGATCAGATATTTCGCTCAGTATCAGTAATAAAGGCCACATTAAGAGAGGAGCTGAACAGGGTCGTCACTTCACTTTTCACATAATCAGGTTTTGTCAAGTTATTTTATTTCTATTATTATTTATAAACTTGACTATCAAATTTGTTAAAAAATAATCCAGTTACATCTACAGTATACGGTTAATAAATATGTGTTTGCAGACATAAACTCGACATCTAATATATGAATATATGTATATATGAATGTATGAGTAATTTTATATACTTTTTATAGATATTTTTCATATCCATATGACAATGGACAATACATTATGACAACAGTAATACATTTCAATGTTTACTTTGAACAATAAACAATGCACTGCATTTGGGTGACCACCATGAAAAAAAAAAAAGCAGCTTATCCATAAGCAGAACTCTTCTCACCACACAGACTCTTCAGACATAATGAATTAGGGCATGAGTTGCTCTTTTTCGGAGGTTGATTTAGATTAATTAACTATATCCAAGTCTTTTCTCCAGGGAAAAGATTACTACACACTAGACTGATCTTTTTTTCCCTCTAAATCTGACACACTAGTTCTTGCAGGGTTGCCAGGGTTACCTTTTAAGTCAAACATGCTGTTGTCCTTCCTCTCTGGCCTCATTCACTCCTGCCATTAACATATGTTTTGGTGATCTGATCACAAGTGCTCAGTCCAGACAGACTGGCATTTACACCTGGCATTAGCATGTGTCACTTGTGATCAGATTTCGCCAAGGCCAGAGGTTCTGATTTAACAACTGCATACATTTCCCTTTACATCAGCACGTCACTGCATGTTCATGTCAGTCTTACTGAGAACACGTGTGTATGTGGTTCTTGACTGTTCTCAAAGACACTTTACAATGTACACTACAAATGCAATTGTATAAATTGTTTCTGTGCACCCTCTAGGAGGATTTTAGTGATCGGATCACAATATTAAGGCTGCACGATATTTAAAAATAAAGCATTATATTATGATTTATTGACATTTTGCATTTATTTATATATATTTTTTAACAATCTGCAATAAATATATGCACAAAGGTGTTTCAGTGGCACTTCATTCTGAATCCAGCAGGTTTTACCATTTGAAGAAAAAAATAAAAATAGAATATATCAGAATTGCAATTTCACAGTCAAATTAAATGATTTATTCATTTTTTTAACAGTAAAATAGTTTTATGATAAATGCATTAATTTATGTTTATTAAAAAAATAAATCAAAACAAAATCATTAAAACTGACCAATATTTTATATTAAATGAGTTGGATAAAACAATGGGAACGTGCTGAAATAAATATGCTGAAATAAATTTTTTTTAAAAAAAATTAAAATAAAATCCTATATTATTGTGATAATATGACTATTATTATAATTAATAATATTTATTACTATTATTATATGTACTATTAGTAGCAGTAGTAATGTGTGATAGTAGTAGTAAATGAAATGTAAAAAAATATTAAAATGAAAAATATTAAAAATGTCATTTCACAAAAAATGTGAACCAATTTTTTTTCTTTCTTTTACAGTAATATTAAATAGAAATGACAATATATTTTGAAATGGACGGCACGGTGGCTCAGTGGTTAGCACTGTCACCTCACAGCAAGAAGGTTGCGATATAGGTAAATTGAATAAACTAAATTGGCCGTATGCGTATGAGTGTAAATGAGTGTGTATGGGTGTTTCCCAGTACTGGATTGTGGCTGGAAGTAGTTGCCGGTTCATTCCGCTGAGGCGACCTCATATTTCATATGTTCAAAATATATTTATTAATTCATTCATTCATTCATGTTTTTACAAATTTAACTGGACTGAACATAAAACAGTTAAGTTGTCTGCAAATAAACTCAAGAATTGTGTTGATTCTGCTCATTTTAAATAAGTAGTTTGGATTTCACACAATTTTTTTTTTTTTTAACTGGTTCACACTAAAAACACGTCACTGTATTTGCATTATTTTTATCCATTTTCATAAGTAGATACTTTTTTTTATGTGCCATCCACGATGTAAGATCACACCAGGTGTATGAACACGTATAAATGAAGCATATACGTGATTCGTACAGTTGAGAGACAGCCGATGACACACTACATAAATTCCCTCATTAAAGGAGCCCATAATAACATTTCATAAAATGGCTCATCAACCAAAGCCCATCTCTTCAGAAAGCTGTCTTACAAACAAAAATTAATGTTTTTTTAATGTGCCATCTATTTTGATATACAATAATTCCTTCTTGACTTGAACAACACTTTGACGTTCTTGTTTGTTCTTTGACGACTGTTATCAGCAAATCCCCAAAAGCAATTTAACAAATTGTGTTGCTAATTTCAAAATACATGAACAATTTAGCAGTTGTGGTGGTGCTTCCAAATTGTCCGTCTTTTAAGAGCATGGCATTAAAATGAAGAGTTTTAACAGCTCCTGAATTGAATCAAAATTAGTGACGTGCTAAACTAAAGCAAACATTCCCAGGAGATTCTCCACAGAAGCCGTTTAGTGGAGTATTTGCATACTTTAATGGATCCATTTTGCTAAATGTGTTTATTTTAAACTCCTTCCATCTCTGAGATAATAAATGGATGTGGTTTACACACATTGACAATAACATAAATGCTTGATGATTTAGGGGGTTGTTTGGGGACCCAGAAACTTTGAATTTTAGTTGCTCGAAATAAAAATCGCTTCAATACACAATGATAAAAATGAGATAACCTACAATTAATGTTTATATGTTGATCAAATGCATCTGTGATCAAACATTATTACCAAGACATTTTAGCACAAAATGTCATCTTGCATTACATATTTGTTACTGTTAGCAGTTGATTAAAAAAAGGAAAGCTGCTTAATTAAATAGAAAAAAACATGCATTTATTAATTCTATATAAATCTATAATAAATAAATCTATATAAATAAAATATAAGTGTATAAATGAAGTTTATAATACACTCTAAAAAATGCTTTGTTGTATGAACCTAATGTTGGGTCAAATATGGAAATAGCCCAATATTGGGTTATTTTTTACATAAAATTTAAATCAATATCAAAATCAAAACAAATTGTAAAATAATATAAAATGAAAATGATCTTTGAGTTAGTTTGTTTATTTATTTATCAAATTACTTTTATTTGCATTTGTTGCGCCAAATTAAATAATTAAGTCTCTAAAATCTGTCAAAATATCTAGATGTTACACCCTCGTTTTGCTTGTTAGTTTTCCTTTGTTCCTGTTTCTGAGTTGTTCCTATGGCTCACTGGTTCATTGATTATGCTCACCTGTGTCTGGTTTAGTTACTTTTCTGTTTATGCCTTCAGTTATTGCAGGCATTTTGGATTGTCTTCCCTTTCATTGTCTGTCCTGATGCAACAGTTTAAGCTCTCATTGTTTCCAGGCAAACACTCATCGTTTCCAGGCAGGACCACAGATTCTGCTTAACTTTAGTGTGTAACTGTAAATACGCAAGAAAGCAAACATGTTCAGAGATATTGAACTACACTAGTATTTCAATTGAAAGAACATTCCCCAAACTGTATCCAAATCAGAACTTTTTTTTTTTTCTGAAAAATTTATATTAATGAATATGTTAAAAAAACACTTCAGTGAAACACCACAACGATAAAGATTTGGATCTGATCCTTTATTACAGCTACCATCTAAATCTAAGCTCGTTTTCCCAGCATGACAGATAACAAAGATTTCAAAGAGTCGAAAAAAAAACAAGAAAATGCTGGGAAAGAATCTACATCCTCCTCCGGGAAAGGAGGAGTAAGTAAACAGAACAGCACAGAATCAGTAATACAGGATTGTAAATATTAGCAAAGCAGCAAAGGAGATGGAAAAGAATGAGCAGATGGTTCACAGTTTATATCTTATTATTAATCAGCAGCCTATTACTGTTTATAGTGTAGCCACTATTTGTATTGTGTAAAAGCATCTAACATATTATATAAATTAACACTATTTTCATTTGATTTAACATGACTTGCATTGTATATAAATACACTCTACTTATTAATTTGCCTAATTTATGTTAACTAATTCTGTTGTTGTTATTATTCGTTATATTATGTCACAATGTATGATCCCCACCTGGGGATACTCATTCCGAGGTCCCTAGAGACTATGCAGCGTTATTGATGCGATCCAAGACCTGTGAAGAGATGATCCCAAGGTATCCATAATCCTGGACCAGGTCGTATACCGAGCTGATGCTGTGGTCGTCATGGAGAAATGGAGTGCATGAGACTGATTCCTGAATGACCACTGTGATAAACGAGTCCCCACATTAATCCTGCGGGCCTACCTGACCGCCTGCCGGGGCCCTACTCACACCTGCAGCTTCTCCACGATGGACTTCCAGCTTCTTCAGCCTCCAGCGCCTAGACTGCAGCTCTGAACAGGAAGTTTGGCCAGATGAAAAATGGTCGTGCCTAACAGAGCCTAGTTTCTCTTGAGGTTTTTTTTCCCTTCACTTCGTCAATTGGTGAAGTTTTTTTTCCTCGCCACTGTCGCCACTGGCTTGCTCGGATCGGGACTTGTGGAACTGTGCTTCGGTGGATTTGCTCTGCGGTGAAATTTAGACCACACTGAACTAAACTACACTGAACTTCAACTCCGAAATCTGGACTTTACTAGAACTATGT
>CAIGQV010000806.1:1146715-1158078 GCA_903798115.1 Danio jaintianensis | reverse complement strand
TATATATATATATATATATATTAGCACAATGATTTAAAAAAAGCTTTATTGTGAACCTGCTATTTATAATAAAATCAACTTTTACAGCAACGTTTTGATGAAATTACTTTATATAGACAAACATCAGAGCAAATACTCCTTTAAATCACTGAACATGGCATTTATAGGTGGCATTTATCTCCTTATTCCACTGGTGGATTGACATGATCCACTGACTTTCTGAATCACTCAGCTGTGCTCTTTATTATCAGACAGACTGATAGGCTGTGCGTACTTCCAGTCAATTGTAGTCATTTATTTCCACAACAACAGTAATTACTATCATATTCAGTAGCATACATGAGCTGATGCTGCCATAGACAACCACAAAGAACAAGAACACGTCTGCGTTCCATCACTGGCTCCTCAGAGCTGCTTTTGACTTCTGAAAGGTTTCAAATTTAAATTCTACTCACACTTTTAAAAATAAAAGTTATAAAAGAGTGCATGGTTTTGTATTGATGCCATACAAGCTGATTCCCCAAAGAACTTTTAAGTGCAGTTCCTATTCTATCTATTTTCATAAATGATTTTACATTCATGTCAATGTTGTTAAGTAATCTAAAGATTATTTTAAAAATATATATCAACTAATCATTATTTTACAGAATAATAAGTACACAATTATTCAGCTTTTGCAATCATTTAATCTCTAAGTTGCACACATTTTATATGATAATTAGAAAGGGTAATTAAAACATTTGGCCGATTTTACAATTATATTTACAATACAAATAATCATGAATCATATTCATGTAAACACCACTACTAGCAGAGGATATATCTGTTTTATCAGTCTTCTTCCCTCTATATCAATGCCTTAGCACAACAGCATTTTGGGTTTGTATTGGTGTTACACACTGCACTCTTCAGCTTCATTTTTCTCTTATAAATATTCTTTCTTCTGTAAAGACCTGCTCACACTGTGCGATTTCAGTCATGATTTTGTCATCTGAGACAAATTTGGGAAATCCTAAAAGATTCCTGTAAATGCTAGGCTAAAGTCTGTGGTCTTTGATTGTTGGTTTGACATGTTCACAGACAGCTGCTTCATGCCTGTTGCGATCAAATTTTCCCTCTGATAAAAATTCCAGACACTTTCCTGCAGTGTGACTTCATCTGAGACGACTGTCAAACCAAGAACCAATTATTATTGAGGCACGCTGAGAGCAAAATTACCACTGCAGTTTGTTTATGTTTGCCATGAGGTATCATTTCAGAACACGGGATAGTAAGATTCATGAATGGATGACGTCAAACTCCGGGAGAGTTTTCTTCCGTGTCCATGTTTGGCATCCCTTCATTGTCGTTCAGTCTGACATTTTGACAACCGTGATCTTACAGTGTGGCATGGGGATCATATACATGCAGTCTGACAAGATACAATTGTTTAGGATTATTAAACATTGCACAGTGTGTGCCATTCTTTAGATTGCATACAGGAGGTCTTATGCTATACAGTGCCCCACTGGTCAAATTATATTATTGCAGGCTTTATCATTGGGTTGTATTGAATGAATGCATTTATTTTGCATTTCACTGTGTATCAGTGGCGAGGCTACATAAGAGCCAGGGTGGCACTGGCCCACTCAGATTGAAGGCTGGCCCACCCAGACAAAAAAATATCCAGCATTGAAAACATGTAATGTAAGGTGGAATATGAATGTAATTTAATGTTGACGATTAACAGTACCTTTTAGTTATTGTAAGTTTTTCAATCAAATTTAAAGTCCCTCTACATTGCACAAGAATGGAACTGTCCAACTGTTGCTCCACATTTTGTGCTGATTTGATTGACTGAGGCAGTAGCTCTGAAAATGAAATTTGAAAAGCTGTCCAGCAGACTATTCTGATTTGCTGGTCAAGGACATTAGAAGTAATAAAATGACAAATGATTATTATGAAAGAGGTATAATAATATATTGATCCAGTTTAACTTGCCAAAAGCAGTTTACAATCATATCAGGGGGTCTCTCCTCACTGCCACCACTGTTAGGCATACAGCTGGATCACCACAAACCAGCTTTTGTTGTAAAGAAAAGAGCTATAAAGCCAGTTGACAGGATTGGGGATTATTAGGAGGCCATGAAGAGAAAGAGCCAATGAGGAGGGATTTGACCAGGACACCAGGGTCACACCCCTACTCTTTACAAGAAGAACCATGGGATTTTTAATGACCACAGAGAGTCAGGACCCCGGTTAAATGTCTCACTAACACCAACTCCAACAGCAACCTAGTTTCTCAAATGGTCTGCCATCCAGGTATTGCCCAGACTCAACCCTGCTTAGCTTTGGTAAGCAACCAATCTTAGGCTATTATTTAAGTGATATATTAGATGATAAAAGACTTTTTGACATAGATAAAAAGAGATTTTGACAGCACAAATATCTGCTGAGGTTGTTGATGATGATGACTTATTCATTTCAGCCCTATTTCAGTGGTTTCCTCAGCACTTTTATACACTGTATTAACAATAATAATGTAGGGCTGCGCAATTATGGCAAAAATCATAATTGTCGATTATTCCACTGAAATTTAAATTGCGAATATCAATTACGATTATCATTATGTATATTTATCCATGTTTTAAATATCTTTTTATCATTGTTTGAAGCAATTGCATGCCATAATATTATGTATAATAATATATATATTTTTTTTAAACAAAATGCCACAAATGTCAATGTTACATTGGTTTAGTTTATTGAAATAAAAAAGAAAAATATACATGATGAAACTAAATAATATAATCAAATATAACACTGAATACTGTATAAACTTCACTGTATAAATAAAATAAAGATTAAACATTATTGAAGTAACAACAGCTATTCAGTCAAGATAAGGAGTGATTTTATTGTCTTTTGTTGTCAGAATAATATCAAAAACACAATAAGATGGTTTCACTTTAAGACAATCCACAGATACAGCCCAAAGATAGCTACAGACAGTATAATTTCTCAAATGTTTACATTCTAAGACATAACCGATTAAATACGTCAAGTCAGGCACGTTGACATAATTATTAGATATAATTCAGTACCGTTAGTAATGCTGTTTATTTATAACACCATTATTTCCATCACTGGTGAAGACCAATATTCAAAATTGTTCTAAACTTTACAAACAAAGGGTTTGTGCTTGAAGACTGGAATTATTAATGACTCATTTCAGGCAATTAGGCAAATAGGTTCTTTCTCTTGGGAGACAATACACTAAACTTTAAAACTTTTCAAACTGTTTACATTTACAAACGGCTAGATTAAAGCTAGATTAATTGAAAAAAAAAAAATGAGTATGTCTGATAGATCTGCAGCATCTCAGAGGAGTATACAAACACACAGCGCAGCAGGTTGTAGCCATGAGGAAAATGATTAGATTCAAACCCCTGGAGTACCAATCAAACCAAACCCAACAGATATACTGGGAACATATGCGTTTGCAAGAACATGCAATATATTTTCCATCATGTAGACCACTGGTGTTTGTGTTGGGTACCACCAGATATGTTATGGCCTGAAATGAACAATAATAAAATGAGCAACAAACCTGAGCCGTGGGCTGCAGTGCATACGCGCACACGCGCACACACACACACACACACACACACACACACACACACACACACACACACACACACACACACACACACACACACACACACACACACACACACACACACACACACACACACACACACATAAAAAAGCGTATTCAAGTCAACAATCTGACTGAGTTTATATTGTCTTTGAGACAGCGTTTCTCCCTAAGGTCTGAGTTTAATGAAACCTTGAATTCTGTGAGCCTTGTGCTAGATTTCAAAACAACAGTATATTCAGATACAGCAGCATTCAAACGTTGCATAAATTATGTTACAAGTGGCGCACGCCTTTATTCACACTAACAAACACCCAGCTGTGGGAAAAACACTTTCTCCACATCCGGCCTGTGTAAAGCTCGCTACTGTAGCTCAATCTACACATTCATGTATGATCTGATATGCCTCCTGAGACAAGTTAGGAAAGTTATCATTAGCTATTTTTAGTTGTGCATAAATTTTTAAAATGTGCATAAAAACTTCTGTGCACAACTGAGTAGGATAAACTCTTTACTCGATAAGAAAAAAATGCACATAAACTATGATGAAAACATAGATCAACAGATCATGTCATAACAAACATAGATGCAGTTGGACGGCATTAATGGACAAATCAGCAGACCGACCATATAGCAAAATATCTGAAATGTATTTTAGAAATCCCTCAGCAAAAGTCTATCATCAAAGTGGTTCAGTTTAGTGGTTCATAGAGCTGTCATGAGTGGCAGCATTCCCAAAGAGTGGTCTTATTAAATTTTGTCTTCTGAGGCCCACATTAGCTACTCCTAACACAACAAATTCCATTTTTCTTTTTGATATTTGGCAACAGTTTATCAGGAAGTGACAGGTTTGTTCTCTTTGACTTACTGGATGGAAATGGTGCTTTATTTGCAAATGTTTTATGGGATGTTCCAGTTTTGCATAACATTTAATTATCATCTTTGGATGGAAACATAGATATAGGGTATAGGAATCTATGTCATGGCGAGTTGTGTTCCGCCATGTTTTCAGACACACTCAAGAGCGCACAATGTAAACCAATACAAATCACCACAGAAAAAGCCAGCTGTTTATAGTAATGCCTTTAGAAAAACATCTTACAAACAGTCAGAATAAAATGGACTAATGTGTAGATACCTTTATAAAGGATCTCTGTGTGTGTGGAAAGTTGAAAATCTGCATTCTATAATATTTGGTCTCCAATGCTAAAGCCTAACTAGAGAAGCCGAGCATAAATTGGATCAAATAAATGAACCAGAGTATAAGTGGCACCATATCAATGAGTTGCTGCAAGAAAATATTTCCATATACAGGTATGATTTTCTTCTTTATTTGAAGTGTGAGCACTTGTAGTTTATTGCAAGTCAGTGTTTATATGATAACAATTAACCCTTTAGAGATCAATGGGATCTTCAGTAGGTTCCCATGTCCCAAATTCCCAGAATGCACTGCTCTGTAATGATATTTCAATTCTGTATTGGCATAGAAACGCTGAATTAAATGCTGATTGGACAAATGTTGGAAAACCACTAAGCAAAGTGGTTCCAATCCTTTATGAGTTTCTTTCTTCTGCTGAAATCAAAAAAAGATTTTGAGGAAAGCTAAACACCAACTTCCATATGAAAGGTTTACAACATTTTTCAAAATATCTTCTTTATGTGTTTAACAGAAATAAGAAACTCATAAAGGTTTGAAACAAGTAAAGGGTGCATAAATGGTGACAGCATTTTCATTTTTGGGTGAACTATCCCTTTAAACTGTTTCACATCAACAAGTAAAAGCAGCTTCAATAAAACTGTACTGAACCATGAGTGAAGATGTCTAAATCAGAAAGTGAAGCAGTGTGCATGGGATTTTTACTTCACTCCAGTGGAACAGCGTGCAACAATGGACTAAATTTAATTTAGCAGCTACACTAGAGCGTGTCCATTTCCTGCAGAACTGAAGGACAGGTAAGTGAGATGGATAAAAGCCAAGAGTAAGTACAGTACTATCTGGCAAGACAGATGAAATCTCACAGGAGTGGAGAAGGGAACAGCAGGACAGAGATAAAAGAGAATAGTCCTCTGTACTGCATACACTCACTAGTGATGAAACCCATCTTAAAAAATATTTTCACATTTCAGTGGGACGCTTGAACAACTTTGGACTAGCTAGTTTAGTAACACTAATCATGCACATTTATTGGGTTGTTCCTGTGCTCGAATATATACTGTGTAACAATGGCCATGATTTGAACAGGAATAAAGATACAGTAAAAATCTGTAACCTGGTTAACAGCAAGTTTCCTAAATATATACAGTGAATAACCGTAAATTGACTTTCCCAGAATTCCCTTTTGTTGACATTACTATGGTACTTTTTTCCTCATCAAATATGTACATAAGAGTTTTATGTTATATCTAATGTTGATAAATAATATCTATTCCATTACTTTCATTTTATTTGTGCTACCGTGACAATGTTTCATAGTTGTCAAGTGTGAACACTTGATTGACACTGTGCACCTTCTCTATATTAGTATTTTTCTTTGCTTGTGTGATATGAGCATTGGTTCATTATATGACTTTCTCATCACCAAATACTTATGGTTGTGTTTTTGTCTGTGTAATGAAGAATATTATGTGTTGATGTTAGCAATTCATGGTATTAACAAACCATTAACTAACACTACTAGCTTAATAAACTACTAATTAGCTGTTTATTAATAGTTAGTAAGGTAGAAGTTGGGTTTAGGTTTTGGGTAGGATTAGGGATAGAGAAAAAGATCATGAATTGTGACCTAAACTAAAGTGTTACTAAATATGGTAGTTTACCTTAAAAAAAAGATTTTTTACTGTATGTATGTATAAAGATGTACTGTATGTTTTGACCACAGCTGCCATTTTTTACTGTAAATTTTATGGATTTTTTTACAGTGTGTTAGATGGAAAACAGGTGATTTTAATATTATTTAATAATGTAATTTAATTGTTTAATTAATTTTAAATTTATTATTGTTTATCTATTTTTGCAACACTTGCTGGATGAGACAGCAAAGTATAGCACAACGACCAAAGACATTAATCTACCTGTGTACACAGACAAACACTGAAAACCCATTTTGACACTGACAGTAATTGTCTTAAAATGTATTGTTGAAGGCAGTATATTTGTTACAAAAGAGCCGCTTGGAAGGTTTCAGCGATGGAGCTTTAAAGAGGATATATTTAGAGGCACGGCATCCCAAGAAAGGTTCTTTAGACACCCTCTGCATTCAAAGTCTGTAAATACAGTATTGAACGGTAAAATCTGCTGATGCTGCAGCGCGTTGTTTGGTCATATGCATCAGGTAAACACTGACCTGCAGACAAGTCAATTACATTTTTGGATGACTAGTGAAAATGAGTAGCCATGATGGATTTTAAGCTAAGCAAATTGAAAAAAAAAAAAAAAAAAAAAACAATACATCCTCCAATCTGCTATTTATGTTCAACAGATTTTGAATCAAATACTTAGTGCAACCAATAAATCAAATCTAATACATTATTAAATACTCAAATAATTATTATAATACTTATCCTGAACTAATTAATTATTTTGCAATGAGTTTATTTTATTTATTTAATATATATGTTTTTTTTTGTGGGGGGGGTTGCTATTATTTCATTTTATCATATTGGTTACTTCTGTCTTACCTGTCTTTATAATAATTTTTTTTGGAATATGTTTTAACATCAACATAAAAAGCACCTTTAATACCCGGTGCAAAGAGCATCACAAATTAGTCAACTAAAGCCAGACTTACTGTGTGGTTTTTTAATAACCCTTTACGAATGTAGCTTGTCAGACCATATAATTCGCATGTCATGATTCGCATGTCACACTGTAAGATCTCAGTTGTCTGTCATAAATGTCAGACTGTACGACAATCAAACGTGCCAAACACAGACACACAAGAGGACTCATCCAGAGTTTGATGTCATCTACCCATGACACATTCAGTAACCCAGCATTCTGAAGTGGTTCCTAACAGCAAACATAAACAACCTGTAACATTAATTTTGCAACATTAATAATTAACCCCAAAAAACGTTTCAACATTTCCCTGCAGTGGTTTGAAGCATACTAATTGTGTCTTCAGGTTTGATATTATACAATAAATTATGTGTTTGACAGTTGTCATAGTTGAAGTCACACTGCAGGAAAGTGTCTCAAAACTTCTAACACTGCCAGAATTTTATCATAGCAAAAATCTGATCACAACAGCCATTAATTGCTTGTTAGTGAATATGTCAAACCAATAATCAATGACCACAGATTTCGAGTGTAGGATTATAAGAATCTTTTAGGATTTGCAAAATTGGTCTCACATGGCTAAATTGTAGCCAAAATGGCACAGTGTAAGCCAGGCTTAAGACAGAAAAACAGCACAAACTGTTGGTTCAAATGGTAAAATATGATACTGTCAAATCCAATGTCATAAGTTCAAATCCCATGGAGTAGGGCTGTGCAATATGACAATATATAGTGTATGGACAAAATAAAAAGTTTATCGTTCATATTGTGCTCGATTTTCATTTGGTGGTGTCACAAAATACATTGTTTAAGGTAAAAATGCTTTCTTAATTTATATGACCGTAATATTACATGCCATTAATGGGAACGGGAAATTTATTTTGATTACCCCATTGGCAGATTATTTTGAAAAACTCACTTAATTTGACAGATTATTTCCGAAAACAAGACAATATTCTTTACTTGTGTAGAAAAGGCTAAGAATTGTTAGATATTTGGACTAGAAACAAGACAAAAACATAATATTTTGTAATGTGTGTATCGTGATATGAGATTTTTGGCATACCGCCCACCCCTATCATGGAGAACATATACTAATAAAAGTCTAGCTTTAATTACACAGTAAGTCACTCAGAGAAAAATCTGTCAATTCTTGGGAGCTCTTCTCACATTCAGATGTCACCTGGTCATTGCAGCGCTGCAAATTTACACATGCACACAAGAACAGATGGATGATCTCAGCTGAGCTCTCAAGCCATCATGAAAATCTGCAAATGACACTAATTAGCATATTTAACCAGGCTGTCCCGCATACACACACCCACCCGCACTCTCGAACGTACACACGCCTCCCTCCGTGAGCGAAATGAGACCCTTCAGTGCTGGCAGTGAATGGGATGTCTAGACTAACCCCTGGAGCACAACTCCGCAAACCATAAATTAAACCAATGCCAAATTACAGAGAGGAAGGGAGCGACACAGCGAGTGATGAAATGAGTGTGTTTTGAATGTAAGGCAGCGTCGTGCGGGTCTGAGAAGTTTGAGCTTCTGTAGTGTCTCTATCCACTGGGCTAACAAGTCTACAAAAGAAACATTAAAGGAACAGTCCACCCAATAATTGCAATTCTGTCATCATTTATCATTGTCGTTCGAAACCCCCAGTAAATTGTTAATAATCTTGTGGAATGCAAATTTAAAAGTTCCAAACACATTCCATATTCAAGATATTCCAATGTAATTTCAGTATGTAGGAAATCTAATTTCCTCTGTGTGCATTATTTATTGAGTATTTCAGGGTGCTGTGCAGTAATGTCAGATAATTTGGTTCAGTTGGAAAAAAATGTATTCGCAACTACAGATAAAACGACAAAAGGAATTCATTCCATACGTTTTTTGCTTTTTTTTTTTAGTTTGGCATTACAACCTGTATATCACTACCCATACATTTTAACCCATGCCTTTATAATATATACCGTCTTCAGCACTGATCTGTGCACATCTGCAATAGTCACATCGCAGCATGTGCAATGTAGATTAGGGATTATAGTTCATCAAACATACGATTCAGTAAACATGAGATTTGTGGAGTCACTGCTGAGATTAACCATAATAGTGAAAGTTTATCAAGTGTTCTTAAGGCATGTGACTGTGTGAACATTTCAAGAGAATTTAAAGCATTCAGGCATGAGAAATTGTATTTGTAACATTAATAAAGATTTATTTTATTGAAGCATTTATTACTCAAAGGGTCATGATTCGCACTTGTTAAATAATTACTTTATATAGCTGAAGCATTTATAAACTGAAGCATTTATACAATGAAAACCACAATTTAGACTCCCCTGGAAACCATAAAGCACTGTTTATATCACTTTTATCTTTGCTCTAACTGTATTAAAATATGTTTCTAATTTATTATATTTTAAGCAGACGCACTGACCTACAGAATTATTCCAATCAATGTAAATTAATGATTTCTTTCCAAATATAGCTATTAAAGTCATCTGGTGAAATGTATTGCAGAAAAACTAAATATTGCAATGTCAGAAATGTTCTATATTGTGTACCCCTATATATAAATATTGATATAGTCATTTGAATTAAACTTTAAATGTTTCTTTAATGTAAGTTACACCATGCAATAAGATAATATTGAGAGCATCTACAACAAACATTTTTATTGTAGCCTGTTTGAGTTGAACACAAAAGAAGATATTTTCAAACATGCTGGTAGCCAGCTAAGTAGCCAATAGAATATGTCCAACATTCACATTCATCAAAATATCTTCTTTTACCATAAAAAGGTTGGAAAGTAATTGAGGATAATCCAGTAGGCCAATGCACGCAAATAATCAATCCAAAACATATGATAGTGTAAAGAAAACCAAACTGATTACATCAGAGATGGCAGACAGAACAGTAAAACATGACGGCAAAGTAAATGTTTTAAAAAAGCTATATTATGTAAACACAAAAGGTTACTCTGTGCTATTTAACATCCAAGATAAAAAATAAAATTCAGTCTAAGCCAAACATTTCAGGAGAATTAATGTTGAATTGCAGAACACAGAGTTTTTGTTAACAGTGATACACTGAATATCAATAAAGAAGAGGAACAAATGAGCCTTGAAGGACAGAACAAGATGAAGAGAGCAAGTATTGGACTCAATCCTTCATCCTGGTTTGGACCATGTGACTTGGCAAAACCTGAGACATTTAGATTGATCAGCAGAACAGTTAACCCCCACTGCTCTAAAGATGAGACAGTGGGCAGACCTCCAGCATTCAAACGCATGGCCCCACAAATCCCGGCATGCTTTGATTATTATTAGGAGCTCTGGAAGGATAGACATAACCAACACTTTTTTAATGTGGGAAAGTCACTGTGTCCCAGTTCACATAATTTCCTTATTAAAGAGCGTGAAAGATTAAAACTAGTGCTTCAATAGGCATACTGCATTCATTCATGTTTATTGACCACAGCTGATGGAATATTAGGATGTTAGACTGTGTCCAGTAGACTTTTAGGTTGGCATTGACAATGGTCAAAATGTGACTGAAACATTTATTTTTCAGTAAATTGCTTGTCACTTCATCTCACTGGTTTATTTGAGATTTTTGAGCGTGTTTAGAATTTTCTTCAACTACTTAATTCTTAGGGATTTTTTAGTCTGCGCATCTATTGGATTGCAGTGAGACTTGGGACAATAAATACAACAGAAGTCAGAGGTTTCTATCAGCTGTTTTCTTTCCATTGTTCAATAATTTCCAACATTTTTCAAAGCAGGAGTAAAAAAAATATAAAAAAAAAAAAAAAATAATAATAATAATAATAATAATAATAATAATAATAATAATAATAATAATAATAATAATATTCATTCATTTTCTTTTCGGCTTAGTCCCTTTATAATAATAATAATAATATATATATATATATATATATAT